>CM042330.1:22438808-22991308 GCA_023566125.1 Zingel zingel
CTACATTACGCACAGAGATGAGGCTCATGTGTGTGTGCCGTTGTTGTTTTTGAGAGGCTTTATTCAGAAACCAGAACTGAATTCACTGTATCGGTATTGGTATCAAAAATCTTTGAATGATACCCAGCCTTAGTGTAAGGGACCAAACCCTTTTCACACGGTGTTAACTCCCCAACCCTCATTTTCACCGTTGGTTTCGATGTAGGTCATGAAGTCCTTTCATCACTAAGAGTGCGGACATCCATCTGTAAGGACTATTGGTTTATTCTCATGGTCAGGATGGTAATTTCTCTGTCAGAGTGGAATCAGGCCCTTGAGAGCTGCTGGGGCCATTCACCAACATTGTAAGACATATGGCACATAAACACATAACTACTCGCATGTGCACACACGTACACAAACGCTGAAGCCATTTACCAACCTGACACAAGCGTTAAAGTGATGAGAACAGGCCCAGATGTCAAGGAAAATCACATATAAGCAGTGGAACTGTGCGGGTACGTGTGTGTGTGTGTGTGTTCTTCCCCTGCATCAACATCTCTCTGTGTGACATGATGAGCATGTGACGGGAGCAGAGGTGCACTAACTGAGTCATAGTCTCCTGGGGGCAAGTGTGATGATCAAGAGGACCTTTGGGAGAACAACTGAAGCTTTACCTAAACAGCCCTCCACTCATTCCCAGAGTCATCTTCTTTACCACTCTCTAACCTGGCCCTATCAATTCACTGGCCCGGTCCCTATGGACCCATACTGCTGACGGTCCTCGACGAGTCAAAGTTATCATAGACTATTAGTATGGTGGGACTGTGTTTTCGGACTGTGAGACAAAGCCTGTGAAGGAAAATAAATTCTGTTTTGTCGAGTATATACTTTTGTGTCACAATGTTTTATCTTGTTCTTTCTTATTCTCTTCTTTGTTTTCCATCACCCTGCGGCCTTGTTCTGCACTTATGGTCTCACTCTTTTCTATACCACCACCCCCACAGAATCTTTGCCTGCCCCCCTCCGGACTGCGGTGTCCACAGTTGAGGCCTAAATCCTGAAGCATCGCCGGCAGGCACCACGATAGCAGCTGTGCATGACACATGTTCACTAAAAACTCCTGTCTCTGCTTCATTTCACTCCACCTCCTCCAATCCAACCTTTCCTTTCTCCTTTGGCCCCCACCACTCCAAACGGAACAGGTGATCCCCCCCCAGAGGGCCAGCTTTAAACCCTTCACTTCTTCGCCATGCTGCTTCCTCCTCCAGCTCTCTCAACCCCCACTGAAACCCCACTGTGAGTGACAACCAGAGACATCTGTCCCAAGAGCCAACAGCACAAACTGAAGAGGACGCCTCACAGAAAGGTCCAAACTCAGTGAAAGAAAGTGAAAAGAAGCCAAGGGGCATCTGCTGAGAAAAGACTTTTCAAATCTTATTCATCAAACAAGTTTGACAGCATTGTCCATTGGGCTATAGTATAAAACTACACTGCAATGATAATAACTCTGGATTTGTAGACCCATACTCAATGCAACAGCAAATGGTAAATACCGTAATTCTTCAAATAAAAAACGGTAGTCAATTAAACACCGGGGGTGTTGTCAACACGGACAAATAAAGAAAAAAGGGGAAGGGAAAAATCACAACAGCGGTGATCCCGGTAGGCTGCACTAAATACATCCAAGCCCCCGATGTGATGTGGAACCTGCTCTTCAAGGCGAGCCTGCACGACGCCTACGATCAGTGGATGGCAGATAAGGAGTAGGCTACACAGACGGAGGTAACTTAAAAGCCACCGCCCGACGCCTGCTTGTGGACTGGGTGGTCGCCGCCTGGGACAAACTGGACGTGAATATCGTCAAGAAGTCTTTAAAGTTTGTGGACTGTCTGTCTGCGAAGACAACCTCATCCTCTGCTTCAAGGAGAGGATGAGGCTCCCGTCGCTGGACGGGAGGCACTCACTCTGGTAGTTTTTATGTTGTGGATATCTACAGTGGGACGCCCGTTTACCCCTTGCATTGACTATAAATCTAGCTTTAGGCTACTAATACCTTGAGTTAAAGAAGAGAAAGTCATTGCTGTGGTAATGATCTCAATGCGTCACATCTGGTCAAGTCAGCATTGATTTATGTTTTTGATAAAACAATGAAAACATTAATAATGTTCAGTTGGTTATGCTATTAAATGAAGATACATCCATCAAGTACACTTTGCAAAGAAAGTTTGCTGTCAGATGTCGGGAACACAGTAAGAGACTTTGACATCGGAGAATGAGGTTTGTTTCTTGCTTATCAAATTACTTTTCAGTTTGATTTATGGATGTGCGTTAAATTTAAGGTAAACATTCCCTTATTATGTTGATCTAAAAATATGTAACTAGGGTGGCATTACATTTCCTACAAAATATATTTCCAAATGCAAACTAATTGTACTTTTTACGATTGTCATTGAAAAAGAAGAAGGAATAATAGTTTTGGTCAATAATGGAAAAAAAAAAACATCCATTATGACTACAGATACAAATGTGGACAGCTTGGTAAGGTACAAAATTCCATTAGTAGTAATATTTTTGAATTGAATAACATAACACTTGAGCTGCACAAAACGTATAAGTAAAGTTGGCTGTGATGCAGTATCAGAGAGCTTCATCACCCTAAAGGTGTGCAGAAATTAAATCCATCAAGTCTAAATCTAGCATTGATATCTCTCAACACTGGGCCCTGACTCCAGCAGTTTGTTCCATTACTATTCCAGCGGGTTTATCTAGAATATGCCTTTTCCAGCTCATTATGCCCACTTTAGGCTCCCATAAGGTCATTAATCCCAATCACTGTGTTCATTTTCACACATGCCAAACCAGTATTCCACACTTGGCATATCTTTTTACCCTTCTGTAATGCTCTCTTGCACGTACACGTGCACACACAGACACACACACAGACAGACACGCACACACAGACAGACGCACGCACGCACGCGCACACACACACACACACACACTTTGCCACAGTATCCGTCTACTTAGTCATTCTGTTTGAGTCACTCTGTCTGTGATTGCATAATAACAAAATACTGTGAGGGGGATCATAAGACGATAATGATCTGAGAAAATCTTGCCAAATACAGGCTTATGGACTTGAAATTTATCTGTGATGACACATTTCAGCACTCTTCAATACCATGAGTTAGATTTGTGAAGCAGCTTGCTCGTGTATAAATGATTTGCCCTTATCCAGAATATTTGTCGTGGAGAGCTTTCTGGCATCAGCGCTCGATGCCTTATAGAGATTACGGCTGTTTTGAGTTTTCTTTTATTTTTATTTTTTTAACTGCTAAGATGCCTCTTGGCACCAAAAGCTCATAGAGGAAGGAAAGAGAAAGCGGTACAAATAAAGATTTGTGTTTCTCTATTATTTGTTATTCATTCAATTGTCCAGTTATCGATCCTAAAACAATGGGATTTTCTGCTACTAGAGGAAGAGAGAACTAGGTTTAGTAGCATTGCTCAACATCAGCAGAGAACATATTCTGGATAACATAGTATGCATTAAGGCATGTATGTACATTCTTGTAAGCCTGAGATATGAGTCCATATGTGCATATAACAGTGCCTTTGATCTAGACCTATGATCAATGCCCGGGTGCTGAGCAGCGATGGGGAATCAGCTGCCGGGTTGCAGAGATGCTAATGAGCAGAGCAACAGGACAGGGATCAGAATACACAATCAGAGGAAGACGACAAAGAAGGAAGATGATCAATAAGTGAGATTTAACTTGGAACTCTATTAGATGTGCCAAAGTTCTGTGCAAGGGGATTCATCTTGTCTTCTTCGGGGGTGGGGGGGCATTTAAGACCTTATGCTTGGTTGTTAGATATAATAAGTTGTACCAAGCACGGGAAACGATTTATAGTTCCGGAGAACAAAAGAACTTATGAAATAATTTATTTTAGAGTAGCATGCCAGCCTGTAGCATACCCAGTTCTCGTTCTCACTCACTCACTCACACACTCACACACACACACACACACACACAGAGATGCTGATACTGACTTTTGGCAGCTTAGTATTCACACACGACCAAATGGCTGTGAGGGAAAAGCCCTGCAGTGGAGAGGAGACGCATAATAGAAAAACTCATTTGAACGGAATTCAGGAGCCCAGGACCACATTAAGCCCCGCCGCTGGCCTGAATGAAAGATCATGTCGAACTTGTCACACGGTAAGAGTGTGTGTGTGTGTGTGTGTGTGTGTGTGTGTGTGTGTGTGTGTGTGTGTGTGTGTGTGTGAGAGAGAGAATTAGAGAGAGATACAGGATAAAAACAGTAGAAATATATGAAAAGATGAAAAAGATGTGAAAATCAAATAAAGAAGGCTGAGCGTGCAAAAAGAGTATCGTATTCAACACATTCCCCTGATTCTGCAGGCTATGATATTTTCCAGGTCTGTCTCCATCCTTCATTCAATGGATTTCACAGTCTGCAACTTCAACAGACCAACTGTTTTCCTGCAGTTTACTCCACCGTTTTTACAGTTATTGATTCTTCTGGACAAATAGCATTGTGTATTTAGTCCTGAATATAAAGTAGACCTTGTGACTGCTATAACAGCTTAATTAACTTCTACTTGGCCAACAACACAATTTCTGTAACTGAGACAACTGGTGAATTGAAATGATACCATGCAGCAACAGATGAAATCTTTTATGCATCACAGTTTCTCAGATCAAGATGCCGTTTGTTGCCAGACAATCCCCTGTGTGATTGTCTTCCAAAGCCCCCATTCAGGGGAACACTGGCTCTAATTCCACAGAGGGCGCTAACCTCCTTTTCCCTTTTTGCTCTCTTTCTCAGACTTGAATTTCCTACCGGCACCGAGATGAGTTTAGCCCATTTTCTCTCATTTATGTCGAGGTCAAACACCTGTGGGATTCACCCCAAAAAAAAAAGATACCTTTTTACTTTCTTATTCTTCGCTTCCTTTGTCCCTCCTTTTCACCCCTATTTAGCCAAGGTTAAGGTTTTTTTTTAACAGCACTCCCCTTTCCCTGTTCCTGCTGTGGTCTTGGGACCAAAGCAGAATTGTCATGCATAAATTGATTGTATGAACATCCTGGGAAGGCCCATCGCTGCATTTATGCTGCTTTATACATCCACACCTCCTACTGTTTCTAAAATGTCAGAGCATGGGGTCTCTGAATAAAACATCACCTGCCTCTCACTCTGGAAGGATTTACCTTGGATTGAACTCTATAAAGTAAAATTCTCATGACACATCAGCTTGAAAAGTGACTGACCCTTCCAGTGACTTTTGAAATATATTCAATCACAGGGACGCCCTCGATGGAGTGCAACAATGTAGCTAAGAGATGGATTTTAGAGATCACAAACCAACTGCTTTTGGTCTTCTCTGCTTTTTGGTAAAGGATGTTTTTTGAGTTTATTTTTGAAGAATTAGTTGTACCTCAAACTGACTTGAGCCATCTCTTTTATTGTCAAAACTTCACTCTGATTGCTAGGTGCAGGGCAACTCCTGCCAAAAGGTAGCCTGGGAAAGCCCATTTCCAATTTTTCCAAATCGAGGCACCAATCACAGCCGTTGACGCGGGCTTTACACGATGACGATAGCACAACGACGGCAAGTGGCTTTTTGTTTACATTTAACATGACGGCCACCGAAGCGCAGCAACCCGTTGATGCCGCTGTCACTGCTACGTCACCCGGATCGTTGGTCTGATTGGTTGAAGGACTATCCAATTGCGCCCAGAGGCATTTGAGCGGCGTCCGTTGGTGACGCCCCTTTGGAAATGGGCTGTGAATTAACCTTCCCCAGACCCACTCTCAGTTACAACTGAGAAGGGTTTGGTGTCAACCAGGCTAGCCAAAAGGTTGTGTTTAGGTTGAAATGTAAAGGAAATACGTATAACAAGTTGGTAGAAAACCACAAAAAGAGGATCCTTTACCAACTGTTGTTGGTGGTGGTAACACCACACAGCAAGTCTGATCTGTTTCTACAAAGATTGAACTGCAGATGATATTTTTTTGATTTGGGGGGCCAGCATTAAAAAAAATAAAAAATACAATGCAGACTGTTGAAAGTGTACTTTTAATGCATATGGACTAATGGATTTCTACCATGTGGTAGAGGCTCATAATAAAAATCTACAAAAAGATTTTTGCTGTAAGTGAACAAAAGAACTACGCAATACAAAAATACTAATAATTTTTAAATTTGTTTTCATTGTGGGACCATTAAAAGGGTTAAATCTGCAGAGATTTAAATCAAACAGCAATGATCGCCATGCTAGTAGCCTGTGATTATGCTCCTCTCCGGTACCTTAATTTACAATAATCGATTAGGCAGAGCTCATAGATGTAACAAGTGTTTTTTCGTCCATGCCTCTCTCAATAGCTGTTGCTCAAACTACAATTAGGTCTTGCATTGTCTAACCCGCATGACTTACAATGAGCTTAAACAATCAATTCCAGTAGTGAGTTTCTATTGAGTTTTAATCAAGATTTCTACTTTGTTCTGTCTTCTCTCACGTTTGCCCGGCCTGCAGATTTCACAGGTCAAGGAACCATTCAGAAAGCTTTAATTAGCTTTCTCAAGCTAATGAGTTCTCAGGCATCATACAAATTGCTCTGTCAAACCCTGACTTTGAGCCAGCTTGGACTGTTTGGGTGTGAGCTCAACAGAGTGAGGGACTTTTAATCATGTTCAAATTCATTATCCCCCAAATGAGTAATGTTTCATTCTTCTCAGTCATTTTGCCCCTATTCGTAGTTAAAGCTGCCCCATGGCCGTGACAGACACTGCCAACCTGTTTAGTGTGACTTTCATCATCATTACACTGGATAGATCCGTCCCTGGCACATTTCGAGGGGACATTGTAATAACAAGTCGAGGCTGATGGACTGAGAGCAGAAAAAGGAGGCGACACAGAAGAAAGGTAATTTAGGACTTGGGAGTAAATTCAAGTGCCTTCCAATTCCAATGCCTTCATGGAGACAGCAGGGCAGGGAGGAAGCTTAGAAAAAAAATGTGAGGATGGTTTAAAGATGAAATATGGCAGTCTGACCCCATTCCCTTTTCCCCAGATCCAATTCAGCTCAGCCTAAATGAGGATGGGTATTGCCTAAACCGATAACTTTCCGGACATAAAGTGTCTTTTTGGAAACAGTTTCCGGGGAATTGAATTTCAATCGTGTAAGCAGTAAATGAGGAGGAGATTTATGTGACTGTGCGTGGGAAAAGGGTATAACAAGGCAGCAGCAGCAGTCGCTTTACACTTTGTCACATTCACAAAGAAGGCATTAGGGCTTTCACCCACTTCAAGCAGGGCCTGAAACAATGCTGCTGGTCTCTAATGCCGCCATAATGGTCGCTGTCATCATCCTTGTCAACTTTATTCTCACTGTCATCGTCATCATATTCATGAGTGAAAGTAAACCCCAGGATTATTAGGCTACTCTTAATCTTTTGACTGTTTGTGCATGATTCTGACTCCCGTGTCATGCCGCATCATGCTGTTTGATATGGCCATGGCTTGGGCAGGGGTGTTTTAAAGGAGAGGATTCATACAGTAAAAGGACCAGCCGTTATTTACCTCACTCCGTCTCTTTCTCCCTATTTCTCCATCTCTCGTTCTCTCACTAGCTTCTGATGTTAGACTGATATAGCTTGGAGCACAGCCACTTGCTGTCAGGTCCCAGCAAATGGAATCAACATGGTTGACGGATAAACCCACCGAAAATAAGTTGTCAGAGAGCTGCTGGCCCTTCATCAACCTCCCTGCCATGTGTGGCACTGCCTTGACCCCTCCCAATGCCATATCAGGAGGGTGTTTTATCTTCAGCGTGCTGAAATTAGGTTTCAAGTTTTTATTTATTAATGTATACTTGTTGTTCTCGCTGACATGAAGAATTGGATTACGGTTGTTCTCGAGGTTCAGAAAGATGCTCAAAGGGATGCGTTTACCCTTTTGAATCTTGACTTTTGAGACGGGGAGGGTAATCGTAGTTGGTCACGATACAAATCAATCCTAATGTGACAACGCCCTTATTGCGCCCTTATCACAAAATAGTCTGCTTTTATGCTTTGGTTGTATTATGAATAAATTTACGAGATAGCATGTTAATTTATTACCTTTGGAGGTCCTGGTTGTTGGACTACCTGTGGACAGAGCCAGGCAAACGGTTTCCAGTCTTTATGTTAAGCTAAGCTAAAGCTAACCAGCTGCAGGCAGTAGCTTCATATCTCATCATCATCATCTAACTCTCAAAAGCAAATAAGCTTACTACCCAAAATGTCTAACGATTCCTTTGACATATGCAGCTGGATGCGCATGAAACCGGAAAGTTTCTAAATCGTTATTATAAATATACAGTCTGACTCCAGAGGAAGAGCTACGCATTTACAGATGTATAGACGTAAAGAGGCTAACATTAAAGATTTAAGGTAATTCACACAAGGACAAATGTATATGAAAAGCAAGCAGAAAAACAGAGGTACGATAGGACAAGTAAGGCGGAGGCTTACACAAGTACAAACAAATCCAGAGAGCCTAAATAAAGACCTTGTGTTTGTCCAGTTAAAACATTCCCAGAATGTGTGATGTGTACCTTCCACCAGGTAGTGAAAAATTCCCCAGACCATATCCTGCTAGCAGAGAGATAGCAGAGAGAATGAAAAGGAGAAAATGAAGAGTG
Source organism: Zingel zingel (assembly GCA_023566125.1). NCBI lineage: Eukaryota > Metazoa > Chordata > Actinopteri > Perciformes > Percidae > Zingel > Zingel zingel. Next base: position 22,447,503 of record CM042330.1, read on the forward strand.
AACTGATTCTGAGCTTGACAAACCTGACTACTTGCATTGCCCTCTCTTCCTAGAATGTACCAAAAACTTTACTTACTGTATACCCTAAAGGATCTCGTGTCCTGTGCAGGAATTTTGCCCCCATACTGACTTAATCAATACTGTATGTGAGGAAAATAAATATCTCAACAGGACTGCATTCACCATGGACTTAATATACGAACAGTCGTCCCCAAGAGACGGAATTGAACACAAGAAAAACCTGGTGTCTATCGTATTTGTTTCATGTAGGCCTGCCTACCAGAAAAAATCCTTCTGGATAAATCTTTTAAAACTCTTTCCACATCTTAAGCGCAGTATGTTAGACTTTTTCTCATACGATGTAACCCTGACCCAGTTGCCAGAATCTACGAAAGCATTTGTGTCCGGTACCAGCCTGCTGCTATATTCGCTTACTCAGAAACAATGGATCTGGGCTAATCCAGTCCCTCCAGAAAAACGTGATTATGCGATCGCATAATTCAATGCATAATCAGCCAAAGTCTGCATATTTATGCGGGGGCCGCATTTTTTTCAAATACGGCGCACTTTGGCCGCATATTTTGCCGATTTCCGCGCAAAATATGCTGGCCTTGCATGATTTCATAATCCCCGCATTTTCGTTACAAAAAAGTCACATATATCTTAGCAGAAAGTTGAAAAATGTTGCGTTTACTTCACACAAGAGCAGCCATTTTCCCCTGTTGCCATGGGAACGTTATGAAGTGATGTAATTACGCGACGTGAACATCATCGAAAAGCTGCAGACCCTGTGATGAAGCCATGATGAAACCGCAGTTTTTGCAGGTTCCCGCAATTTCATCGCATAAATTGCATAGATATCCTACATATTCCATGGCATTTTTTAGGAAAACGTGCCGCAAAATCAAGGATGTTTGCCCGCAACAATCACAAAAAAACATTTTTCTGGAAGGACTGCTAATCCTAATCCGCAGTCAAACTGAGGAGGCCGTTCTAGTCTCCTTCTTTCACTGTTCATCTTCAGACAGGTCTACCAGTTTTTCAAACATTGATTTGAGTAACAAGTGACACGTAACGTAAACAAGAAGTAGAACTAGGTCAAGGATTTCACAGTGACTGCATCCCTGATCCTTCTGCACAGTACCTCAGAGCTCCACCAGGAGGCACTGTAGATCCATCTCTGCCATAAGAAAGAGGCAGACAGAGGGAAAAGGGTAGGGAGGGTGGGGGGGCATGCAGGGAGGTAAAAAGAGCTCAATGTATTAGATCAGCCACCCCACTGGTTTTGTATACCGACAGCTGTGCTCTATAACCCACTTGACAAGATTAAAAGTCCAAACATATAAACAAATAGACAATCTGCATCCTGGCTTGCAGAGGCTCAGTCATCGAGCTCAGTTCCCTTTCTCCCGTCTTCTTCTGCACCTTGTGAACTGCACATGAGACGTGGGAAGAATGCTGGATCATAATTTAGGGCTGCTCATAAGATCACAAAATGTGACCCACTTCAATGTTGCGCTGACTAAAAGACGCAGGATTCTAATAATATTTCAGGAGACACTTCTTCATAAATCTTGAATAGTATTCCATGCACGGGATAGATGCAATCCCTAACCTCTCTGTGCTTCGTTTGTGGGTGCTGGTGCATGCCTGTGCAATTGTTTGCAGAGAGAAAGAGAAAAAGATAGCCAGACAGAGAAAACATGACTGATGACAGATCCACAATGCTCAGCAGTACATATCTCACTACACAGCCACACAGCCAATCCTCCTCCAAGCTAAGGCATTCATCCATCCGTCCTTTTGCTCGCTGGCGCTTTGTGTTTTTTTGTTTAGTTTGTTTGTTCTGACATGTTAATGGGACAGCTGATGGACTGGCAGTCTGATCCAGCTAGAGGGGCAGGGGCTGCTGGGTTTATTTTATTCTGACAGCCAGGGGGAAGGTCAGCACACTCATAGCTCACCTGCCTTCTCCTCTCTTCCTCTCTGTCTCACTTTCTGCAATCTCTCATCCTTCCTACCCAATTTCTGCCTTTGTCTCGTTTGCTTCCATCTCCCACGGTGTGTTTTTGGGCACATCCGTCTCGGCTCATTTCCTCGCTCACATTCAGAGCTCTTCTGAAACATTTCCCCTATGATTGACCGACGGCTGCAAGGGAAATTGGGACAACAAATTAGACGAACTTGGATGCAATACCAAAAGTAATACCCCTGCAACAAAAGTAAGAAAAGCTCAAATAACACCTTATGCAAAGGAAAAAAAGGCTAAAGGCAACAAAAGCATTATGAAACTTGCAGGACTAATCTCTAGAAGAGTTTCTAGTGCTTACAGAATGCAAGGAGGAAAAATGTTTTGAAATGCTGTACACTGAAAGAAAACAAACTACACAGAGGCAGACACACTCATGCATTTGCATGTGCGTACACATCAACTGTTGGCTTTAAAGCAGAAATCATTCTCCTACCATTCTCCTATACAAAATGTGCAGATGGCAATTTTATCTCTGTAAAACTCTGAATATGTTGATTCATCAAAACACAATTATGTTGAGAAGAAGTCTCATGCTTTTCCATCTCTTAATTTCAGAGAGCTGTCTGGAAATGAAAACCTTTACCCCACTTACTGCTTAGATGTGTCTAGAGCAGAAGCCAACATGTAAAATCATTGGTAACCACAGTAATGGTTCATTTATGCTCAACCTTGGATACATATACGGATACGGACGGAGCCTTCTGTCCGTACTCTCTGTGCATTTTGCCGTATTTGTGCACATTTTCTGAAAGCTTACGGATACAGAGGAAATGGAGTAGTACCACCGGAAATCGTGGGGGCAGTGTAAACAATTGTTCAAGCGAGACATGACCATAGAACACAAGGAACATTTTTAAAATGGCAGAACTTTTTGAGTTGGTCAGAAATTTTTAATTTTTAACATTTATATGATGTTACTTTGAGTGAGAAGTGGATGTCAGTGCGAGACCGATTTTTGAGCCACCTGTAGTGGATGTATTGATTAACATCCATGCCAACGTAAAATATGCATGGAAGTACGTGGGCAGTGACGGTTACATTGTTTGAAATTGACGAATCTATTTCCGTAGGTAAAGGGAGCATACATGAGGCGCAACACATAACCGTAGTTATCAGTGGTCAATCAGAAAGTGAAAAGGAGTTAAAACCATCCATTTTAGCAGGCCTTCTCTGTGAGCTCTGAGCTCTATGTGACAACAGAGAAGGTAAATAAACATAAGGCACTGTAATGTGCTGCATACCTTACTGGCAATCATAAGAGTTTGATTTCCTCACTTGGATCATCATTAAAGCTACCAAATGAATGAATCAGTCAATGCGACTCCTCTTATAATAAGCCAGTGTATACAAAGTGGACCAGAACTAAAAGGCCAAATGAAGAGTACCCTAATATGCTAATTTGAGGTAAGGTTGAATTAAGCAAGCGAGTCAAGCAAGTAGTACAGACGGTAAACTGATGATGATAGAGTTAGAGTTTCTAACATGTGCTTTTGTGTGTGTGCTGAATAAGTGCAGACTATTTTGGATAGCCAGTGATAAATGACAGAAGTTTCCCTCCAGGGAATGCAACTCCGGGAATCACGAGGTATAGAGTTTTTGAAATTGTGTGACAAGTCCATAAAAATGCATAGGAAGATAAATGGTGCTCTAATGAAGCCATCAACCAGACCATTAGCAATAGCCAGTAAACCCCAGATAGATGAAGATTTCAGCTCTCAATCATTGATAAGAAACAAAAACTAGTACAATCAGGAGAAGTGGCATAGACTTTCTTTCCAGGCAATGCAAGATAACCAACCATTAGAGAGGGAGAGAGAAAGAGGGAAGTCAAGAGAAAAAGGATGGAAAGAGAGAGAGAATAAAGCTTGTTGTTTCCTGCCAATCCTTAATTATCTCTCTGTTTATTTACTCTCCTATCATCCCTTTAAAGCTGCAGGGCCTTTAACAGCCTTAATCAACCCCTCTCCCCAGCAGGGCCTGTAGCAGGCATCTTCACTCGCCTACGTAATTGACTCTTCGTGTTTGAGAGGCTATAAAAGTTTATGACTATTAAACATAACATCAAGCGGGCTGTCTTTTTACCAAACTATTAGCGGGGGGAAGGCGCGTTGTGAACCGATAATTAATTGCTTACTCCGGGGATGCCTAATTACCAATTGTTGCTGTTATTAGCTGATTAGCGGGTGGATTTGACAGCTCTGAAAGGCTGTCAATTGACAAGAAGAGAGGTTGGGGCAACCATTGGTGCTTGGAGGTGCTGACATAATTGGTCTTTATTTATTTTTTTAAGTAAGCAGCTTGCACCGTCTGATGGCGAGCAGGAAGTGACAGAACTCTGGTGTGAATCCCAAGGCTCCTAGTTGATTTAATAGTGGTGGACTGGGAAAAGAAAAAGTTGAAGGATAATTGGCATGACTCACGTGTTGGATTCTAAATATGCAGTTTGTTGGACATAAATAGTGTTTCCCCATGTGCTCCAGCCCTCCAGGACATTCTATATTCGACATCTCATCCATGTGATACCTTTGGGTCAGAGCATATAGAAACTGACAATAGCCACTTTCTTCTCCTCTCTTTAATTGGGTGTATTTTTAGGGTATGGTTTAAAATTGATATGAGAGACAGGGGCGCTGCTCAGTGATCCATCCTTTGGTGCCAACCTTGGTGGCCGCAGTGACAAATTTAGACAGAGTGTTCTCTTCCACTGAATTAGATCAGGCCAATGGGCCATGACAAACTTGTCTCAGTGTCCCTGGAAACAAGTAAAAGCAAAACTGCTCAAAAAATGTACTTCCAAAGTCAGAAATACTATCAAGACTTCTACACTCAACAACAGTTTTCCAAACTCTATTAAGTTGCAATAGCATGGTTGTCGAGTTAGAGCGAGAATGGCAGGGTGCCTTAAGTGAGTGACATCAGTGCCTGTGTGGCAAGGAGAGCGAGTGTTAACGGAGAGTAGCTGCTGTGAGGAAAAGCGAGAGGATAAAGACATAGCAAAGATGATGTAAAGTGAGTTAAAAATGAACAACAACGCCTCTTTACTTTAATTAGCAGAACCTAGCTTGGATCTTGAGGAGTTGTAGCATTTATTCATTGACAAAATGCCCAAACTGTACACACACTGTTACTTTCATAGCTATAACATTACTGCCAACTTCATACTCATCGTCACACTCACTCTCACTCTCTAAGTTTACGAAATTCAAGGAGTAACACATTTTAGTTTAAATCTTAAAAAGTCTTACCGCAGTTGAAAAGCAAGAAATTCCCGCGGGATACTGCAACCCCCTTACGAGAGTAGCGTAAGTTAGAGCGAGAATGGCAGGGTGCCTTAAGTGAGTGACGTCAGTGCCCATGTGGTCGCGCGAGGCCAGCGAGCGGTAACGGAGAGTAGTGTATGAATACCTCTGTGAGGAAAAGCAAGAGGAAAAAGAGATAGCCACCTGAATAGTCATTAGAATCAATGAATCCATGTCATTAGACACAACATGCACACATGTGCAGGCAAATGTTTTTTTGCTGTGATGACGGTGACAAGCTCTGGCAGAGATCTGGCATCAAAGCAATAACAGAGAAAAAGAATATAGACAGAAAGTAATAAGGTCAAGAGGCATTATTTTTCCGTTTTCTCTGCACAGGCAGCAATTCCAGAGCAGATTATTTCTCTAAGTGCTCCATAAATGTAGTGGCGAGGCTTAAGAGAACTTGTTGTATTATTGAAAGGGAGAATGGAAAGTCCAGTCTGTGCTACTCTGATCAGAATGCATAGAGGGACACAGTGAACGGGTAGAAATCGTCCTTGTATGTGTGTGTGTGTGTGTGTGTGTGTGTGTGTGTGTGTGTGTGTGTGTGTGTGTGTGTGTGTGTGTGTGAAAGAAGGTGGTGAGTCATTTATTTCTAAATTCAGGGATGGAGTGAGAGCAGGAATTACTTTTGACAGAGGGATTGGGACCCAATGAAGCCGCCTTTTTATTAATTAGTTAAACAAGGCAATCCCAAAATCATATTATATTTTGTAATTTGGCACGGTGGCAGATTTTTTTTGATCAAAGTGTGGCACAATTCAGAGCACATCTGGATCAAGACCAGAGCTAGCTGAAGGCAAGGTTTAGACCAGAGACATTCAACAGGGGGTCCTCAGTTAGTGCAGCAGGGGGGCCGCCAAATTCTGTTAAAAAAATATTTTTATGAAAGTTTATTTTTTTCAAAAATTAAAATGTCTGAATATACAATAATATGAATCCAGCACATTATAGCAAAAATAAAATGGCCTATTTGTAAAAACAAATTGAAGACAGGCTTACTATAGGTAAAGTAGCAATTATGGTAGCCCTACAGTTACGATTAAGGATTCACTGTGCCTTCCACATGTACAGTATATTTAACATTAAAACATGATGTATAACTAATATATTAATATCCATTCATTTTTATCCATCCAGCCCAGTTATCTTCGGAGCAAGTGCCGAATCTAGAGGTATAGTGGGAGAAACAAAGTACCTCCCTATGAAATCAAGGAGAGAGTTAACTTTTCCTGCTACAGATTTCCGACAGTGGTCAGAAAGCACTGGGGAGACACTTTGTTTCTCTCACTATGCCTCTAGAGTCGGTCCTCTCTCACTCGCTCTACCACACACACGCACACACCGGCCCTGCTATTCTCCCAAAGAGATCAACACACAGACCAACGCACAAGTATAAACTTCAGGCCATTAATGTAGGCTGGAGCCCTGCGTTTCAATTCATTTCCTTGCCCCACACTGATGCAAAAATACATTCGCCAGTGATTACCTTAACTGCATATTACTCCAGTGACGAAATAGATCCATGTCATAGACATTTTAAGTTGTATGTCAAGTACTTATTACCCAAAGTTCAGTTAATAAATCTTTAGAATAATATGCAAATTAATCGTTAGATTAATCGACTTAACGGAAAAAAAAATGTTAAACTTGTGATCGGATCACTCTGATCAGATTTTAATACCAGGTGGAAATAGGCCCATTGTAGAGTGAGCATCGCACAGTAGCCAGGTTTCTATCCAAATGTAGTGCAGTTTTTTACAGAATTTCAAGAAAATCTACAAAATAAATGTAATATGCAAATGAATATGTATTTTTATCCACTATCGTTATGCAAATATTAGGAGTTGGTTCAGCACAGATTTGACAGATGAAAGATTAAAAGAGCCCCAGTCAAACCTCAAACAAAAACTAGTTTTGTCTCCGCTAATGTTCGTCTCTTCGGTGGAGCGGAAGCTTCACTGCTTCATGTACCTTGTGATTTATTTGCCAAGTCATATACCATACACCAGATTTTCCATCTTAGCCATACATAAAACATTTTTTAGGAGTATTTCACTTTTGTTTGTTTTTTTCATCTTTTTCAATGTTTCCACTCAGGTTTTTTAAAGTGCAAATTGGAAGTTTGCATAAAAACAGTTGGATTGACACTCACTAGATGACTTTGATTCTAACTGTGAAAATGTAAGAATCAGAAGTTCTAATTCTGCCTACTAAGTTAACAGTGGAGACCGTAAAGGAAAGAAGAAAAAGATCAAGCTAAACACAGGAAATGAGCGCTGTCTGCCACACTTGTTTTGTTGTATGTTAATAAGTAAGAAGATGGAAGATTGCGGATTTTTGTTTTGCATTCGCTCAGTGTCTTTTGAAGGTAATGGTATCTTACAGATGCAAAAGTATGCAAATGATCTGAGATAAAATATTTCTAGTGGAAATTTCAGAGGCTGCCTGAATCCTCTGATTTTCTTCCTTTTTACAACAGGTGGTCACATAATTAGTGGAGGTGAAGCATTGCAGGTTGAAAGTGTACTTAAGGATCAAGGCTTATCTGACTAGAAAATTTGTTTTCATAAAGGTAACACAGCTTGCCCTCAGGCAGGGTTAAAGACTTCAAATAGGGCTTTACTTGTGATCAGTTTGCTAAATATTGCCTGCTTCTTGAAAAAGAAAACGAGGACACAAGGTTAAAAGAGAAATAAGCTGAGAGCAGAGAGAGAAAGTTGATTAGGACCAACATTGGATAGAAACAAGTTCTGATTTTCGTAGCCCTGATGGCCATAAACCAGCAGAGCAGGACTACCTGTGGGACAAGCGAGCCAAAGACCTAGGGGCCATGTCTCGTCTTAACAACAGAGCAGTCTCGTTCAATTACCGTTAACTTACAATCAATAAGATGACTTACAACACATGAGTGGAACTTGGCTCGCATCACTGATGCCTCCATTTTGGAGAAAAATAAAATCTTCTTCCACTATAGATTTTCCCCTTGTCCTTAGGCTGGTCAATTACATCAATAACCCCAAACAACAACACCAAAAGAGGAAAATAAGGTGAAGTAGCTCTTCTGTGAGTACAATCCCCTTTCTTTCTTTCTTTCTTTCTTTCTTGACGTTCTGCCAGGCAGGTTGTAATTTTTTTTTCTGTTCTCCTTTTCCCCCTTTCACAGCCTTCCTGCAATTTTGTAGCTGGCAGAGCCTGGCAGCATGGCAGTTTTACTGCACTCCCTCATTGCGTATCACGACAGGATGGAATCACTGCCTAAAGGTTGGCAGTCAGTGAGACATGGCCTGTATGCTAATGACAGCACAGGGAGGCAACTATACCCAAGCAGAGCTGGTGCCAAGCCTTCATGCCAGTTTGAGTTACAGAAACAGCAGTTTGCTGAGAGCAGTGGGAGGTCTCCATGTAATCACTTCACTTTGTGCTCAGGAGACAGAAGTCACAAAAAATAACTTTTTTTGGAGTTGAGAGTTGATAATTCTGAAGGGAATGGGAAGTGGATGGAGTAATGTTGGAGGTTAGAGATGGTGTATTTCTCAGCATAGGCCTACACATTTATGAGTGTACATATGTACAGCACCAATCAATCACAGCAAGCAGTATTGCTGCAATGCTGACATTGTATTTTGTTCTATTTAAAATGCTTGCTGTGCAATACCTGGAAGTTATGCTAAAGAGCTGGATTAATACAATCTCCCCCATATCAAATAGTGTAGATGTCACATATCACAATGGACAGGCTTCCCTGGCATGCATCATTAGCATCCCTTGTTACTAATTCCTCTATCCCTGCCGTAGGGAAGTTTAAAGGAAACTCTTAAAGCAGCCCGCTTTCATTCATCTTCAATAATATCCCCTTTGTGGCCATTTTAGGATGATTTGTAATTGTTAAGCCTCTAAAGTCACAGGGTGAGGTGTGGACAAAAGGTTTGTTGGAGCAGTTCAGGCAGACAAAAGACTAAAGACATGAACGGGATGAACAGGGAGGATGAGGTGTGATACAAATGATTGGAATAGAACAAATGCAAAATGGAGTGTCTGTTCTGTCAGTTCATGAGTTGGAACTTGGGCTGGTTCCCCCAACAAGGAATATCAGAGGAACAGAGAACTTTATTCTTGTAGGGATATTTGATGATGCAAGTCATGTTGAGAGACACTGGCAGGCCTTTGTGTTCACTCAAAACAATGAAACTTGTTATTCCACCCACCTTTGTTTCTGCCTGCCAAGCAATGAAATGGCAGATAGATATTGATCAGGCTGTTTCTGTCTGTCTGTATCTTAGCTGATACCTCAAATAGCCCTGGTCTGGGCCCAGCATAATAAAGCAAATTCAGAGTCAGCGAATACTTGTGATTGGTGGCGTAGCGTTACAAAGACTTAGGTGGTAATCAATGTGCTCTGTCGACACAGGACCTTTCCATGTAATGAAAGTGTTTTATTCAGTATGAAAAGAGCAGGGTTTTTGTTGGACTGCTATGATGAAGGAGGTGAGCATGCAAACGAAGCTCTTAGCCTAAATTTATCAAATCAATTCCAGTCTTTACCAATGATCATGGGCTTTGGGTGGTATCCAAATAAATGAGATTGTGCATACAAGTAGTGGTAAGTCAAAATAACTGTGAGAGAAGCTATTTTCGGGAAATTAGGGGCCTAAGTAGAGATGTAACGGTATGAAAATTTAACCTCACTGTTATAGTGACCAAAATTATCGCGGTTTTCGGTATTGGCACGGTATTTTTAAAAGTGTGTTCAATATGTTCAGAAAGCACTGATAGGCCTACACAAGTTGAAATAGTTTCAAAAAGTGTAGCAGTGTTTATCATATTACAAACATATAGGTAATAGGCTTGTAAAAACTATTGAAAACTGGCTACTGAAACGCTGGCCCGCTGTAGGGGGTCCGGTAAGAACTTGAACCAGAGATGTCTGACTTTGAGATGCAGGAAGATTTATTTACAACTCGAACATGACATTAACTATGAAGTTGTATTTGACGTTACATGTGAAGTTGGATGTGGTTCTGAAATATAAGCAAATAATAATGCACATTAATAAGCATTTGACTTACTATGAACATTATTTACCAAAACTAAATGTTATAGCCACCAGCATATAACAAGGAACAATGCTAAGAATCACATATTTCGCTGTAATAAATAACATAAATGTAACATATTGCTGAGTAACACAAACTGAGAATAATCCACATCTATTACAGCACACATATCCATAACGGAGCAAACAGTCTAATACACCTTTAATAGCTAAGCACGTGGCTCCACAGCGCTAGTCTGTTTACTGGCGATTGCACCGTGCTAGCATATTGCCCTAACACAACCTGAATATCAACACGTGGCTGCACAAGTGATATTAAACAATCTGCACATCTGTCAGCTATGCAATAAGAAACACAACAACAGCAATATTATCAAGGCGATAATATATCTTTCTCTCCAAATAAATGTCATGTTGTAACACGGGCAAAACTTAATCCACATCGTAGCAGAACACTTATTGAAATATGAAAGTAGCTTTAACGTTACATTCCCTAAGTAAAAAAATGTATGCTTTTTTGGAATTTGATTCACACATATTGTTATTATTGATCTATCATCTTTCTCTAACTGACTTAAAATTGGTTTTTAGAACACGTTTATTATTATTATTATTATTAAATATATTTGTACTCTTTTCGACCACAGCCTTTTGTTAATTGATAGCACATCATGCTGCTACCGGTGTTGGTGTTCTATCTCTCTATATTAGGGTCTGTGTGGGGTGACCACATTTTGGATCAGGTCTTCACCCTCAGGTCTATTCGAATTAGGTTTGACTAAGTTCTCCTTCTGACTGGGTCTCTTTTTTTTTTAACTAAATTTACACACGTCCGATTCAAATCTTCCATACAAATCTAGTTTTCTTTTGAAGGGAGCAGCTTGGGTATCTGGAAGGAGGTGGTAAAGGTGGTCCGAGCATGCATATATCAGCCACTTTTCTGTAAACATATTCCAAGCACGTCACACCAGACCCTGGGGTAGACCCAGGAGCACTAGATGGAATAAATACCCTAGCTAGCCTGAAAATGCCCTGGGATCTCACAGGAAGCAGTGGCTGATGTGGCTGGGGGGAAGGACATGTGGGGTACTTTGCTCAGCCTGCTTCCTGTGCAACCCAGACCCAGATAAATAGGGGGAAATAGACTGATGATTAGGATGTTCACAGCATCATGGTTGCAGATGTGTCTGTACTATATATTTCACCAATGAGATCCATCATCACCCAAACAGGTCACATTTGTTGAGCATAGAGCTCCTGGACAGCAATGTGTGAATGTACGGTGTTAACAACATCCGGCATGATGGTGCTTTAATAAAGGCCCCCCGTGTACAAGAAATAGTTTTGACACTGACACTGTTGTCAATGTACTTGGTCCCCACCCACCATCAGCTATGAAATAAGACTGGCATTTGTGTGTCTCTAATGCAAACACTGCCTGTACTGGCTCCTAAATAGTAAAATATCTAAATGAAATAAAAGTGTGTTTTCAAGAGCGGGCATTGTTGCAAGGAAAATACCTCCGAGGTGACAGAGGTGATGAAATGAATCAAGGGACATTAGCTGAGCAAAAAGATGTGGGCAGACTTGCTTGTGACACACAGTGAAATTATGTGGATGGCTGGCATTGGCGAGGAAATGGAGACAGATCTGCATGCCAAACGATTGATTGTTATCCCCTGGCTCAGTTGAATACGACCCTTCATTTATATGATAAACAGCTGAATTCTAATCCAAGCACTTGCCTTTCGCTTGCCTTCCATCCACTCTCATTTAGCGATACTGTTGCATTATCTGTCATTTCTATATCCTTGTCTTTATGCCTCTTTCCCCACTCTTTCTCTTAGCTCACGTGTCAATACACCATCACTGTCAGTTTCGAAAGGGGGGAGACCATATGCAAAACTTGCCATCTAATTGGCTTCATGTAGCGTTACCAGACACCTCAGCTGTGTGTTTGTTGGTGTTTTACTCATGTTAACATTTGGCATAGCCTGTAGGAATGATAAAAAGCTTGTCATATTGTTTCTTCATGTCGCAGCATGACTTTGTGAGTGGGGCAGTAATTTAATGTGGCTGCCCCATGCTAGTTACCCCACACACACAGACCCATACACAACCTCAGGCCATGTCCCATTGTGTGTAATGTGACCAAGCCTCTAGCACAGTCATGAAAAAAATTACAATAACTAGCATGGGGTAAATTAGACATAATGACTAAAGTAGACCTATGTGAAGGTGAAAATACGGATACCATGCCACATGTAATTACCCTGCCAAAAGATTGTTGAAGAATGTGTTCACCCATGTCAGTGTGCATCTGTGAGTGTGCTGTGCATGCGCACATGAGTGTGTATGTGGGGTGTTATTATTGTAATCATAAATAAAATATTCTATTTTCTGCCCAAAGTAGGCACAATTTTCTTTTTGTTTATTTACGTAGCCTTTAATAGACAGATACTTTTCCACGGCTTTCAAAAGCACAGAAAAAAAATGGGTCCCAAATTCTCACAAAGCACAGCTAATAAAACACACACACACACACACACACACAAGGTAGGGAAACTACAGGGGAGTGCGACATGAGATACATACTCATTCAGACCCACTCACGGATGATTGACGTGCCACTGGCATATCCATAGAAATGTTAGAGGCTACAAAACCCCTATGGGCAGCATGGCATAGGTACTCCCGCTGGGTGAGTGATTGCAGAGGTTAAGTTGAGATCAGGCTCACTGCCACACCCAGTTAAATATTACTTGTGTTCCAATCACACAAGTGGACTTCTTTGCTCCTGTGAAACGGAGAAAAACCTTGCCCCCTGCCTGAGCACTTCCATATTGAACTCTCATTCTACGCAAGACAAAAGCAGCCTCAATTTACATTCATTCAAATAATGTCTAATCTTGCATAGCCATATACGCTTGGTATATCGGGAAAGAAATTGAAGCCAGAGGTGCTGGTGCCAGGGGTAGAATTCCATCTCAAACTTGGAGCCAGTCAATATTTTGCCTGATTAGAATTACCATCATTTAACCCTTGTACTGTTCTTCGTGTCATGGGGACTGGGTTAGTTTATTTACATTTTGTATTAGCCTGCAATGGACAAAATACACACACCAGGACTGATAAAACATAAGACATACAATAAAACATGTGACTTTGTAGTTACTGTAAATACATTTTACTATTTACTGTGCAATTACTGTAAATACATTTTACTATTTACTGTGCAATTACTGTAAATACATTTTACTATTTTCTCTATTTAATATTTATTATTGTTGTGTGTTAACGTGTGTCCTCTACTTTCCTCTTATCCCTTGCTGCTGCAACAGTGTGAATTTCCCCATTGTGGGATTAATAAAGGATTTTGAATCTTGAATCTTGAAAAGGAATCCAAACGCGTTCGATCGCAGCACGGGTCTCTGGGACCCCCCCCCATGCCAGTTCACATGAAATTACATCACATAGTACACAGGCCAATGCAAAAACGTCAAATAAACTGAATGGGTCCCGGGGACCCCGGAGGACAACACAAGGACAACACAAGTGTTAAACAGGCCTGACTAAGTGTGGGTACATGATGTCGTAACTCTCATCCTGTTAATTGTTAGTGCTGCAAAGTCTTTGTTTCTAAAAATGCTACCTTTTGAATATTGGAGAAAAACCCTGCATGATTTCACTGTAGGCACATGTCCTTTATGGATATTGCTCAACATCATGCTGAGGAATATGTCATCTTTTACAGAATATTTTAACAGCAGCACACCAAAGTCACAAAAGGCCACAAAATATTGCCCTGCAACTAGAAAAGAGTAGAGAAAAATGTTATGAAAACAAATCACTTTACAAATATAAAAATATACAAATATACACTAAAAAGATAGTAAAATGTGACTGTATTGAGCTATACCAACAAATACATTAGGTAAACATCTAAATAATGTATGCATTCATCAACATACATTTCAGGAAATCTAAAGATGATGGCTTATTAGTGCCAGTGGTGGAAGAAGTATTCAGATCGGATACTTAAGTTAAAGTACTAATACCACACTACAAGTAAATGCCCTGCATTCAAAATCTTACTTAAGCACACTTCCTGAGGGCCTGAGTACTACGCAGTCTGTGAAGATACAAGTCAGAATAATATCTTGTGGTTCAGATGTGAAATTTATCTTTGCTTGCAGACAAGCCATAGCAAGCCTGAGTTACAAAATGGGGCATGGTTTATGAAAGATATGGGCATTTACCAGGCAGGGGAGGATGAACAAAAGATGTTGATTTGCATAATGAGAAATGTAGGATCCAGCACTTTTTGAGCTTGACCGTATTGGGGACTAAGAATCAGGATAATTCGCTATGCTGCATCGATTTTGAACATTTCAACGAGTCACCCACAAAACCCCAAACTTTGTGGCGGTTCTATACTAAAATCCCACAATATGGGGAATGTGGTAATGTTGGAGAGCAAATAAATAAGACCCAGTGATGATTGTCGAGCTGTTTGAGAGTTGGCTGTGGCTGAAACTGTCCTTGAGCTTGATGCCTACCTTCATATTCCTTTATACTCAGCCAATGTTATTGCAAAGGGCTGAACATAATACAGCTAGGGTATCTGGGATGTTTGAAGATGTACCATGATTTCCTGAGGGATGGCTAGTGGTTGACATCATGGATTGGTGAAAGTATAAAAACCATTGATGTACCGGATAGACTTTACTCTCCTCAAGAGAGACCTGCTCTACACAGCGAAGCGATTTTCCACACTGGGCAGTGTTGGATCATTCTAAAATGTTTCCAGATTTATAGCTTAGTGAATTCCCTCTTAATTTGTATTGCAAGTTTGAGCTGTCCTTGTAAAGCTGTCATTTTCTCTTTATACTCACCATGAATATCTTTTGAGCATCAATAAAAAAAAAAAAGCCATGGCTCTGCTGACATAATTCTCTGTAAAATAGTCAAAGGGAAAGCTGTGCAATTACACATGCTGTGTAGTGAATCATTGAATTCTCCCATCACAAATATCAATGTGCATACTAATGTTAATAATAAAACATTTAACCATTAACTTAACATAAGAATTTCAACTAATTAATACTATCAGTTAAACATAATATAATTTGTTGTTTGTTGCATGGTAAAAGAAAAATAGACTATACAATATATATTTTAACTGCTAACACAAGTTGCGTTTTCTTTTTTCTGCTGGATGGCGCTCACAACAGAGAGCTACGTGACACATTCCACTACATTGAGAAGGACTAGCAAAATAAATCAGCTGTCCTACACACAGAGTATGCCAGGCAGACACACAGCTGACAACCTTACAGGTGGATGCTGTATAGACAGGTTCGGACATAAGTTCCGTGACTGTGGACAGCCGTGGACTTGTTCACGAAACAGGTTCTATTTACTGGGAAAGTGGCTGCATGTGTCCACGACAATGCATATAATGGATGCATGAACGGTACAAGTTCCCAGTGGTCCGCTGAGGTGGAACACTGAAAATATGTCAGAGCCTCCCGGACGGTAGAACTGGGACTCAGTTGCCTGCTTGTCATTTAACGGTTAATGATCTGTTAATGAGGGTCGGCTATTGGTCAGAAATAGAAAATCTAAATTTGCATCGCTAGTGCATACAGTTTGATTCAAAAATGTAAAGTACAACTTTTCATTTCTATTTGAGCCTTTGAAGAAGTAGTCTGGGAGAACTAGTGGAGTACTCATCCACTCTCTCCCTCTTTTAATTTCTCTCCTCTGTCATCCTGTCTGTGTGTGTCTCCGTCTCCCTCTTTCTCCTTTGTTTTCTAATACTTTGGCTGGGGACATGATGAGGAGAGGCAACAAATGATAGGGGGGGGACAGTCACCCATCTGTTGGCTGATGCATTATTGATCCCTAGCTCCCATCAGGGTGAAAAGTGAAGGTTTCTGTGGGTGGAGTCACACAGACCATACACATTGATACAAAAACACACAAATACACGTCCTCCTAAGTCTGCTTTTGTACACAAACAAGTTCACAAGGTTTGTCTGCCGCCAGTTCAATTATTTCTGTATACGGTTCCTCTACATAATTCTGGTTAATAATGTTCAATTTCTGTCAATTTTGAACCAAACAACATTGGACACCTCAGTGTCTAGGTGCTCTGAAAAACCTCACAACTAAAAACCTCCTGAGAACTTCAAAGGTTACAAATGAAGCCGATGTTGGCTGTGGACGGTGGACAGTTTTATGATATGCTTTGAGATGGCTGTACAAGATGCGTCAGGAGCGCTAAGGGAAAATTAGACAGTAGATTAATTATGTTGAATACATGGCCATACCGCAACACACAATAAATGTCCTCATCTCCAGCCTGTCTGCAGCAAACAGATGAGTTCATAAACAGACAGTGGAGGACGGTCTGTTTCCTGAGGCAAACCAGTGTATGTGTGTGAGAATGTGATGAGTCTGAATGTATCCCTTGTGATGAAATAGATGAGGAGTGATAAGTCATTTCCACCTCATACGTTTGGTGTGTATATCTGTCTGTGTGTGTCTGCATGCATGTGTGTGAATCCATATACACAATGCTTTCTTGTATTCCTTCTCACGTGGTATAGTGGTTTTGTCAGCATATGGTTGTGAAACCGGCCTGTTGTGACACTTTAATTATGTCTACTTGTCCTCTTATGTTGTGGGTCAATGCAATGACAGCATCGTTCTTAAATAACATTGTTTTTAAACCATGCAATTCCCATAGTTTAAAACTTAATGGAAGAAGTTTCAACTACATTTGACTACAGCCAGATTCGGCCTGGCTGTTTATTGGCTGCGATATTTAGCATTTTTATTTTTATCGGGTCATTTTTTGAAATCTGCAAATATAAAAAAATATTATATATTTATAAAATAAATAAATAAATAAATAAATAAAAGAATGTGCTACTTTGGCTCGGATGCATCCAAAATGGCAATTGGTGCAAGCTTCTCCTTTTCTTTTCATTTTGTTTATTTTGTAATGGTAGCTGGGCCTGTATGAGACACGTTTGGTGAGGAGAGAGCAGCGGAGCCGAATGATTAACACAGCTACCACAGTGTCATAAGACAGCGGGTCTGAGCTGTGCTCCAGCCCTGGTTTTCCTCCTCTTCCCTTTGCTCTAGCTCTGCTCACAGGTGACGGAAGATGATGTGAGATTTACGTTTGATAATTGTTCGGACTGTACATACTTGCTATACAGACGTCACTGAGATCCGAACTCAATGCAAGGGCACCTTGGCATGTGGTCTGGCTAATCGGATCCCAATGTGAGCAAGATCAGGGTCTCATTTATAAACGTGGCGTACGCACAAAACAAGGCTGAAAATGTGCGTACGCCACTTCCCACGCAAAGGTTGTGATTTATGAAAAACAAACTTGACGGGAGAATGTGCGGTCCTCCTCGCAAACTCTGACCCATGCATACACACATTCTGGAGACAATCGGAATTGGCGACGCAGATGGTGAGGTGGTGAACTCAGAAGTGAAGTGGTGAAGTCAGACTGCAGAAAGTAAATGTGGGAATAACGATTACTTGTAATATTTTCAAGTATTGATGCCTCACGCACATTTTTTCACTCCATAGCATCCACGTTACCATGAAGATTAAATCCAGCAGTGTTATTTGCGCTTGTACTGAGTGATAATTGTTCCATAAACACCTTGTAAAATCCAACTCAAATCTTTAATAAAAATTTGTTATTAATGTTTAATTGGCGCTGTCTCACTGTCACATTGTCTGCTACGGAGCGCAGGAGGAGGAGATGGCCTGACTACATAGAATACAGGATAGCATCAAATACCCTAGCATTAGATAACTGCAAAACACAGTGTAAATAACTAAATATCTGTCTTTAATACTGTGCATATATCATCAAATGTCAAAGTCCTGAAATACAGCCGTTAAGCTCTCGCGCAATGGTTACACTTAATGTCCTTGTTATAAATCCAACTTTAATACTGTCCATGACAAAACCAGCATGAAGAAAAGTGTGTTTGGCTATTACACTCTCATCTTCAAATTGTATCTCGGGGTGGGGGATACCACTAGTTGATGCTGTGATTTTAGCAAGGTCTTAACAATCACAAATTGTTGTAAACATATAAATTCTGCAGTGAACCCGTGCGTAATGCTGCATGATGGCACTGCTGGCCCTGCAGGAGGACTATACGCTAATGGAAGAATCAGGAGAAAAAGAGACTTCAGGGACCATGACGATGACTGGTTAATATGCCGATTTAAATTCCCTAAAGCTGTGCTCTTGGATCTATGTACTGAATTGGGTCCAGTAGAGAGCATTCATTATGTATGGTTTAAATTGGGCGGGATAAGAGGCTGATTCACGTACGCACTCCTTTGGGTAATCTGTGATTTAGAAAAGGAAAATTGCTTACAGATGTGCGTACGCACGGTTTTATAAATCAGATTTTTTTTTTGCCATACGCCATTTTGGGCTTTTGGGCATACGTACACTTTTAGTAAGGATACTACGCACAGTTTTATAAATAAGATCCCTGATCTTAGAGCATACAGACTTGAAAGTCCCTTACTTTCTATCCCTCGGAATGCAACCAAATGTGTGTGTGAATAAGGTGAATGGTGCCTGTTTGGCACTTTGAGTAGGCCTAGTCTAGAAAAGTGCTAGATAAATACAGTCCATTTGCAGTCCATTTACTTAGACTTTTAGTTTCGTAATTATTTAACTTGGAACTTGGATCATAGAGTTTGTGTTTTTTGTGTTTTATTGCTGTTTAAATGTAGGATAATAAATGCTATTTAAAACATATGCCCGGTAGTTGTTCTATATGGCCGGAATTCTGGAAGATTAAGAGCCATATTGCCTGTCAAAAAAAAAAAAAAAAAAAAGGGTGACGCTATTTGCACCCCTGGTACAATTAGCAGTGTATGCTATTCGTACCCCGCTGGTACACACAGCAATGTGTTCTATTAATACCCCGTCTGGTACAGATATCAATGTATGATATATATATATATATATATATATATATATATATATATATATATATATATATATATATATATATATATATATATATATACAGTATATATATGGAAAGATTGATGAATATTCATTAGGGAACTCATCACTGATTGGCTCACCCTTACATTCTTACCCTAACCATAACCAATCCCACTCCTTATCCATCCATCCATCTTCGTCCGCTTATCCGGTTTTCGGGTCGCGGGGGTAGCAGCTCCAGCAGGGGACCCCAAACTTCCCTTTCCCGAGCCACATTAACCAGCTCCGACTGGGGGATCCCGAGGCGTTCCCAGGCGAGGTTGGAGATATAATCCCTCCACCTAGTCCTGGGTCTTCCCCGAGGCCTCCTCCCAGCTGGACGTGCCTGGAACACCTCCCTAGGGAGGCGCCCAGGGGGCATCCTTACCAGATGCCCGAACCACCTCAACTGGCTCCTTTCAATGCAAAGGAGCAGCGGCTCTACTCTGAGCTCCTCACGGATGACTGAGCTTCTCACCCTATCTCTAAGGGAGACGCCAGCCACCCTCCTGAGGAAACCCATTTCGGCCGCTTGTACCCTGGATCTTGTTCTTTCGGTCATGACCCAGCCTTCATGACCATAGGTGAGGGTAGGAAGGAAAACTGACCGGTAGATTGAGAGCTTTGCCTTCTGGCTCAGCTCTCTTTTCGTCACAACGGTGCGATAAATTGAATGCAATACCGCACCCGCTGCGCCGATTCTCCGGCCAATCTTCCGCTCCATTGTCCCCTCACTCGCGAACAAGACCCCAAGGTACTTGAACTCCTTCACTTGGGGTAAGGACTCATTCCCTACCTGGAGAAGGCACTCCATCGGTTTCCTGCTGAGAACCATGGCCTCCGATTTAGAGGTGCTGATCCTCATCCCAGCCGCTTCACACTCGGCTGCGAACCGATCCAGTGAGTGCTGAAGGTCACAGGCCGATGATGCCATCAGGACCACATCATCTGCAAAAAGCAGCGATGAGATCCCCAGCCCACCGAACTGCAACCCCCCTCCACCCCGACTACGCCTCGATATCCTGTCCATAAATACTACAAACAGAATTGGTGACAAAGCGCAGCCCTGGCGGAGGCCAACTTTCACTTGAAACAAGTCCGACTTACTGCCGAGAACCCGGACACAGCTCTCGCTTTGGTCGTACAGAGATTGGATGGCCCTGAGAAGGGACCCCCTCACCCCATACTCCCCCAGCACCTCCCACAGTATCTCCCGGGGTACCCGGTCATACGCCTTCTCCAGATCCACAAAGCACATGTAGACCGGTTGGGCATACTCCCAGGCTCCCTCCAGGATCCTTGCGAGAGTAAAGAGCTGGTCCGTTGTTCCACGACCAGGACGGAATCCGCATTGTTCCTCTTCAACCTGAGGTTCGACTATCAACCGAACCCTCCTTTCCAGCACCTTGGAGTAGACTTTACCGGGGAGGCTGAGAAGTGTGATACCCCTGTAATTGGCACACACCCTCTGGTCCCCCTTTTTGAAAAGGGGAACCACCACCCCGGTCTGCCACTCCTTAGGCACCGTCCCAGACTTCCACGCAATGTTGAAGAGGCGTGTCAACCAAGACAACCCCTCCACACCCAGAGCTTTAAGCATTTCCGGACGGATCTCATCAATCCCTGGGGCTTTGCCACTGTGGAGTTGTTTAACCACCTCAGCAACTTCCACCAGGGAAATTGACGACAATCCCCCATCATCCTCCAGCTCTGCCTTTACCATAGAGGGCGTATTAGTCGGATTTAGGAGTTCCTCAAAGTGCTCCTTCCACCGCCCTATTACCTCCTCAGTTGAGATCAACAGCGTCCCATCCTTACTGTACACAGCTTGGATGGTTCCCCGCTTCCCCCTCCTGAGGTGGCGAACGGTTTTCCAGAAGCACCTTGGTGCCGACCGAAAGTCCTTCTCCATGTCTTCTCCGAACTTCTCCCACACCCGCTGCTTTGCCTCTTTCACGGCAGAGGCTGCAGCCCTTCGGGCCCTTCGGTACCTTGCAACTGCCTCCGGAGCCCTCCGGGATAACATATCCCGGAAAGACTCCTTCTTCAGTCGGACGGATTCCCTGACCACCGGTGTCCACCACGGTGTTCGTGGGTTACCGCCCCATAGAGGCACCTAAGACCCTAAGACCACAGCTCTTCGCCGCAGCTTCAGCAATGGAAACTTTGAACATTGTCCACTCGGGTTCAATGCCCCCAGCCTCCACAGGGATGCACGAAAAGCTCCTCCGGAGGTGTGAGTTGAAAGTCTGTCGGACAGGGGCCTCCTCCAGACGTTCCCAATTTACGACCAGTTTGGGCTTACCAGGTCTGTCCAGAGTCTTCCCCCACCCCCTGACCCAACTCACCACCAGATGGTGATCGGTTGACAGCTCCGCCCCTCTCTTCACCCACTCCTTATGCCTAAACCTAACCAACCCAACCAGAGCAGGCAACGAGTACTAGCCATTCAGGAATGGGTCCCCTAATGAATATTCATGAGTCTTCCCCTACCACCCTGCAAAAAAAATGTCGCGTTCGTGAGCCCTGACTTGCGTAATGGCATGCAAATTATCCAATCCAAAATGAAAAAAACAAGATCACCTTACCAGGGAATCAAACTCCAAGCTCCCAGACTTAAGCTCAGTGTTCTAACCACTCACCTAGCAGTTCTTAGAGAAAGTTGTACAACTGTTGGTGTCAGCTTGGTGTCTTCAAGCCTCGGTTGCTAGGCAACCATACCATATACAAAAAAATAGGTACTAACTAACAAACTAACGGTTGTATGCTTTCACTGAAGACAGAAAGCACAACTGTAGTATCCATTTCTCGCTAGAAATTCAATTGTTATAAACTTTAGAGACAAAACTTTCCTAATACGCCAGTTTCTGCTGTCATGGAAGATGAGCGTCCACCATGATTTCGGTGCACGGGAGCAATGTGTTTTTGTTGTTAAGTCTTAGGGTGTGAATAGCTCAGCTGTGTGGCCGAGGCTATTCGTACCAGGGGTGCAAATAGACACTCGACCAAAAATCGACCAGTAGCTGACAAAAATATATCAACCAGATGTAAGTCTACTGGGACTGGACAATGTAAGCTAGATGTGACCCACAAGGTAAAGGTTGATGAGGAGAATCATATAAGAGAGACTTCATGCAGGATAGTAAGACTGTAGCATACCTGTACCATCCCATACCTACTGGAACATTTGGAATCAATAGCAAACTACCGATTTTATAGTAGGGGCATTTGTGTTTGTGTGTGACTTGCAGCTACAAACGCATCCATGTCTGCATATGTAGCTTGGTTGGGATACTGATCTGCAGACAGATTGAAAACATGTCATTATTTTGCATCCATCCATCCATCAGCCTCCAGCTCCCATGTAAGATTATTCCTCCATCGCCTCCTCTCTGCCCTAGGTTCAGGTGGAATAATGGAGGATGGAGGAGTACACCATTCCAGTCATTCAATTACACACCCTGGACATGATGCCCCACGAATCGCAAACACACACACACACACACACACACACACACACACAGTCTCTCTCTCTCTCTCTCTCTCTCTCAATCCCCCACTCTCTCTCTCTCTTTTTCCTCTTATTGTTGTAATGGAACTCTGTAAATAGGGCCATTTCGAGTTGAACAAGCATCAGGATGAATTACACTATATAAGCTCCATGAGTCAAGGCAGCAGTGTAATGGATTTTTCCTCTTTCCATTTTCCCCCCTGCCTCAATACAACATTATGTATTCTGCCAACCAATGCATGTAGTATATGAAGTGGCTAGTTAAGGTGCAGGAACAAAGGATTAGATAAAAAAAGAGGTCCATTGCTTTGAAGGCTAATAAACTCAGTGTTTCTGTTGGGCAGAGGAGCGATAACTTTGTCCTTGGCTCGCTCATAACCTCATCAGAATCGCTCAATGAATCACAGGGCACCATAACTCATGGCGGGGGCAGCTGTGATACAGTTAAGAAATACCCTTGGTGGAGAGCGGGTAGCTGCATCTTGGGTGGAACTGAGTAAAGAAAACATGTTGGAAAGCACATATGAAACTCAAGCACGCACCTGCATTGGTTTCTTTTATAAATTGGTTGTTCCAAATCTATCTGTGATACTGAAATACACATACACACAGTCATGGGGTACATGAATTGCTCCAATTTAATAAGAATGGGTGGTGAACAGATAAAAAGTTGATTCTCCTACTATATTTGCTCCAACCTTGATGGTGTATTGTAGAGAGAAGAAGGTGTGATTCAAGCTTAGAACAAGATACAACATATTTTATAGTTCATTCCGCCCTAAAGACTGACAGTGTTTTTTTCTTTTGGTAATTTTTCTAACTTAATTGTGTGTATAAATGTGACGCTACAAAAATAGAAACTATGAAGGGCTATCGTTTTCAAACATGCATGGCTTAAAAGACTCATAACAGAGCTGACAGTTCAGACTTTAACCTCTGTCACTGTGTCATTCTGCAGCCTAATTAAAAAAGCCCACAAAGACACATCCACAAACGCGCCACTCCAAAAATTATCTTTGAGGTCCCTGTGTTTTTGTACACACTCACACTCATGCAGACACA
The DNA here is from genome assembly GCA_023566125.1 of Zingel zingel. Classification (NCBI taxonomy): domain Eukaryota; kingdom Metazoa; phylum Chordata; class Actinopteri; order Perciformes; family Percidae; genus Zingel; species Zingel zingel. The sequence continues at coordinate 22,471,518 of CM042330.1, forward strand.
CAGGTACTATTCCTTGTGAAGACTTTCCAGCTTAACTTGTCTCAGACAAACTCAGTAGAGTCTGGGCTGTGAGTTGTGGATGTGAACTGTGCAACAAACAGACTTACATTGTGAATTAACAGGATTAAGTGTTTTAAGAGGCTTGTCAGGTAAACCTGAACCTGCCTGCCTAAAGACTGAGGCTGACTCTGAGCCACTTTGAAGTCTCTAACTATCTCAACCATGACTGGCATATCAGAGAGCATGTACAACACAGCTACACTGGTTCAACACTGTGATTTGGCATGCACCAATATTCAGCACATGCAACTATGCACGAGTGAAGGCACATGCGCACGCACGCACGCACAGGGGTGTTTGACACATTCCCAGCTTTCGGTTTTGCAAAGCCTCGCCCAAAAACATATTCTGTGTGTTTTAGTTACTAACTTTCTTCTTGTTTGCAGCTATGAGACTACAGTATAAGAAGAAATGCAAAACACATTTAAAAGTGAAGGGAAAAAGCTCATTCTCACATAGGAAGGATACATTTTCATACACAATACAAAAAAAGAGAACGATAGTTGTAATAACCTCATACTATAAAAAAAGGCATAAAAATGAAATAAAACTTCCAAGAAAAAAAATGAAACAATAACAGTCCATCAAAGCAAAATAACTTTTTTCTCCTCTCTTGGCTCAGTAATACCTCTACAAATACAGCTCCGTCTCCCTGAGAAAATATAAAAATGCTTTGGAAGTCCATGTTTTCATTTCTCTGTAGCAGGAAAAATCTACCTTCATATTCTGACTAATAAGACATTAGAAACTTCAGTTCGATCACTGTCAAACTTTAAATCGGACTCTAAGTCTAAGTCCAAACCAAACACAGCACATCTTCCATTAGATTTAAATCAGGTTAGCTGATGGAATGATGTAACCTAGAAAACTCTCGTGTCTGCCTTTAATTTCCGAAGCATGAACACTGGGTTGTAGCAGGCTGGTACTTGTGGTTCTAGAGGCAAAGGGAACCACATGGTGCTAAATGAAAACTAAACTTTAGGGGTCCTGTGTCACATTTTTAAGAGGAACTCGCCCATTTTCCTCAATTTTACTGAAAGTAGTTTAAATCTCCCACAGTGGTGATGTGTACAAACTGTTGTCTAACAGCCCATCAGCCTAATTGAAATTACTTTTCCCTCTTGCACTACTATAAACACAGTTTAAGACATGCAAATAACTGCTAGACCAACTGGCTTTGATGTAAAAACATCATACTTGAGTCAATGTCAATGTGTAATTTGCAAACAATTATGATTTAATCTTTCAAATTCCCATGTATGACCCTGTTTACCTATTCAATTCACTGCTAAAGTCAATATTGCATTTTTAGAATTACACTGAATGATCGGTGCTTCAGGACAAACATCAGTATTTGGAATACTTTTTAGTCTTGCATTGCCAGACCTATCTCCACAGCACTGTGGAGCACCTCAGATACATTCTGTGATAGGAGGAAAAAACGCCCTGGGTTGTTTGCATTTCTTTAAACCAATCACAATCTCCTTCCTGATGTAGAGACGGTGCCTCTGCAAAATGGTCTCGGGAAGGAACTTTTTTTGGTGAAACATTTGCACCCCCCCCAAAAAAAAGAAAACACCACATTAAATATTAAATGAACACACCATACAGTTACGTGAGCTATTTAAATTAGCTCGATACATGGTAAAACGTAATGTACATGGTAAAACGTTACGCAATTCCCACCAATCGCTCCCAAAACGTCCCAGTTAGATAGTAAATGTCTTGTATATACTTTGTAAATTTTTACAATCATTCACCGAAAGAACCATGCAGGCCTGCCTTTTTGCACGATTCAAATTTTCATCAAAACTTACCATTTGAAGTGTGTACCGTTAGCTTGCTAGCTCAGAGGTTGTTCTTCTTGTAAAGGGGCAAAGCCAGATGTCCAGCTTGTCAGATATATCGTGGCAATGTACTTCCATTGATCCAGACTGCTTTTTACCTAATGCTGGTTTGAGTTGCAGACGCAGTCTGGTTTTCAAATATTCTTTCTCTTGGGCACTGGGTAGCTCACCTGGTAGAGCATGCGCCCATATACAGAGGCTCAGTCCTCGACCCAGTGGCCACGGGTTCAATTCTGACCTGCAGCCCTTTGCTGCATGTCATTCCCTCTATCTCATGTCTAAAGCTTTCCAGTCAAAATAAAAGGCCTAAAAATGCCCCATGAAAATCTTAAAAAAAAAAAAAATTGTCTCTTGAGAAAGGGTGCAAACAACAAAGTTTCTCTTACACCCTACAACTATTTAATGGGGAACCGGGACAAGAGAGATAAAGTGCATTGCTTCCCAAAAAGCAAAATTGGCGTTTCCAACTGTCTACATCGTTTATAATGTCCAACTGTTGTGAGAACAGTAGGAGCTAGAGGGCTGGACTGGGGCTGTTTGGTGACAGGGGTACAGTAAGTAAGGTTGCTTTGCAGTGGGCGGTACACTATCTCCTCAAAGCTTAAAGAGTGACACATTTGCTCCCTCTCCACTTGGATCTTCTTCTATATTATGAATACCTCACCCAGGAGAGGGAGTTGCCTTCAGCGAGGCCTGTGCACACACAGCACTTCCTCCTTTATTAACAAAGTGACTCTCAGATCGAAACTGCACATCACGTACAGAGTGCCAAGAACATAGCCTACATCAAACAATTTGATAAGGAGGTAAAGTGTCCATGTCTCGACTAAATGTGTATGGGTCTACATCTTTTTTGTTGTTGTTGTTTACAATATCCTCCCTTTAAAGTTATATTTGTATGATGTCCCCTTTTTTCACTTGTGTGATGCATTAGGTGAAATTATTTTTACCCTACCTTTGAGTACCAGTTGTGCTGACACACGCTTGTATGAGTAGAAAAACACAACCTGTATCTGACATTTACATAGAATATGTGCATATTTGCAATGAAATGGTAACATGTGGGGACATCTAATTTAATGGATTAACGGGGGTCTGGTTTGTATAATCAAATGTACTTGAGAACACCATGTTTTGTGTGGAAATATAACTTCTAACCCTTCCTGAAATAACCACAGGAAGAGCAGGGCAGTTGGCAGGTCGCTGCATTAACACCCTGTTTTGCCGTAATCTTGGGTAATTCACACAGGGAAAAAAATTGTCACTAAATTACAACTAGCCCTCATTACAAAAACCCTGTTTTGCCTTCTCTTGGGTAATTCACAGAGAGCAAAAGTGTTCACTAAATTACAACTACCCCCCATTTTGAGGGATTTCAAGTCGGAATATTGAAGCTAAAAATATCTCAAATGCTACCATTGGCCATAACCATTGAGTGACACACTTGCTCCCAGCAGTAGTATTCTGCAGCAGACTGCAGTAGTTGCTATGGAAGCATTCTACATGTCTGCAGTGAGAATAAAACTAAACGTCCCTTGCATAGTTAAAACTGATCTGCCAACAAATAATATGGTTAAAAAAACCTGTTTAAACCTGGATGTAGACAAGTTATTACTAACAAAGAGTCACTTACCGTGGTGACAAAGTCAACACTTTAGAGGTATGGAATTTCTTTCCAAATTCTGTATTTTCTTTTTGTTTTCTGAATTCTGTGTTTAGTCTGAGCTTATAATTTGTATATATATATATATATATATATATATATATATATATATATATATATATATATATATATATATATAATATCAAATTTAATGCAGGGCTACTAAAGTAAACTAAACCGATAATAAGCAGTAACAAATATTTTTTGGTGATTAAAACTAAATAAAAATTATAACTAAACTTTTCTGAAAAAAACAAACTAAAGTAGCAAACACTGAACTAATTAAAACTAAAAGAAAATGAAAAAGATAATCTAATTTGAAATTAAAAACGTATATATAACCTTGGTTTGATCTAACACAAAATTGCCCTATTTAGTTATATAACAAATAATTCCATCCTTTGGAAAAATAAAGGTGGAAGTCCCAAGGTGGTGTAGGTGATAAGTTGGCTCGGTCACATCTGTTTACCTTATGGTCACACCACTGTAAATGCTGTCCCGTCAGGTGTCAGCAGTCAACACTATAATGCCTCCTTTGATAGCATCCAACATGATTAAGAGATATCTAACACAGAAATTGGTGCAGCAGCATTTTCTGACTGCTGTGACTCAGGGCTGATTTACCTTTTAAGGACATTATGGAATTAAAATATGAATAAGAAAGCAACATGAACAGTTTGAAGTGGGAGATAAACCTTGGCCCATGCTCGCATGACAGCTGAGATGCCAGCAGAGCCATTAACAACATTTAAGCTCATTAAGGCCCTATAGTTACCCAATTAAAATGAATGATTGCTTGAGAAAATACTGTGAAGAACTATGTACACCACTCAGAGCTCAGTAAATGCAGGTTATATTCTCACTCGCACTCCCTTACCATTCCCAAATTTAATTTAGATGCGATAAGTGAGCTAAATGCAAGAATATCATTACCAGAGGTTCTCGCAGAGTAATGAGTTCCCAGGTGGTGCTGCAGTTGATCTACAGGGCACAAAGTTTAACAACCCAAGGGAAATAATGTGGCATCTCTGCTACTGAGAAGGTTAAAAGAATAAATTAAAAAAGACCAATAAGGCCTATATACACACACACTACATATAATCTTGTGATTCTTCTTTAAAAAGCCAAAAACTGATTCAAGCACATGAAGCTGTTGTTGAACAGTGAATTTAAGTCCATGTTGTAATTACGTTTCAATCAGTTTGCCAAGATCAACAATGTCAGCTACTAGTTAGAGATGCTATCCTGTCCAAATGTTTCCCATACATTAATTTGTTTGTGGTGGCCCGCCAATTTCCACATATTGATTTTCTATATTCTATTTATTTTAATTCAATTCAATTTTATTTATAGTATCAAATCATAACAAGAGTTATGTCAAGACACTTTACAGATAGAGTAGGTCTAGACCACACTCTATAACATATAAGGACCCAACAATTCTAGTAAATCCCCCAAGAGCAAGCATTTAGTGTAGAGGAAAAACTCCCTTTTAGGAAGAAACCTCGGACAGACCCAGGCTCTTGATAGGCGGTGTCTGACGGTGCCGGTTGGGGGTGTAATGAATAGTGGCAATAACAGTGACTAGAAATAGTAGTTGTAGTAGTTCATGGCATAGCAGGGCACTGCAGGGAGTTACAGGACGTAGCAGGGCACAACAGAGCATAGCAGGACGTAGCAGGACGTAGCAGGGCAATGCAGGGCACCGCAGAGCAGGGCAGGGTGTAACAGGGCATAGCAGGGCGTGCATCAGGACCACGGCGACTGATTTTGGTGCCACCCTAATCCAAGGAAACATGCTGGGCGAAAAAAAACATAAGGACTCCGGGGAATAAGCTCCCCAGAGCTAGGTTAGTAACAAGCATTTCTGGGACATGGATGCACACAAATGGAAAGAGAGAGGAGAGAGAAGCTCAGTGTGTCAAAGGAAGTCCCCCGGCAGTCTAAAACTATAACAGTTAAGGAGAGGAGCCTGGTCGGGCTAGAACTCTCCCCAACCAGATCGGGCTATACTGGCCTGCATCCCTATACGGTGTCTGCCTCCTGAACCCAGACTGGGAGCTGGTTCCACAGGAGAGGAGCCTGATAGCTGAAAGCTCCGGCTCTCATTCTACATTTAGAGACTCTAGGAACCACAAGTAACTCTGCATTCTGGGAGTGCAGTGCTCTAGTGGGACAATAAGGTACTATGAACTCTTCAAGATATGATGGTGCTGACTTACTATTTAAAATGGGTTAAAATCCTATATTATTGTAGAGCTACTTGCAGACCATTAATTTGCTTAGTCCCTCCTTGCCCCGCTCTCTGTCTGAGAGTCGGTTTCTCTCTGCCGTTGTCTTTCCCATAGAACCTAATGTTAGCTAGGATAGCTGACGTTAGCAAACAATAGCGCTTGTTCCAGCAGACCTCTGCCGGACAGGCATAACGTCAGTTAAGTTTTTAACCAGCCCGGTTTCAATGTAAAAAACAATGGCAGAGTGAAACAGACTTAACTTGCTATTGGGGAGTTCCAGGTGATGCCAGGCTTCGAAGTGGGCTGTGGGTCCAGAGGACTGACATTCCAGATTAGATGGAATGTCCCCTCCACGCCAACACAGTGACAGAAAGTTGAAACAAAAAAAAAAAGATTGAAAAAGAAAACTGACACTGAATAAAGAGTGACACAAAGAAAACAAAGATTGTCATTGGAAAAACGCATCAGAATGCAAAACATATAGAAATAAATGAAGGAATATAAAATTATTAAAAAAAATACTTAAAATCATGTTTTTCATTTTTTCAGTGCCAATGTTTACTTTTTTTAATGCCAACATACATACATACATACATACATACATACATACATACATACATACATACATACGTACATGACAACCTCTGCACAAAGTTGTCAGTTAACTATGTCTATCTATGTTCTTAAGACACCGCTGTCAATCTTGGATTCCGTGGGAAACACTAACTCCCATCAGTTTAACTAAATCTGAGAGCTCTTCTAAATTTGGTATGGTCATGCTGATGGCATTTTGATTTCTCAGCCTGAGAAGTCTCTCTGAGGTCTATTAGAAGTTAAAAGTCGGAACCACTATGAGGAACACTATAATTGGCAGGTGGGTGGATTCATGCCTCTAGGCATCTGTGATGTCAATGGTAGGCTGTATTAATGCAATAAAAATGGTCACCTTGCCTAGTTTTTCAGACACTTTTTCTTCTAGTGCTACCATCTGGCTGATCAATGTAATTTTTATTACCTGAGGAGTGGGGGAGATTTAAAACTAATCCACAGGATGTGATTTCCCTTGGACCTGCTATCTTAGGAGGTGCAGATAATTACCAATAATTTACAACAGAATAAAAAAAACACTAAAGAGTTTCTTTATCTTGAGGGATACAGTCATTTAACAGGCTGTAGGGGGAGGAGCTATGGTGGGAGGGGAATCATGTGGTTGCAGTTGATGAGAAACACTGATAGGGTGATGGGTCATGTAATCAGGTCATGTAACTTTATGCCAACATTCCGAACATTTGTATCAAAATCCAAAATGGTAGCATATGTGGACAATGACACTGGCCATGAGGTAAGTGTTGTTATATTTTTCACGATTATGATATTTTAGAGTGATTTTGTTTTAGAAAATAGTTTAAATAGTTTTTTACATTCTGTTTAAATATTTAAAATGATCTTCTCACAACTTTGATAATCAGGCATTGAATGCCTGTATCCTGGGGGATACATTGCCCATGTAAGGGTATTTAACAGGGCTGATCACTCACAGATATACTTGTTTTTTGAGGCCTGTTATCTACAGATATTGAATAGGATAAAGGTGTGCAACATTGATTACTTTTTATTTTACTCTCAAATGTGTATTATTGATGAATTCACCAGTGTACACATTTTCAGGGAATTTCTGTCAACCGTTTCTACAGTACAAGAAACAGCTTCCATTGCCCATAGAATATATATGATGTGGGGCACCACAGGGAAGATGGTAGAATAAAAAAAAAAACAGGAAAAAGGTGTTCTAAAAATCGGCACATGAACTGTTTAAAAAGTTATGAAATGTGAAATGTATATCCTACATGTGCAATGCATCTTGGGAGATAAAATTCAGTTTTTTCAAATTTATTCTAATGTTGTATGGATAACATAAAATGAAGTAATTGTTTATGAAAGGTTTTAAAAGTTGGCATATGAACTATAATAAAATGAATACATTGCAAAATGTTGCATGCTAAATGGGCAATGTATCTTGGGAGATACAGAATGTAACTTAGAAAATAAGGATCATATTTTTGAGGAAAAAAAACATGAACTTGTGTCATTTTAGTCTAGATACATTAAAAAATAATAATTTTTCCATCAAATTTATTTTTAAGGGTTAAAGGTCCCATGGCATGACAAATTCACTTTATGAGGTTTTTCAACATTAATATGAGTTCCCCCAGCCTGCCTATGGTCCTCCAGTGACTAGAAATGGTGATAGATGTAAACTAAGCCCTGGGTATCCTGCTCTGCCTTTGAGAAAATGAAAGATCAGATGGGCCGATCTGGAATCTGCTCCTTATGAGCTCATAAGGAGGAGGTTACATCCCCTTTCTCTGCTTTGCCCGCCCAGAGAATTTGGCCAGCCCATGAGAGAGAGAAATCATGGCTTTCAAATGAGCAAAGTGGCAGTTGGTCAAGGCCACACCCCCACTCTCCACCTTGCCCCCCCTCCACCCTCTCCTACTCAATAGCTACATACACAGAAATGGCACATCCTAAGGAAAGCTCATTGTGGGACTGGCTCTAGTGGCTGTAATTCTGCACCATGGCTGAATTTCGGGAAAGAGACTTCAGATACAGTATTAGGGGACCACTAAGGCCTATATAAAAGCATCCAAAGAGCAGCAGGTCATGGGACCTTTAAAGACAAACGAGTCTGTATTCTGAGTCCGTTCTCAGAGGCCCAACCCAAGGATTTACCCTCTGAAAACGACAACAACTCTGTTTGACTGAGACCCTAACAGTGGCAGTGGGAAGTATGTATGTATATATATATATATATATATATATATATATATACATACATATATATATATATATATATATACATACATATATATATACATACATATATATATATATATATATATATATATATATATATATATTATCGGTTTAGTTTACTTTAGTAGCCCTGCATTAAATTTGATATATATATATATATATATATATATATATATATATATATATATATATATATATATATATATATATATATATATATATATATATATATACATCTAACTAAAGGATAAGGGTAAGAGAAGAAGATTAATATTGATTTACAACTAAGTTTATTTGACCCCAAGGACCAATTATAGACATACCCATTGTGCGTAGAACATAGTGACCTTAAATACAGCTCATATCAAGGTTTTACTTAGCCAGGTTTCTTTTTTATCAATTCAAAAGTTACAACTTATCTGATCATCTGGCTGCGGTTCAATGTAGTGCTGAAGCACAGCGTGAGCCTTTACAACTTTAAACACCTAAAAGCTGTGAATTCCCACATCCGTTCTTAAGTGTGCGCCCTCGCAGCAGGCTGGATATTTTATAATTCTGTTCAACTGTATAATACAGCCTCAAACTGCTTGTCCCAGCCATACATTACAATTTAAAGTAAGAGAATATATCGGAAACATCCTGTCTCAGCCGTGAGAGGAAATTACAATTTCACTCCTTTTTCTGTTCCAGCCTCATTTGTTAGCAGAGCTCTCATACGGCAGCTGTCAGAAGATAAGGTGTCGACTAAGGTTCCTCTTAAAAGAAGCGATGATATACCCATTATTATGATGGGCCATGCAAGCAAGCCATAATTCATTCTGAGCCTCTAATGTATTTTCACTTCTACTTTTCAATAGTGTGTCCAATACTTGATCCTATGCAAACTCAAGTAGGTAGAATACGGTCTGTTATGTGTGATAAGTGATTACCTACATCCAGAGTGCTGTTGTGTCCTGGAATATTTTTTTTCAGTCGCAGTAGGTAAGTATTTTCTGATCTGGTTTTATCCTGCCAACCATTTTCTTCATAAGTATTACCTAATTATTAGTGACTCATTTTGGCATTGTATTTTTATGGAAATAAATTACAAGCCCAGCACATCAGAATGTGATAATAATAACTTTATAATGGGTTTATTTTGTATAGCCCCTTTTACAGAACACAGTCACAAAGTGCTTCACAAGAGTACAATATTTAAAAATACCCCAAAAATGTAAAAACAAACAATAAAAAAAGAAAAGAAATAAAAACATTAAAATAAAACTTAAAAACAAAATTAAAAAAAATGAGACAAATGACACACCTGCTTTTTAACTGTAAAACACTGAATATTGTTGAATTTGCCAAAATGTGGATGCAATTTATATCTAGAAGGGCACTCAGAGAATGCAGACCTCCACCAAGACATGCCCTATTTCCCAATGTTAATGCAGTGTTTATTATTCCAACACTACATGAATGCAGCCCAAGTGGCCTGTCTCGCAATGTTAACAATAGGGATATCCGATACCAGACATTTAGTAGTCGACACCACGATTCTCGAGACCACGGTAAAAAACTAAAACAAAACATGAAATCCCATGTACTCCTTTAGAACGCATACCTGCAAACTCAGAAGGGCTGAAAAACACATTGACACATTTTATTTATCTTTTACACCGTTTAGCTGTCAGCATTTTAACCGTTTTGTACTGTCCATGTACTCCAGCTGCTAGCTAACGGTAGGCTAACGTTACCTGCTGCCAAGTATAGTGTGAACTAGTGTGACATGCGGCAATTGACATGGATGACATTTTCACATTCAAAACGGCGATTTTCGCCGAAAAGCGACTAGTTTGCAGTTATGATAACGTGTATTTCAAGATTAGGATTACACTTTGGGGGCACTTTTCATAGATTGCTAATTTATGTCCATATGATAAACAAATGAGGCAGTGTTCTCTGTTACACCGTAGCAAGACTAGTTTACTTCTTCCTTACTTGAATTCTGATGTCAGTTGATGACAGAATAACTACACATTGAGAGATAAGTTAGAGTTAAGTAGATTTGTCTCTGTGCCTCCAGGGAGCCTCAATCAGGAGAATCACTGCAGCTCAGCCAGCTATCAGAGATGAGGATGACACTTCAGACACCCAAACTGATTTTGCAGTATACACACAGAGATAACATTATTGATTTCTTCAGATTTTATAACACGTTATCAGAGTTGAAGCGTACTTTTTATGAGCCTGAGTTCACTGCTGAGGAAATACAACATAGTGGAGCAGAGGTTCATTGCTACAGTATATATGGCTGGCAATGTAATATATCAGATATGATTGATAAATGTTGCTGGCATGCTTGCTAAAAAGAGTATTTTTTTTTGTTTTCTTATATTGTAACTTATGGATGATTTTTTTTTAAATATTTATCAACAAATATTCATTCAAAGGACTGGTCTGTTCCATGTCTCGCAAATCAAATGTCTAGTAAACAGTAGAGTTTCACCAAGTACAAAGCCAATTTACATAAACTCAGATGATAGTCCATATTTTTATGCTTCAGGGAGCAAACTTTAACAAATTTGACGATGATGCTACCTGACAACAATTCGCCAAAGAGAAGCCGGGAGACAACCAAGCCATTTTTTTTGCAATTAAGTGGTTAGTTGGTCTACAGCGTTCATCCACTGTGTCCAGGCAGGACTTGGTCATTTTCTGCCAACAGACAAACTAATTTATGTGCAGGAAATCACACAGGCAGAAGGTTAGCTGAAATAGGTTTATGTTAACGGAAAAATGTCAACTTTTTCATTAAAAAATGTTTTTTAAAAAAAGTTCTCTGTTTCTCTACACCTTGAGTATCGCAATTATATCATACAATTAAGGTTAGGTTGATTAAAGACGTTATTACTTACTTACATTACTTACTTTGTAAGCCTTCACAACACAACGGTTGTTGATGACTTGGTACTGCGTCTCCCTCACCCATCCACACACCATCTGGTTATAAGCCTCCAAACTTTTGTAGGATTTAAGGTCTTCCGCTGTGTATGGGCTTGGCGAAAAAAACAGGTAGTTGACTATATTGGGATATGCAACTGAAGGAAGAATCACCGGGTCACCATGGATCCAAGAAAAGGGAGCCAACTTGTAGGGATCTGCACCGCCGGTAAACTGTAATTTCTCAAAATATCGCGCCTTTCTTGTGGTCCAAGTACTTCCTTATATGCCTTTGCATCTTGGACGTATTTTGATGAGCTTTTCTGTTGTTTAGACATAAAGTATTAAAGTATCCAAATTGCACAATACTCCATTCAGATGTTTACACCGAGTGCCTCCAATATGGCCGCGCATCTAGGTTACCGCCCAAAACGTGACGTCGGTGAAAACCCTCTATTCAGACGGCTTGTTTTGTCCAACCTGTGTTTCAAAACCCAGTTATAAAAGTAAAAAAAAAATAAAAAATAAAAAATAAAAAATCACATTTTAGCAGAGAATCTTTGCTTTTTTGCTTAAAAAAATTACATTAATGATTAATCCATTACCAAAATTGCTGCCAAATAATTTTTCTTTTAATCATCTACTTGATTAATGGTTTAGCTCTAAATTGTAGGTGTATTATCTGAAGAGAAAAGGGATCACAGACAGTAATGAATGCCAAAAATGTAAGAACGTAATGCATGATGTACACTTGGCTACTTCATTTGGTAAAATTAAACAATCTAATGCCCTGTTGGTAACAATTTCCACCACGCACAGACACACACGTGCAGGCACACTACCGAGCACTATAGGCAGCTGGATGTATCCTTGGGTTAACAGGTAGAAAGGGAGGAAGACAAACTAAAGGAAGAATACCCCTTGCCACCTTAAGGACAACATTATTAGTCACAGGAAGACTGGGGGAGTCATGCACTGCTGAGTGTTATTTCTCTTCCCCCCTACCAGTGGCCTCATCTCTCTGTATCTCACTTCTACCCTGTCGCGCTCACTTTTCCAGGGGAACTCGTTATCTCCGAGCAGAGAGGTCTTTGGTCTCGCAGAGGCCAAGGAAAGGATCATTGGTTCTAGTTGTGAATGTGTGCGTCTGTGTGTCATATAAGTGCTTGAAAGAGAAGGGTGTGATGCTATAATAAAAGCATTAGTGGAGAGTAACGGGTGGATTAAATACAATGTCAAGAGAGCCAGAGATGGACTGGAGAACTTTATGTGTGGGAACTTTTTTTTTGTTCCAGCGTCTTCCTTACCTCTTCTATATCCTTGCATGCACTCTTCTTCCCTTTCTTTCATCTTATCCTTCTTTCCTTTCTTTTTCTTTAATGCATTCGATTTCTTCCACTTTTAAGCTGTCCGTCAATTGATCAAATTCAACTTCTTTTTTCATCCCTTTGCTTCTATTAGTTCTGAATCACAGTAGGTAAGCTAAATACATTAAGTGCCAAAGAAAGAACAATTTGGCAGGAGATTATAGTCCCATCAAAATCTTGGCTGTTTTCATTGTTATTGACATGGCAGAGATCCTTGCTGCTATGAGGGCAAACAGTAGAGCTTGTGCATGAATATGCACACACACAAACGCACACACAGTTCTAAGGATGGTGTTGGTTTCAGCAGTGGCTCTCTCCTTGATTCAAATACCACATCCACTTACCAAAAAGGTCTGGTGCTGGCTTCGTTGGGGTCTCTTGACAGGCCCACTATCCCCTTGTGTTGCTATGAAAGTATATCAAAGCTCTGAAGCTCCCTTTGGATCACGGAGAGCCAAGCTGTGGTACAGAGGCAGCTGCGTGTACATATGCATACTGAGATAGTGTGATATAAGCAAATAAACCCAGCAGGCGCACAGTCAAAAAAATACAAAATTGCACATGAAGTACTTACAAGCACAAATACACGCTGCCATCACAGCCAGCCGAATTCACCATGAAATGGAATGGATGGGCTGCTGTTCCACTCATTGGTCTCACAGGGTGTGCATGTAGCTTGTGTGTGTTAATTAATGCGGAGAGTACTTGTGCATTTGCATGGGGGAGAGGGGGGGCAAAGAGGCTGTTGTCCTCGTTTGGTGGGGATGATACTTTGAATAGGATGTTATTCACCACTGATAGGATGGACAAAACAATACGGGTGTTGAAATTAATCATTGTATCGCGATGCGGCTGGATAATTACAGCAGGAGACCTGAGGCAGAGGTATGGTGCAGATCAACAGGTGTTTTTTTCCCCAACAATTAACCCAAACATGGAAGCCATGATCGCAACCAACCAACTGAGCACCACAGGCAGCAGGTGGTCCAGACAGCAGCAGCGCTAGGTGGAAACTGGCAGCCTTTTATAGCCTGCCACTGACCTTATCTCGACCCTACCATAGTACAAGACAAATCTGAAATGTACTCAATTTAAACAATTATACAAAATACAACACCCACATCAAATACATTTCTACTTCTCTACTGTTATCTCAATTTACTTGCATTATGTTACCTTATACAATCAAACATCGTTAGTTTAGCAAGGTAGGCTGGGGACTCTTTTAGCCTGAACACTGTGGAGAGGAGACACAACCGAGGTGAATTACTTGAACACAAACTTTACTATTGTACAAACAGCAACTGTTAACCAGCATTCAATTAATCAGGCAAAGACTATACCATACTGCAAATGTTTAGGTAACCAAACTAGCAAACTGAGTACATGTGTTTCTCTTGACAGGGCTGGCCTCCAATCAACACCAGCTGCAACCTTCACAAAACAGATTGTCAATATTTTCCCAATAAACCTTCAAATCTTTTGTATTTACCCGTAACATAATGAGCTACAGTGTACTAATGCTGCAAAATATTAGTGATGAAGAGGACCTTCATTACACGGACCAAGACTATTCTGCATCAATGCAGTAACAGACCATAATCGAATATTGCGTACTGATGTTAATTGTTGATTTTTTGCCTTTTGTCTGCTGTGTTCAGACTCCGCTACATTCAGAAAGTGTCTTTTTTAAGAGCAAATACAATAAAAAGGGGAGTTCATATATATTTATATATATATATATATATATATATATATATATATATATATATATATAAAAGGGCTGTCAAACGATACATTTTTTTTTTAATCACGATTAATCGCTGAAGTTCTATAGTTAATCGCGATTAATCACATTTTATCACAATTAAAATTCTATTATTTCGCATTTCAGAACAGTTTTCAAGTACATATTAACAATTGAAAGCATTTTTTATCAGTGTATCTTGATTGGGAATCAAATGAATGCAAAGAAAGTTACTTTATGAACTTGATTTTAAGATTTGTAATTATTTATTTACTGAAACTGTACTACTATGCTTAGCTCCGTAGGTGGTAGCTCAAGCTTGACGTGCTTCAGTGATATTTTAATTCGGCTTTACACAATCAACGTGCATATGGCTTTCGACTTGTCTGCTGAGCCGTCCGGGAGTTTTTTTAAAAGAAAAGTGCCATTCAAAAGTGTGTTGCTGCTGTCTTTCTCCATGCCGGCAGCCTGCCTGCATTCTGCAGCAGAAGATGTGTTATGAAGAAGTATGAAGTATATATATATATATATATATATATATATATATATATATATATATATATATATATATATATATGTATATATATATATATCTGACTGCTTGAATTTGTTGATGAAAACCATGTGTAGCAATATATAATAATATTGAGGAGGTGACCCATCGTGATATTGAATCAAATCGAATCTTTGGCAGGATAATTGAAATCAAATCGAAAGACCAGAGAAGATTCACACCCCTACCGAACCATAAAACAAGTATTTTGAAACTGCTCTGTGAGCCGCTGTGTTGCTGCTAAAACAACTGAAAATATGAAAGTCATCTAGTCATGTCAAATAATTTCACTTTGGATTTGGAAAATATGTCTCTGTGAAACCTTTGCATAGCAAATATGACAGAGACTTATACAGTACAAAGGAAGTTGATCTCCTGTACCCATGTGTTACCAGCTGGGCCTTTAAAAGAAATTAAATCTGTTCAAAAATTATGCTAAAGTTAACAGTACATATCAACAACCCAACCACATGGTGCCGAATGTATCCCTTTTTTATTGTTAGCAAAATAAAAAGGGTCATCTGCTGTCGCTGTCACATTGTAACTTTTATAATCACAATTAACATAAAACCAACATCTGTTGGTCATTATGGATGTCTCAACATTCTCAGAAAGCAGTGGCATTGGGAGGTTTATCATGCTGATGTTCTTAAGAGTCTGAGAAACAGCAATCTGCAACTTAAAAAATGAATGTACATTTTTATTCATACCTTTGTTCATATTGAAATAACTGAGTTTATCCACTAAATATGCTGACTTAATTAATATGGTTTACATTTAATTACAAAGTGCAATAAATTGCTATACCTCAAATCATTAGTTCTGTAACGTTGACCAGAATGCAAATTAAAGTACAAAAGAAACTAATTGCATCATTGTATTCAATGTGTATTCATCATTTTATTTCGTTGGAATTTAAAAAGGCTGAAAACAATGACATACAAAGTTCATGATTAGATCCTACATTTTATCTGATGTTTAATTTAACTAGGAGTTAATTCCTGACCTGACTGGGTTGAACAACAATACAACTCCTGAACTTGAATGGATGCTAGCAGTTAGATAGTTTGATAGTTAACAAGACTAGGTCAAAACCTAGTATATGGCTGGATCGGTATGGTCAATATATGCCTAATTGTGGCGATATTTTACAGGGGTAGTTAGTGGTGGTTTCTATAATGTGAATATGAATATTACACGTTCATCTGTAGTAGTGCTGAATGATAAATTGTATTGTCATTGGCATCACGATATGAACATGCACAATGAACACATTGCAAAAGACTGAAACACAATAAGAAGGAAAATCATTTTATTAAGGGTTGCGTACTGACAGCCGGCATTAAAACGGGCCTTGATGAAATATCAAAACCTGCCAATCCACTATATTTATTTATATATTATTTAGTTTGTGATTGTTTTTTTCTAAATGGCTTAGGCCTACTTGTTTCACACATTAATTTGTGTCTGAAGAGAGACTGACCGAGAGGAGTAGGCAGCGCGCGCAAGCCCATGCATTAAAACGGTTAAAATGGGTGGCAGTAACAACAACAACAACAACAACAACATCCACCGTGTATTAAGGAAGTTAATTAGCTGACTGATTGGCGATGGCAGAGGTAAAAGCCTGTGTCGTGCCAATACAGTTTGAAAGGGCAATGGCCAATGAGAAAACACCAACACTTGCATCATCACACTGACTCATTCCGACCAATGGTGAAACTTCATCACTCAGTGACAGAGGGACAGGGTTTTGAGGTTGTAGGGCTGGTCCTACGGTCCAGCCAAAAAAAAAAAAGAAAAAGACAGTTGACTTTACTATAAAAAGGCTCATCTTTCTGTTTGCCTTTCTCTTTGATGCAGCATTTGTGTATGTGGTCGCAACTGGCTGTATGGAGTGTGTCTGCTGATAGCATGAAATATTGATCGGAAAAGTCCCATACCATGGCATCAGGGGAGTGTCCAGCCATGCAGCCCAGACCGGCAGACAGGCTTTCAGAGTGAAAAACACTGTGCATATCACACTCGCATCCCCGTCTCATTTAAATGGTCCTCAAGGCCCCATCAGCACTGCTTTTTATCTCTCTCTCTTATCACACCAGACTGGCCTCAGACTAATTTGTGATAGGGACACCACACACACACTTATTCGCTTACTCTACTCTTTTGTCTACACAGTCTTTGTCTGCTGGGAAAAGCTGCACATCTGCAGCAGTTTTATACTTCAAAACTGCAGATGGGCATTGGGTGATAGAAGTATGACTACACTCAAATGTAATCAGGGGGGTTGTGCACTTTAAATAGTTGTTTGATGTTCAGTTTACTTAAAATACATGTCTTTGTTAGGTTAAAATGTTATTTTCAAGTAAAGTCCATGTAATTGTGTCTATTGTTACCTGTAAAAAATATGAATGTGTTCATAAATCCCAAAACATTTAATTAAAGTGGAGATTAGGATTGCAATACTTGTTACATCCTGAACACAGCAGTATAAAACACCAGCTGCCATTTAAACCAAAAAAGGAGAAGACTGAGATGCGTCAGACTGCGCATGCGTATAGCTTTGAACTCCTGACCTGACCCCGCCTGACCCTCCTTCGTTTAATTTCGGTAATTCTGTCGGAAAAGTTGCAGTTGGTGTTTGGTGTCTGATTTGGGAAAGGTAGGAGGACATTTTCTTTCACTCAAACCTGTTTTGTAATATTTTCATGTTGAGCATGATTGTACTTTGTGATGCAAACTGCTGTAAAAGCAGGTGGGTCTTCAACATGTTCGCTACCAAACTTAGCTAGCTAGCTAAGGTTAGCTGTATGACCCAGGTTGGTTTGCTGTTTATCCAGCAGGGCGCCGCTTAGCTATATCTAACGTGTGCGTTTCTAAACTTGAATTTAGTGCTGGTGGCAGAGGTGTCGTTTCTCGTCGTGGACGATGCCGTAGGGCTCTGAGGGTTGGACATTTTTGTCATATTGTAGCTTAGCAACACTATGTAACTAAAGCTTGCGCTACCCGTCGCTTTGGTCCCCCTACAGGTTGTCTCATTGGAACTACAGCTGCAGTTAAAAGTTGCATAGTGTTGCTTTAAGAACCACGTAAAATGTGCCCCAATAATTGATCTGTTAACATCTTTATACATTTATTTGTCTCTTTTAGTAATCATTATGTTGCAACATTTCAGATCCTGAACAATTGCTTCGTTTGTGCTCCTGTCTAGAAAGGACCTACTCATAAAAGGTAAGATCATAACTAGCTACTTAATTACTGTAAAATCGGGTTTTGCATATTTTTAGGAACATTTATTAGATGACAGCTTCATTATCTTGTTCTGAATAGATTTTTTTATTTTAAGGTATAGAGCTCTCTTAAATGCAAGTAATGCATTTCAGTAGTTGATGGCGTCTGTTAATATGTTGAATTTCAGATTCTGGCTGGGATAGCCTTTGTCAGCTCCCTCCTTATTGATGTGTTATAGCTGGACTGCGGAGCTTGCATGTGGTACGTTATGGCAGAACATAGAAAAACCTTTTTATGAGGGATATAAATGAATGTTGACTGTTTTAGTAGGTACCATTAATACAATTTGTGTTCGTGGACATGTTTTCAGATGGAGGCAGAATTTGTCTTACTACTACTACTCCCCTTCTCTCAAAGTTCCTTACACAACTTGACCAACCCCAGTGTTTCCTCTATGTTGATTGGCAAGTGGCGGTCCGCCACGGTTCGATTTCTCCCGCCACGGTATCAGAAATGTACAAAAAGCCGTCTATCAGCAGTGATTGTTTGTTAGAGAGCATGTCGGAAAATAGTGCGGACACGCACTTCACAACGCAAGTGCACATGCGTGCCACTCGGAGAAAAGGGAGAAAGAGAAAAAAGAAACAGGCTGTCAGGAGGACCCGGTTGAGATGGCATGTGTGCATCCTTGAGAACTGTAAGTTGTATAACTTATGTTGTCAGGTCATTTAAGCCTGTATTAATCTATAGTTCTTTCACATTGTTAGTTTCACCTTCACCTGCTATCTAAATTGCACGTGGCTGTTGGTTTAATACAACGCCCTTGATATCATATCATGGCATAGTAGGCTAAACCGTGATTATTTCATACATTCATGTTCCGAAACATATTGGGGGAAATTCATTCAACATAATTCACAGCCAAATAACAATTAAAAGTATGTTATTTGAACATGTATAACCTAACCTGGCACTGCCTCCGTTTTGGTGTGTGCTGTGGTGCGCCGCTGCCCTTTTTCCTCCATAAACTCCGCTCTCAGCTACTTTGCCAGTTGCTGCATCAACTTCCTTTGGGACATTTTACAGCTGGTGCACTCCTTGGAGAGGAATTGTGCAATGATTCCAGCCAGTTGTAGCATGTATAAAGTTATATGAACACGTAGACAGCTACCGGCCATCTACGTGTACCGCGCCTTTCACAGAGCGAGCGCCCGGTGCTTTTCTTCTGATTCAGAACAGAGTCCATCCACGCCGTAGCCTACGTTACCGACTCTGGCTTTGCCTTCGGCCCATCGGTGATGCCCACACTTGTTACTCGAGACCGCTAGTTACGTTTCTCTGACAGAGACTATGATTATTACTAAGCAACCAAGATGCATCTTCAACCATGCAAAAGATTAAAAACAAAACCGTGAAAATCTGAGCGTTCAATATGACCGTGTATGGCCAAAATAGGTAAAAGTGATTGTATTTTCTTTGCCTTTTGTGTAATGTATATACAGACCCGGTTTTGACAGACCTGCACCCACTGCTAAAAAAAAAAATCCTAAAGGAAACACTGAACCGACTGAGCAGCTCATGAAAGTGTTGAAGAACAAAGGAGTCTCAGCAGGGAGGAAAATCAGGATCATTATGGCCCCAATGACACAGGTATGTTTTGCTGTTGGTAGAAAATATTATGGAACTATAAGTTGATGTTGACTAGTGAATCTGACTGACTAGACAGTATCTGTGAATGCACCCTTAAGAGTAGGCTATAAAGTTGGGTTTTTTTGTTGAAGTTTGCTTCTCAACATACAGCACTGATCACACAAACAATTGAGGCTGTTTTTGGGGTTTATCTATTAGTGAGTGTAGTGAAAAGTTAAGGGACAAAAACTTCAGTTTCTGTACGTGAAAGAGATTTAAAACAAACTTCCCTGTTAAATGTGGACATCTACAAAGTGGTGGTAACCTTGTTTGAGATGTCATCCAATTAACATGTTTATAGAAATGTAAGGTGTGGGTTTGTGTACGCATTATTGTATTAAACTTGTACATCTAGAGTTTTTTTCCGGACATTAACAGTAAGGTGATAATTTTACTTCCAGTTAATTACTGAGGTTGTAGTGGGTGTTGGCGGTGTACAGTGTTAATGTACAAATGTTTTAGTATTATTATTGTCTACCTACATGAGAATATTAGGAACACAATGTAAACAAAAACTGAAAATATCTAAGTATAGTTAAAGAGAATATATAGCAGAGCTGTTGGATTGCACTAGATTGCCCTACCTAATAAAGTGCTTGGTCAGTGTTTATTAAATGTAAATGATAAAAGTGATCTCTAGTTTGTTACAATCACCCAGCATTACTTCATCTTATTATTTATACACATACTGTTTAAGGTGTGATGCTATTAAAATTATTATATACGGGAAATCTGAATTGCGTAGGTAAAACATTTTCTAATATAATGTAAAGGATGCCAATGGTACAGCTGTTGAGAGGGAGCTTGAGAAGTGACCTTTGGTATCTACAGCATCAATGTTAAAGGAGGTGATACCACCACTCCTTCAGCCGATGTTGGAATTGTGATTGAGGGTGTTGAAGTTCTGCACGACTTGGGAGACATTGCCTCTGCATATGCACTCAGTTATCCTAACAGACTGAAAGCCTTTGAAGTACTTCAAAAGCTCTTCCTTCAAATGGATTCTTGCAGACTCTCAACCAAGGTACAGCTGCTCAAGAACTAACTGTACGAATGAGACAATCACTGATTTGGATGCTGAATGTTCCATAGAACAGGAGAAATATTTTGGGCCGAAACTGAATAAAATTATTACCTGTTCAAAAATAGAGCAGAGGAACTTCACTTTAGGAAAACAACCAATTATTTTGCAAACCTTTGAAAAACTTTTACCATACATGAAAAGTGGTAGTTGAGTGGCACTACTAGAGAAGTGATGTAGAATTGAGAGACCATGCTGCGCAAAAACGGCTGATATATAACCATGGATATTTTGGAGATGTTTTAACACTAAGCTGCATCAAAAACAACTGCAAGGAACTTCAATCATCAGACCATCTTTCATATACCCGTTAAATAAATACTACTTTAACAGAGAGTAGATGTTTGTAAAGTGTTAACATCTAAAATAAAGTTTCCAGTGGAAAGGCTGTTAGATGGAGAGACTATTATTTTGTTTAGTCAAAAAAGACATGACCTCCCCCTCACCGGTAAAAAAAAATTCTATGACCCTCCAAAACAACTTGGAAAAAAGGCATGACCCTCCCCCAGCAATTTATCAATGCCTTCTGTACTGGTTTGCACTTGGCAAAGATATACAGACTCACATTGTTTTTTTTTACAGACATGACATCGTGACTAAACCTCTGCATTCTCATCTGACGCATCCCACTCCTCTGTTATGGTGTGGTGGCCATGTCAGTAGATTTACTCACTAACATTGTTGTGGAAACACAATAAGCATGGAAACTAAATGCACACTTCATGCATTACTGCATTACTTCAAATACCAAGTTACTCCTCTAGGAAACTAGTATTCACATGAAATAAAACAATAAAACATTGAGACCAGTCAGCACAAACTGGTTGCTCGTCACTAGCTGGTCACTAGGCTTCTTCGCCGTTTAAACAAAGTGGAATAAACTTATAAAATCTACACAAAACCTGCAATCAATTAGTAAACTGACATCAAATGTGGCATTTAGGAAACCTTTATTGCAACCTTGGCACGGTAAGATGTCCAGACTAGTGCAACAGTGACTTTCGTTTTTTGGGTCCTGCTGCTCCCATCATGCTTACTAAAGCAGTATATGAAATCAGATGTATTACCTACCACCATTTAGTTGTTTTGTGTTATGATTAATCATGCCAGACGTAATTCATATTGAATTATTCCACTCATTTTTTAAACAATGAAATTACCCATTTCAGCCACCAGGGGACAGCTCCCTCAGCCCCCCAGCTAACTCTGCGTATATGGTCAGATCCATCTGGTAGTGAAGGAGGGCCGAGACTGAGAGCTACATGGAGCTACATGGAAAAATATGCACCAAACAAGTCACTTTGAAATGTTGCTGTTTCATGAATACAAAAGTTGGGTGACCCCCCCTCTGGACTGAAAAATGTTGGATGACCCTCCCCTCAGCACAGAATAAAAAGACATGACCCTCCCCTATTTTCCTCCGGTGATCCATGCCATAAATACCGAACGGTCCCTAACCGAATAAAAATACGTGGAACCGGTTGACATAATAAATTTAATTAAAGTCAACGATTCCATTTTTTCAGTGTATTCTGCAACATACAGGATGAAGCTTAAACATTTTGAAGTCCAAATTATTAAAAAATATGTTCCTACTGTTAGTCCATTAACCTGAATTCCATTGATCATTCCTTTTTTGTTGTCAGAAAGTACTTGAAGGACTCATTAGTAACAAACATTAGTTTCCTGCGGACAAGCCTCAAAGTCAAACCTGCCAGTGAGAGCTTGCTTTTATGACTTTTTATTTTAAACCCTGAATTACTTATATGACTAACTCACACTCTTGTTTATTTTTACTTATTATTCTTAGTGTTGTGTGAACTTCTATTGAAGCACCTGATTGTTCTGTGGTAGTAAAACAAAAAGTAGCGCTGGAATGTATAATGCTGTCAGAAGCAATGGCAAAGAGACTAACTAAGAGACTAAATGTGACACTGCAGTCTCTCAATTTGTAAAGCTTCAGCCTCTCTCTCCACTATGCTGTATCTTTTCACCACTACTCCAAACTCTTAATTTTTGACTAGATTGTCTTTACTGTCTAATAGAGCAGCAATCAGTCTGCAGAGAATCTGGGACACTGAAACATGAATATAAAAAGGGATAATCCACCACCACTCATTTTCCTCTCTAAATTGTTTTAGATAAAATAGGCAATACATGTTGTCATTCATATGGCTACAGCTCCATAGCTCAATGACTCATTATTCTATTTCTCTTAAGAAAGGCTTTTTAAAACATATCATCTTAAATACACTTAAATTATTTAAGCATAAAAGTGGGGACAGGCGAGCACACAGAGCCTGTAAAAGCCTTGCAACTATACACTCGCTCTATTCGCCTCCTATACTTTGAAGGGCTGGCCAACAAATAGTATATATTTTAATATATATTTGAACTGTAAAAAAAAAAAAAAAAAGACATTTGGAAATGAAAATTCATATTTGATTGTGAAAAATAAAAGAAGCAGCACGACTGCGGCTGTCTACCTCACATATTCTCGCCTGGGGCGCGGCTCCCTAAACATTCAGCTAGTACAAAGTCTGTAATGTCCTATTAAGCCCAGCGTGTTGATGAAGTTTCTACCATACGGCTGGCACAAAACCTGAAAAAAACAACAACATCCAAGGGTGAAAAAGAAGGGTGAATTACACAAAGACATCAACAAAAATGTCTAACTGGAGAGACGACGAGATTCAGAAACCAATCTGTCGGTAAGGGCCAATGTCAAAATCGTTAGTCAAATTCAAGGAATGGCAAAAGACTTGTCTTCGTGACACGGTGTAATCCGCGCCATGTCCTGCCTGTTGTCGCTCTCTCTCTCAGAGAGAGAGATCTATGGTTTTTAAATGAAGCTTCATGGTTTATTGTATTAGTTTTTAATTTTGTAATGTGTAGGTATGTAGATCTTTTAAAATACATGCTTAATTAAATATACCTATACAAGAAGTTATGTCGCCCATCGTATTGGTTTGCCCTATTGTGGACATAATGGGCAAATATAGATATTTAAATATATTTGCACCTATGTGTTATTTAAAAGGAATATTCAAATGTCATTTTTGGTCAATTTTGACAGCCCTAGTACTTTGACAGACTTCAAAAGCAGAGAAAGTGCCCATCTGCCTTGGTGTAACACTGGCTTCTAGCCTTGTGGTCCCCGCAGAGCGATAACCAGGCGTAGCTCTAAACACCCCCAGACAGACCCTTATCCCTCTGGCTTAATGTCCTTGCGGCTGAGGGTAATGCAGAGAGATGGATGGCCCCGACCTATCCCTCCATGCCGGGGTCCCTGGCTGTGAGATTGCATGCCTGATACTATCCTCCATCTCTCCGTCTGTGACAACCAAACTCCAACTGCCCCCCTCCCCCCAAGCCTCCCAGATCGATGCGGCTCACTGATGTGCCGTCCGTCAAATCCATGGGCTAAGCAATACCCCACCTAACCATAAGAAGTGATGGGTGCGAGACAGTGCATGAAATGGAGGTAAAACACACACACACACACACACACCTGAAACGGCTCACTCAATCTGGTGCCAAACGATGAGCATTTTTTTCTGGCTGTTGTGCCATCTTTCTCCCCAGCTCTCCTTCCCTCGCTCTTGCTCTACTCACATCCTTGACATGTCATGATCAAATGGGTGCTTTTAGAGTTCAGCAGTTGACCTGGACTCCAGGAGGCCGCCATTCCATCACGTCCCCCTTCTTCCAACTTGCATTCCTTTATCACTTCATCCATCCTATCACCCCTCCATCACCTTACATCCTTTTTGCCATCAACAAATCCTACCATTCCTCTTCCACTCGGGACAGAAAGTTTCCGTATCATTCACCCTTATGTGAACAACCCCTTCTCCCCAACTCATCCCCCACTGTGCTCTGCAAGGTATGATAACTGACTGGCTGAGATGGTAACGGTGAAGTGGAAGTGTGGCCACAAGCATGAAATGAAAACATGGGCGATCCAAAAAAAAAATAAATCTATCTTGAACAGATGTCAAGAGGAAGATGAGCATCTTTATTTCACCACATAATCCTTGATTGTTCCACTTCCCCAGATAGCATTATAAGATACTGTATTTCAATAGCTGGCAGACAAATGTGCGTTAACATTCCAGAGACAAAGAGCAATGAGACACAAAACATGGGCATTATTCATTCTCTTACATTCTCAAGGTGCACTGTGTAGTGGTTGACCTATATGATCAAAACGTATTCTTTACATACTCTGTGTGACTTCTAAATATAGACATAAGATTGATAATTACTACGATAATACAAATTTTAAAAAAAAATGTGGAAAAAAACGCTTGCGGTAGCAGAGGCTGTCTGGCTGTCTGCTTTGCGAGTGGGCACGCTAGCGCGCCTGAGAGTTCAGGGACAGGTCACAGGAGTCGCGCTGTCTGGCACAGCGTCACTGCTGAAAGTTGACTTGTCTTGCATGGAAGGTGGCAGAAAATGCAGAGCCCAACTCGACCGCATCAGAGAAAGCGATTTTAACCCCCCAAAATCTAAAAAGCCATGTCTGGAAGTACTTTGTATTTTGGTCGGTAGGAGGTAAAATAGTTGAGCCGTGAGATAAAGTTGTATGCAAGCTATGTAAAATACAGTTAGCATACCATTCGACCACTAGCAACATGAGGTCACATCTCGAAAATGTGCACCCACATGAGCATGGCATAATGTGTGGAACTCCAGCTAAACAGTCACGTCTTGACACGTATTTTACACCGCCTGCCACAAGCTCTTTGTCTGCAACACGACAAGAGGCCATAATGGAGAAATTAATTTCGTTCATTTATAAGGACAAGAGACCAATCAGTGTCGTGGATGGGGCAGGCTTCAGGGAGTTCTGTCAAGCAATGGAACCGAGGTTCCGTATCCCTAGCCGTGGAACAGTCACCAATAGAATCGTAGAAGTGTATAACAGCACCTCAGACAAAATAAAGGAATCAATCAAAGTCAAAGATGTGGCTCTTACCACGGACGGGTGGACATCCCTAGCGACAGCATCCTATGTTACAGCAACGGCCTATTGGATTAATGATAACTGGGAAATGCTTAACAATGTGCTAAAAACAAAAAAGCTTAAGGTAAGCCACACTGCATGCATGAATAAAGGTTAAATGCACTGCTTCCACTGGTTTGATTATTTACCGTTTCATGTCAAGGAAAAGCTCCATGTTTACCACAGCACAGCTCGCTCTGAGCGTTCAATGTCGGTTCTATATAGGCTACTGTGAAACTTCAATTAATGTTAATATTTGTTTCAATCACTCAATGAAGCCTGCTATATTTGGGACAATAGTCGCGACCTTAAGTTGCTTGCACAAAACTCTTGATCAGCACTCAAAATGTGTTTATTGTTGTTCATTTTAAACCGTTATGCGCACAGCCGCACATTGCGCAGAGAGCGTGAGGGCGAGCGAGAGAAAGTGCTCGAGTGAGCGAACGAGCGAGCAAGCGTGAGGTCTGCGGTCTTGGCTATCATTTGATTTACTTGTTTTTGTGTAGGTAATACGTTGTCAAATATGTTTAAACTTAAATAGACTACCTATACAAGTAGTTATGTCTCTTTGTATTAATTTGTCCTGTTATTGATGTAATGCGCTTCATTGACAAAATGCGCATGCGCAACCAGATGTTCGAATAGTTCGAATATTATGTGTTTTTTTAGAGGGAATATTCAGACGTCATTTTTGAGCAATTTTGACAGCCCTAATACACACCCACGTTCTAATAAAGTATTTAAAAAAGAATACACACAGTATTCCAAATAAGATCATATGCTAATAGCCTACACACATGAATACATACAACCAAGCCGTAATAACTTTTTCACCTGCTTGCTTATGTCCTCAGACCTCCGTGTCACTTTACAAAAGCCATGTCTGAACGCAAATTGTGGTTAAAGTTCTCTTCTCCCCTGAATACAAATGCATGCCAATATTGATGGAAGTGTATGAATGCAAGAACTGCAAAGGCTCTCTTTTGTTCTTCACGTCATCCTTAACAGTCACAATGAAGCATAACAACAATATGATAATTTAACACATTAACCCTGACTTTTACCTCAAAGTTTGTTTGCTGGGGACAAAAACTAATAAATGGCATCTGTATTTACTGCTGGGTACATTTATAATGAACAGAATTTTACGAGCCATTGTGAGATCCTGCCTTTAACGATATGATACACATGCAGGAGGCCTCGTTTAAAGCCAGCTCTGCATATGGCAGAAGAAACAAGCTGTGAATACGGGCGTCGAGTCGAGTGTGGGTGGCCAAAGGTATATAGTAAGGGAACTTGTGCAGCGGCGTAAATGCAGGGCCCTGTGTGAGCAATAAAAGAGATATTTACTGTAAATCTTCAGCAGCTAGGGGAGCTATAAACATCACAAACACAATCAGCTGCTGCTTTAGTGCTGCCTACGCATCTGTTCTCCTAGGGAGAAAGAGAGAGTGAAGAAAGAGAGAAGGGAGAGGGAGGAAGGGCAATCTATGGTTTGTTACTGTAGAGTGTCAACAGTGAGTGGCTGAATGATTGTATGATTTCACCAATGATAGGACTGATTGATTGATTGATTGATATCTTTTATTTTGAACATGTAAATAAAACATCAGAAAAAAAATAGTAATAGAAAAACAGTTAAAAAATAAAACTCCATAATTTCCAGTACTTAAAGACCTCTATTTATACATGCAAAAAAGAGTAGGAAGAAGTCAAACTTATGTACTCCTACCCCTTTATACCCGTTCTATCCTACTAAATGAGTTAGCTACACAATAATAAGTCTACAGAGATAATACATCTGTAATCAATGAAAATAAAAATATATATATATATTTTTTTTTTTTTTTTTTTTTAGGATGCTGAATATTGAAGTCAAGGTTCAGTTGAATTGAAGGCAAACCCTAACAAATAACCTTATAATGTAATCCATTAGAATCACATTTTCTTCAGTTTTTCTATATCACTCTCTGGTGTTGTCTTCTCAAATAGTGTTGCCTGTACTGTGATTAGGGCTAATGATGGACTGGGACATAAAAGCACAAGTTTGACCCAGAGTAGCCCAATACACACAACACACAAGGTTGTCATAAGGAAGGATATGCATTTAAATGTAAGTTCAACACAGGTAGTTGTACAAAAATATGTTATACATAACAATAGAGGCCGCGACCCAGCCGGATAAGTGGAATATAGGAATAATAATAATGAGTGTATGGCTATATTTGCAAATTAAATCTAATGAAGGGCTAAAGGAAATGTCAGTAGAATTACAAGGTGTATTTTTCAAAGCACATATAAGTAGTGGCGTGGCATGAAAAAAATGGGTGCTAGATTTACTTCACTCACCAGTCGGTGAAAAACAATGGTAATCTATTGAGTGGCTGGGGGATTTGGAATGTGAACAAAAAAGGTCATTTTTAACCCTGGTTCAGATTACAATAAAACAGATACATGACTTAGACAGGTCTCTTATGCATCTTCTTAACACAAGTGTATGTATTAAGCTAACATCAAGTAAGTATAACACTTGCTACATTCACATCAAAGCATTGCAATGCATGTATCAAATACTGCAGCCTACATGATTGACTGAAAAATCCCTCCTATTAATGGGATACTGGAATAGCTATACAGTGTTTCTCATCAAGTTACTTATCAAAGTTCATTATGTATTAAGTGCAATTGAAAACCAAATAATAAAAAAGCAAGAATTAACTTCAACAAAAACACTCCAAACTCCAACAAGCAACTTTCAGACCTCTGCACACTCCCAGGCTACAACAATCACAAGGCATACAAGGTTGCTCGACAACTAATGTAAAATTCAAAATTAGTTTGCAGCTCTCCAGGCCCTGAGTGCCGCAGACAAATTTGAGAAGCCTTAACACAAACAGCAATATGTTCACACAACGTACGTTACTCAAGCAATAGAACTACTTTAACAACAGTACAGTCTGTGTGTCTGTATGCACAGCCACGGTGGACCGTTTTGACAGGAGGAAAGTCACAGAGCAAGCACGAAAGAAGGCCGAGGTGTTTGCCTCACTTACTAGTATTTGAAGACCGTTGTCCTTCATGGTGGCAAAATGTTCAATAACAGTCATATTATTTTCTTCTGAAATTGAGGTCTTCCACCACACCAGAACTGCATATTTTGGATAGGTGTCCAATTCTTTTCTCCACACGTTGTCATCCTCTTCATCCTCTTTTCTTACCCAGGCAAAGGTCCATTTCCGGTGTAACGTTATCTATGCTTTCTAACCGATTCCACGATTAATGCATGTAATTGAATTAATGCATGGCAGCTATTGGTAGCAATAATACAACTTGCTAACTCTCCCGAATATTTCATTTGAGTGACTTTGCTAGTGTATTCAATAAGCTAGTTTTACTGGTCTACGGTGTGCGAGTGGGGTGACTTTTATTTACATATGACAAGTCTATTTTTTGCAACGGAACATTAGGGCCACATCAAAAAAAAAAATAAGGAGGAAGATATTTTTTTTAATTTATTTTGCATTTCGAGAATAAAGTCGAAATGTCGAGAATAAAGTCAACATGACGAGAATAAAGTTTAAATGACGAGAATAAATTCAACTCCTTTGTCACTTAATCACATTAGAGCGACTGTCCGCCATGCCAGCTGCCATGTAGGCAGCATCATAGATATGGGTTATATCCTTGGAGTGCCGCGCTCGCCTGAGCGCCACTCCTTCAGGATCAAACAAGTTGATCAATTGTTTTATTGTGTATTGTGATACAACATATCCTCTCTGTATTGCGCGTAGGTGTAACCATCGATACCCTTCCATCTGTCCATTACAAGCTATTTCAGTTTGCAGGAATACGGCCACCTCTTCCAAGTTTGTGTGGTTTCTCCTTCTGAACAGACGCAATTTTCGGCACAATCTCTTCAAAGTACTTATCACCATACTGTGGTTATGCGCTAAAAGAGAAAGAGTTTATGCATTTTTGTAGAATACTATAATAGAATACTACTATTTACCTGATGAAGGTCTGTGACCGAAACGTTGTATTTTTCTAAATAAATGATTGCTTGCGTAGTGGTCAGTGTGCGGGACTTTTCTCCAAGCTTTTGATCTGCTACTTTTGATCACATCCTACGCACCTGCCCGACAAAAGAGGTGTGCAAAAAAGTTTTCTTACGTAGAATACTATAGGTAAAGTTAGTAGTTTGGTTTATTCTCAAAAGTCCGACTTGATTCTTGAAATATCAAGTTTTTTCTCGACTTTATTCTCGAAAAAGTATTTCAACTTTATTCTCGTCATGTTGACTTTATTCTCGACATTTCGACTTTATTCTGAAAATGCAAAATAAATAAAACATCTTCCTCCTTAATTGTTTTCCCTTGATGTGGCCCTAATGCTCCGTCGTAATTTTTAGTCTCAGATGGCTGAAATGACGTTAATTGAGGAATGGCAACCTCACCTGGCTTAAAAAGAATGACCTGTCTTCACTACATGCGTGAGGTGTTTCCTCAGGCGGGGCATTACCATATTTCACCACACAATCTGACTGGGGCGCTGTTTCACCAGTTAAAAACAAAAAAGGTGTGAAAACTGGTTTTGCCAAAACGACAAGTAAAAGGGGTTTAGTCTATTTATGTTAATGACAATTGCTTGCAAAATTGAGGGTGTTTATTTTGATTAGTATAAAAAACCTGTGAAAATCAAATGTATAAGTTATAATATATATAAATGCCAAAATGTTAATTACAATTTTTTGTTTAACTTACCTGGAAGGATTGTTGGACACGACCAGCATACTATATGTATTTTCTCTATATCTTGAGCGTATTCAATCCTCTGCTGTAAATGTGATGTTTTGTTCTAAGATGTTCTGTTGACCTTTCACTTTCTGCAGTTTTTGTTGCATATCGAACCTACCTGTTACACGAACCCACCAATACGAAAACCTATTTCAACACATCACTTGCTGTAAGGACTTTACCCTGGAGAGACCCAGTCCATTCAGATGTTTAGCACAGAAAATGTTATTAACAACTATAGATTTGCATATGAAGGGCGCATTCAGTAGGTCATGTCATGTGGCACTGGTGGCCAGGGCAAAGAAGACTGATGGAGGGAGTGCTTGATGAAGGTGAGAGCATGCCATCTGCGTAGCCCCTGCAATTTCTCACCTCACTGATGCACGACACATTTACACAACTCCTTCTCTCTTCTGCTTCCCACCAGTCGTCTCTCAAGCTGGCCACCATCCGTCTGTAACGGCATCAGTCTGCTTCACACTCTCTTTTGCTGTTCTGCAAATCAGACTCTGTGTAATTTCCTTACCTACTTACATACGTTCCCACTCGCTCAATGCTGAGCAAAACACCTGGAAGAACAACAGTAATTGTAAGGTTTTCAAATTGATTGGAGGGTCACTGACATCCAACGGCAGTTCACTACATTGACCGGGCTGCGGAAATCTCTTTTCAATGGACGGAGCGAAAATGGAGAAGAGGCAGAGCTGGGAAGAGAGTGACCTCGGCTCCGAATCAGTTACCCACAATCTCTGATAAACATCCCTTATGGCAAAGAAGAGGTCAGCATCCAGGGACGGGCAGCAAGATTTTATCTGGAGAGAGAGTCTGTCTTGGAAAGAGCTGAGAATTTCCTGTCCCATTTACCAGAAGCAGTGGAAAAAGGAGAGAAATTCGGGAAAATGGGCTCAGAGAGACAGAGTGAGAGTATGAGAGAGAAAAGGAAGGAATAAAAGTCAACTCTAATACAGGACACAGAGATTTCACACCCTATAAGGAAGAAAACATTGGGTCTCAGAGAGAAGAATAAAAGCATCTTGAGGTACTTCAAGATATTCTACTGACCTGCAGTACACATTATTGCGAAAAACAATTTTTAAAGGTTTTTTCGGCCTTCATTTTTGACAGGGCAGATGAAGACTTGAAAGGGGGAGAGAGGGGGAATGACATGCAGCAAAGGGCCGATCTAGCAACATTTTTAGTTGTCTTTATAGCCTTTTGAGCGACTAGCAGCCTCTCTCCTTACCTGTGTTTAAATGTGAATTACTATGAGAACAAAGTTGTTGGCTGATCTCCAGAATGCTCTCTTGGGTTTAAAGTTTTGATACGTTGCTGTTCTGCTTTGGCTTTCTTTATCCATTTTTGCCAAAGGCTAAAACTGCAATTATTAAAGATACCCTACAAAGCAAATACTTTAACTTAAACATGTATTTATGTAATTATCATATTATATAATATACAATAAACTAGCAGGAATAGATAGAGATCGGAAAGCTCTTCTTTCACTGAACACTCTCCAAACAACTAAATATGTATGGCAGGAATACAGTAATTGGGTGGTGGCAACTGCTGATACTTTTTTTTTTTAAGATTATTTTTTGGGGGCTTTTCATTTTAATATACAGTGACAGTGGATAGACTGGAAAGAGGGAGAGAGATGGGGGATGACACGTAGCAGAGGGCAGCACTACTTTGTCTCTGTTGACTTAATGTTTTTTTCATCAGAGCTTATTACGTTGGGTCTCTGCATGTGTGAAGTTCCTTAGCCTAAAGCTCCCAATTATTGCCAGGGACTGTCAGTGGACATACAGTACATATGCTGAAGTTCAAATGAAACAAATGCGGTGTAACAGAACAAAGGCAATCTCTTTTCTTGTGACTCCTTTCATATCTTTGCAAGTATAGGAATCACCAAGACATAGAAATAGGATACATACAGTGATATGTCTTGGTTCTTTTTTGGCACTGTTCTAACAAGAGATAAAGCTGATTTATAACAGAAAATGTTTGTCTTTGAAGTACAGATCAGAAGTACAATGTCCAAGGGTGGATTCTGATTACTGAATGCCTTCATGTTATTATGTTGTTCCTTTACTAAGTCCCAAGTGACAAAATAAAAAAGCGTGCCATCAATACAAGAGCTTTGGGATGAAATAGCATCCATTTATTCATCAAAACTGGCATAAATGTCTCAGCCAGGAAAACGTGCAGTCAGTAAATCAGCCGACTCTGAATGGTCATACCAAATGAAAGTCCAAAATGTTTTCAAATCTACATAAATCTATTCTCTAAAAGCTTTTAGATAATGCATGTTGTGGCCAGTGGTTACAAAACAGACAAGATTCAACAACCTGCAAGCTGGCTTCCCTCCATGTATCCCCTATCTTCAAGGTTATTGCAGAGCCATTTGTTGCACGTTAGATAATTGACTCTTAGATGAGGGATAACCATGATTTATGGAGAAAGAGAATACATATTCCTTCATATCTCAGTGGTGATTTATGGCGTGATAGAGCCCAAGTGATGGTCATTTTATCTGATTGTACGTCATGCAAAGTAGTCGATCAAGTCCGCGCAATCAGTCACACCTCATCCCGGCTGAGATGACAAGGATGAGAGACAGGGGCTTCGCTCTCTGGATTTCTTTGGTCTACTTAAAACTCTTTAAGTCAAGTTATTATACGCAGAGCTGGGTAAACCATGGCCAACTAAATCACACCCACTCCACACACGCTGGATTTATGATGTGTATGACGGATAAACCCAAGGCCTTGGAGTGGCATTCGTCATAGGCAGGAATGGTCTGCGGCGAGGCTCCACATTCTAAACATATTTAACCTTTTCATGTGCTCATTTTATTTTCTGCTCTCTAATGTAGCTTATTTGCAATTTTAAATGCTCAAATTGATTTTATATGTGGGTCTCTTTATCATTAGTCATTATGAAGGAGTTATAACCAGCAGTTACGTCATTTCTTTTAGAGTGGTCAGGGGATGTGACTAATAGATTTGTTTGGGGATATAGTGTGAAGAAAATGGAAATGGAGACAGTTATTGTGTTACTGCATTTGGATATTAAGTTGACCACTCCATTTAATGAAATATATAAAAAAAATATATATACATATGTATATATAGTGGCCAATTCAGTCCCCAGAAAACCGAATATCGAGTCTTTTCTTGCTAAGAATTTACTTAATTAATTTGACCTTAAGTAACTGACATGGAGAAAACCTTGACTCCCTCTTCACCTTTAGTATGCAGATCCTTAATACCTCAGATACTGTACTGTATGCGAGAGTGTTTGCGCGTGTGTTGGGCATGTGTGTCGAATTATTAATTCGCCATATCTAATTCAGGATCCTGTCCTCTCATATTCTGGGGAGTGCACTCCTCCTGTCAAGAAATAAATGGAACTCTAGGTAGAATAGATGCCAGAGTCCTTGCTGCAATAATTTGGTTCAGATACCTACTGTCCGCTCAGATTTAGCACTTGATATTTGGAAAACACTTAAAAACACCTAGCTTTAATATAACCAACAGTTTTCACGTCAACCACGGATTCAATTTCATAACACTGTCTGGCTATGCCCTTATCACATTCTTTTCTACTTCTTTTCTTCACTACCAATTGTGTGGTTACATGTGTACTTCCCACACAGAGACCCCTACAATTCCATTTCTAGAAAATCAGATGTATCCACAATGCATATCCCTTCTCAAAACCATATTCTCACTCCGAACTCACAGCTAATTTTCATGCCAAACCTCTACCCTCTTCACTGATGAAAATCATTAGAATAAATCTTTTAGGTTACTTTTAAAAAGCAGACTCTTCCGCTCTACCTACAGTATGTGGTGAGTGATTAGAGGAGTCACAGTGGGGGAGCTCAAAGTGCTTAGCAAGCATTCCCTTTACCATTGGTGGATGTATAAGAAGAGCGATGTGATAAAAGTGGACCAAGTGTATTAATTGGATGTGTTCAAATGGTGGGACATAGATCCCTGTTACCCAACATCTCCAGTGTGCCAGGTTTCATGTTGGGTTCAGACCAATTTGTTGCCACAGGCTCTTGCCAGGCCTGCAATGAGCAGCAGGAAAAGAGAAAGACAGTGTGATGTGTTGCAATAGTCGTGCAAGCTAATAATGGTAATGATAACTTACTGGAGTCTCCATTGATTTCCTGGCAACTGCTCCCAGCAAAGAAATAGTCCAGCACACAGCACTCCATAAAATGGCGTCAAAATGAACATTTTCAAACTTTGTAAAGATTAAATGAATGAGATATGCGTGTTAATTGGTATGCTTTAGAGGTGCGGGTAGTTGAATTTTTATTACGGTCTAGTTGTTTTACCTTGTTTCCAGTCTTTCTGTTAGCTAGGATAACCAGCTGCTGGCTGTAGCCTTATGTTCAACAGACAGATATGAGAGTAGTATTCATCTTCTCATCTAACGCTCTTCCAGAAAGTGTATAAGCATATTTCACAAAATATCAAACTGTTCCTTTAAAGAAACAGGTACAGGACGGATTCAGGTCTCACTATACAAACCTGTTAAATCTACAAACATTATGGCTAAGTGTGGGCTATAGATACATTATTCATTGTACTTCAAAGATCATGTTTCTGAACCATTGAAAGCACTGACAAAATTGAGTTAACATTATTTTTTAATGTGTACTTGCTTACTGTATTTCCTATTTTTACAAAGCAAAATAAGTAATTTCTGCATGTTCCTCTCTACCATTGCAAATAAAATAGATATATAATAAATATATATAATATATAATAAATATATATACATACTGGCAAAAGTAATTTATGGTATGTTATTAAATACAAAGCTTACTTTGGAGAAAGTCAACCATTTTTTTGTATCATGTAGTGAGTGTACTAAACCTAACCTCTACACAAGAATGTCTTTGTTTGCTTTGTCGCTTAGAGAACCCAGTATCTTTATTTTAAGCCATAGGGACTAATGGAAGCTCAAGTCAGAGACACTCAAGCCACCACCATGTAAGACCAGCCATTAACTCCACATTTAACCATGAAATGAAAGCTCAACAGGAGGCAACAGTTCACTGCAGGTTAGAGTGCCCAGGCTCTGCCTCTTCCCTCTCCTTCTCTCTGGCTTTTCCTCTCTGGCTACTCATTGAGAGGCTTGATATAAATGTTTTACTCAGCTAAGTAAATCCTGCAGCAAGGAATCTGAAAACTAGACAGTATCCATGTTTATTTATTTATTTATTTTTTAAACCTGACGTATAAACCCTATGTATATTGTATATATCCTACAGAAGCATGGACATAATGTACAGTATACATCCTATGCATCTGTATATCAAGACAAACAAGCACAGGCATGAAGATGTGTACTGTGCAAACACACACAACATCCCATACCCTCCTTCTCACTCACTCTGACAATATTCCAGTTCAAACCCCTGTAGATATCATGTGCAGGTTTGTGCGCCCACACTGTCAAGTTCCAATGTTTGCCTGAAACAAGAAATGAGATTGGAGTAAACAGCAAAAAACAACTCCACATACCCAGGGCAGTACTCTGCCAAACCAGGCCTTGGCAACACACCTCTGCTCTAAGATGGCAGCAGATTCAACCTTGGTGTGGCAGCAGTGTTCCCTGTGTGAAAGCTGATCAGACCCTCTCTCCATGTTGTGTTGTGTTGCTTGACAGGACACTCACTACTTTGACATTTGGCCAGTTTTTCAATCTGAGCCTGGGAAAGAGATAGAGAGAGGGGGGAATAAATTATCTCCTGTTTGACTAACACAGTAATAAGTCAAAATGTCATTGTGAAGTACTTAAAAAAATAACCTAGAAATCTGACTGGCCCAGATTCTGAAGACATTTTACACTCAATTGGCAAATAAACCGAAAGTTGCACAGTCAGTGTTAAACAAGAGTCTACAGCCATGCAAGCAGCTCTGTGAACCTGTTTTTAGGAACAGTGCTGCTTTAAGCTAAATGTTAACATCACAGTGTTAGTACTCACCACGTTTACCATCTTAGGCCTTTTGTCATTTGTACAAATTTGATCCCTGGACTGCACAGACCTTTGTAACAATTAAGGTGAAGTGAGAATATTTCACAGGATAAGTGAAAATGTTGACCTACTGGTGGCGTCAGGTTAACATTTAGGGGCTCGCAAAAGTCACTCTGGGCACCATGAGTATCTGTACAAATTGTAATCGCAATCCATCCAATAGTATTTGAGATACGGCAGTTTGGACCAAAGTGGTTGACTGACTGTCAGACTGACATTGCCATCCCAAGTAAAAACGCTAAATAACAAAGCTGTCTGAATACTTTTATGGATCATTATGATGCTTTTAATTTTGAATTTTCACTGCACCTCACACACACACACACACACACACACACACACACACACACACACACACAGCCTGTGTTATTTGTTTAACAAACACACACACACACACACACACACACACACACACACACACACACACACACACACACACACACACACACACACACAGCCTGTGTTATTTTTTTAACTCCACTCCAGATGCACAGTTGTAAAATGTCAGTTTCAGTGGAATCCAAGTTTGACACGGTCAATTTAGGCCTAGTAGCCATGCCTGAGAGCTCCCAAACAACAGCAATCCGTTATCCTGTTGACTGCACTACCACTGTACTGCTTGGTCACCTCTTTCACTTGGCCTTCCATGAGAGTTATGAGGGGAGACTTGACATTATCCACCTTGTCAATCACTAGTGGAGCTAATGCTACTTGGCACGACACTTGGCTTCCCCTGTAAAAGAAAAAAAAGGCTTTACAGTACAACTTGACTCTTAGATTAAGTGTATTCAGCTGTATTTGATTCTATTATGAGCATGTCTAGCATTTCTTCCATTTAATCACTAAATCACAAAGGTCCTGCCCAAAAAGTAGCTTGTGCCATCTAAGTATAGAATGTCCACACATTCACAGCTGGCTGGACCATGTGGTCTGTGTGAGCCAAGTCTATATCCTTGACGTTCCACTTCCGGGATTGCTCCGGTGCCGCAGGAAATACCGCCGGATACATGTATGTCCGTTTCCTTCTGCTTTCTTTGTGTTGGAATTTTAAACTCCAGTGGATTTATGAGGACTATGGTTAACTGCTCCTCAGATCTCTGCAGGGTAAATTGAGATAGCTAGCTAGACTGTCTGTCCAATCTGAGATTTCTCTCGCATGACTATTTTACAGCGGCTCCTTGCTGACCTTAGCACGGGCCATGACAATTGTGATTGGTTTAAAGAAATGCCAATAAACCAGAGCATGTTTTTCTCCCATCCCAGAATGCTATGTGGAATAGCCAGACCCTCCTCCACACTAAAGCGTGTGGATGGTCTGGAAAAGTAGGACTAGTGTGAGCCATCCTACTTATTAGCGATGTTCAGCTTAATGGCTTGCTGTGAAAGTCCTTGCTTGGCTGAGCTTGCTTAAGTGCTTGTGTTTAATTAATTATGCTGCCCACACTTGTTTGGGATGTACAGAGGGGTCCATCACTATAACATTTGTTTCCTTCACTGCTCCAAAACTTATTTTCGTAAATATGATTCTACAGTTTTACGGATTAAATTAGTGATGTGTGGCCATGATATATTCATGCATAGGAACACCACTGTGGTCATGACTTAGTAATGTGTGTGACATCAATTACATAGACTTACTTTACCGAGTGCACAGCAGGATGTGAAACATAGCTAATGTTAGCAAGCTATTATCGGTATTATTTTGTTTGTATTTGTGTACCATACATGCTTTTGCCTGCAGCAGCTGTGGTAACATTGTTCATTTACTGAGTCAGTCGGCTACCTGTGACTTTTTCCTTCATGGTGATAAAAATAAATATATATAGCCTATATATATATATATTTCGATTTCTATAAGGGTGTGTATGCACACAACATTGTTTAATCACAAATTATTTAATTTTAGCATGTTGAACTTTTCCAAGTTCTGATTTAGCGAAACTACTCTGATTAAGTGTAGTTAACTGAGGAAGAAGAACATAATGTAGGTCCTACAGTGGTAACAGAGGTGCTCTGTAAAGAGGTGAGACAAATGGACATGGGAATGCAGACACTGACAATGAGAGAGAGCTTTTGCCGAGGCACAGTCTGGGTTTAAGGTCAGTGGCAAGAAATGGTGATCATTAAACATCTTTTGTTTAGAGCACAAACACACACAGCCACCTAAACCCCATCAGAGCAGATGATTGTACCAATCACACAGACACTATACTGACTATTTTTCTTTGAGGTTTTGTTTTGAGTGGGGTTCAACAAATGAAAACTCATAATCTTCTGTCATGGTTCAATAAAGCTCCTTTTTTAAAATTGTATTTTGGTGGTCAACGTGCAACAGGCTGTTAATGTGAAAAAATAGAAGACAGCTAAAATTTAATTTCTGTGATTTCAGGATTCCTATTTTCATTTTTCAATTGATCTGACTCAGCTTCAGAAGAGAAAGTCAGTAAATCACATGAGAGACCTCAGTTTGAATGAATGCTACACAAATGAGTTTTCTGATTGCAAAATGTCTTTGTGAACATCATATAATCCAACAGGTTTTATTAACAAGCTTTCAAATAAACACTACAATCTAATCATAACATAATACACAGTGTAGCAATCATACTAGCTGTTGTAATGACAAGTAAAATAATTCAAAGCGTTTTATTCTGTTGCTGTAACAAACAAACTTTTCTTATAGGGACTTATACGAGGTCATAAGATAAGAAAGAGTTAGACTTATTAATGATTACTCATGTCATACTTATTGTACTAACTAGCCTTCATATTTATAATGTGAAGCTGTCTATGTAAATCGTTGTTGTTCAGTTTCAATTGTGTGTGCATTTGACCTTTCTTACTCATTTTATTTATTGATTTATTTGGATTTTTGTTCCAGTTTGTTGACCTGCATCACCCTGCCAGAAGCATCGTGCTGGGGGACTGAACCACTGGGTCTTGGCGGTGGTTGGCAAGTGCTTTTTACAGTTTTGTGTATTTTTGTTGGAAAATCACAGAAAAGGTTGTACTTTATTGAACTCTATACTCTCAGCGCCAAGCTGCCAGACAGTTGGGTGTAAGTAATTTCAGACAAAAAGTTTAAGCACATTGTGTGGTTGAGTGGCATGGATGATGTAAGAAAGTCAAATGAAAAGAGGGTGAATCTTTCTTCAGGTTGGATCAACTACAAAATGAACCACCCTCTCTTCCAACCACAGTGAAATATTTAATCTCTGATGTATAATTAATCCATCTCTCTGTTTTATATATTATAAAACCCTTGCAAAACCCCATAACTGCATGGTACTTCATGAGTTTTGTAAAGCCAGTAAATGGCCTAGTTTGGAGACTTCTCTGGTTGGAATATTTGACGTACTTTGGAACCAATGCAAAGTTAGTGACATTGTAACAAATCTTTTTAGTAATGTAATTGCCCAGAATTGCAAAAATCCCCATGTGTTGATTGGAGGAGAGAACAAATTGTAATTAAAATAAAGAAAGAAATAGACTATAATACCTAACACCAGATTACTAGGTACTCTTTTAAGGCATAACACTAAACTGCCACAGATTCACAAATTGGTTCCATGAATGTAATTACTTTACTTCCAGACTCATATTGTCTTCAACGTTTTTAGAAAAAGCATGTTCCTTAAGCAAAACCTCTTTCCCATCATTCTTCATAGTGTTTCCTGACTGCTTCTTATTCTTCTTGTCAACAGTGTGCTACTGGAA
Organism: Zingel zingel; assembly: GCA_023566125.1. Classification (NCBI taxonomy): domain Eukaryota; kingdom Metazoa; phylum Chordata; class Actinopteri; order Perciformes; family Percidae; genus Zingel; species Zingel zingel. The sequence goes on from CM042330.1 coordinate 22,512,308, forward strand.
GCTTATCCCAAGGCTCTCAGCACAGGCCAGGCTAACACAGTATATAATGAGACTTGTTTTTCTTACTGTGTTGCCCAGTAAACAAAATCAAACATTTATGAGAGTTTTATTCAAGGCATTAGAAATACTTCTGTCTGTGCTGGATTGAGGATATAATTTGCCTTTCCTTAGCTGATCCGACCCCCTCCTGCTCTGGGCACTGGGCTACAAGTGATGCTGTCTTGTTAGCTCGCTGCGAGAGGAGTCAGCAGGTCACCGTTGCTGACAACATACCTTTGAACTTGTACACCTTCCCCCTCTCTCTATTTTTATTTTCAATCCCTGCCTCTATGGCCACATCGATCTTCATTTTTCATCACCTCGTTTCTCCTTTTATCTTTCCTTCGTGGCCGCTATGGCTGTTAATCTAAAGGTAGATACATTTATAAACATGCTGTTAAAGTCTGACTTCCAACATCTAACATGTTAGAAACACAACAGTAATTTTCCAGTGAAATTATCTGCCCAACAGTCATACCAGCCACATCATTTAGCTACTTAACTCCAAAAGTGATATCAGCCACCTTAGTGGCTAGGTGGAGGAGCCTTTCTGTCTTTTTTTTTGGCACAGTTCCTTTAAATCCAACCAACTCCAATCCATCCGCCTCTGTTGGGCCAAAGTTGATACAGAGCCATCAATTCCATTAAGTACTGGCCTGATACACGAAACCAAAGCTTCCCTTTAGAACAGGTCTCTGAACCCGATAAGAGTTGGCAAGGAAATAGAGTTGAGTTGTAATTCATGATATGTCACCGTCTCAAAGTTTCCCTGCCTACCTTCTACCCATAGATAACTCCAGACAGTTCTACTTTGTGACTTAATTACAGACTGTGGTAAGTCTGAGATGAAGTCATTTTTTACAGGGGGATTTAGTTTGTTCTAGACTTAAAGCACAGAAATAGGAGGTCTGAGCAAATATTGAATGTACCTATCGATTTCTGCAAATGTAATAAAAAAAATATACACAAGCACCTGATCTGTTATTTCCTTAACGCTTTTCTTGGTTTATCCACTATGCTAATAAAGAATGTGGCTTATTTTCTCAAAATGCCACACCAAGCCAAGTCTGTGTCTTAATTAGTGTCTGTTTTTGTGAAGGGGAGCAAATCCAGTGCATTCAAACATTCCAAAGAACCTCTTTGCCAATGTGCCGATACTGTACCCTCCTGCCAGTAAACTGGCGTATAATCATGCATGACCTTGTTTTGTATGAGTTCAAAGGATCTTTTACATCACAGCAGATGTGGAACACCTTTTAAATACTGGCAGTCAAACACTCGCAGCAGGTTGATTTGCTCAATTTTTTTATGTTACACATCTGATTGGAAATAGAAAATTTGAAAATAGATTCAGAAAATACTCCTGACGCCTATAATAATGAAAAACAATAATAATAGCGCCTCATAAAATACATGTATTAAATGAAGTTCACACAATACAGTAACGTGAGCTGTATTGTGTGAACTTAGCTGGATACATGGTTAAACGTAATTTTCTCCCACCAGTGTATCGCCTTGTGGATTTTGTCCAGGGCAAATCCCCACCAATAGGTCCCAAATGTCCCAGTTAGATAGTAAATGCTTTAAACATATTCTTTGTAAATCTTTAAAATCGTTCCCCGAAAGAACCAAGCAGGCCTGCCTTGTTGCATGATCCAAATGTTCTTTAAAACTTGCCATTTTCAGCATGTAGCTTGCTTGCTAGGAGGTTTGTTGTTGTTTACCGAAGTGACCAGAGTTTAGAAGGGCAACACAAAGAAAGCAGAAGGTGAGGGACATTCGGTGGAACTTCCAGTGGTGCCGGAACTATCTGGTAAATGACCTGTCGTCGATCCAGACTAGTGCAATGTCAGTAGGATTTATCCTCTAGGGACTGTGAATGTCTGTACGACATTTCATGACAATCCATGCAAAGTGTTGGACCATAGGCTACAACTGACCGACCGATCGACCGTAGTGAAAAATCAGTCCACTGCTGAAACAGCAAAACATAAAAGCGACAAAAAACAGAGAAAACATGGGTATAAACAAGGTTTAAAGTACTAAAACCTAGTTTCTTAACTAATCCTCGTTTTATAAAGGTGGATAAAGGAATCAATTGAATCAGGGTAGACTTTAGACTGGATTTCTTCTGCTAAAACAAGAAAGTTGTCCTAGTAGAGCCCTGCAGAACAAAAATATAAGTCCCAAATTCCCTAAATTGTTCTTACTAAATCACACTGCTACCTACGTTGTCTGTAAAGCTTTTCACTTTGCAATACCTTACAGTAGATTTCCATTTTACGGGTTCCTAAGCAGTCACACAACAGAAATAAATGCCAAGAGATCATTATAAATAAGATTAGTTTTGAAGTATATATACCAACTAAAATGATTTCCTCTGTGTTCTTGAGCATGTCATCCAAAAGAATAATGTCCCCTTTACAGTAATTGGTGAAATATATCAGAAATAAAGACTCAATAACACTAAGAAATAAACACTCAAGGAGGTTGATCATATTGAAAACAAGTGCATGAGATTGTAAGAGTCTGACTAACAGAACTGCCTTTTTCTCCCCAGTCCACAAACAAAAAGATCTCTCTTTTTCTTAAGGTAAGGCTACGGTCCGAAGAAAAGATAATCGTCCGCATGAATACACAGGGAGTTGAAAAATGTAGAGTGGAAAACTCTGTGTTTGTGTGATATTATGTTTCAAGGTTTGCTGACAGTCTCTAGCTGCACTCAGAAAGAAGAAAAATAAAAAAACTTGGAGCTAGATGTGGAACACAGTGTTCCCAGAGCACACTACAGAAGCAGATTTGATATTCTACTTGTTTGAGCTTGTGTACAGATTGGTCTGTTGGACAGACACAATGTGCTACTGCAGAATTTAAATTTAGAATGATGATAACTTCACTCACAGAGAGAACCATCCCTTTCATTTTTTAACTGCATATGTTAATGTTGCCAGGTTGAGGTCTTATTTTCAAATTTTCTATTTTCCAGGAAAGTTTACTAAAAGCTCAGATCTGGTATTTACGTATGTTCTGGCAAGTAAATACAAAAAAGCAAATACTGTCACAAGTGTCTGCTTTCAGTGTCTCCTTATATGAATAATTATGTCAGTAAACAAATTCAAAGTTGGATAAGAATGGACAGCAAATAAACAGTGTCCAAGTTCTCAGAATGTTGTCCCTCAACAGCATCATCTTTCATTTTGAGTTTTGGGTCAGGCATACTTTCCCAGCCCCATTTTGCAGATGGTGATTAAATCTTTAATTGTCAAGGGGAGGCAGGACTGCGGAGCAGGGAGAGGAAAAACTGGCAAACAGATTTTTTAATTATGGCCCACTAAATTAAGATACTCAGATTCGGTCCTGTATCTCCCACTGATCTATTCCTCTCTCTCCCCCCACTTCAATGCCCCATGGCTCTGATTGTATAACTCATTCAGAGAGATCATCCATCATTTCCAGTCACTGTACAACATGTCCACATATCATAAAAGCCCAGGAATGAGAGAGGGAGGGACAGAGATAGAGTGTGAGGAAAATTGGAAATGGCCAAGAAAGAGCAAAGATCAAATCCATATCTGAGGATTCCTCTACTTTTGCATATTCCAAAACATTCTCGGTTAGATGAGGAGTCTTTCAAGACCAGTAAAATAATTAACACTGTTTCTTTAGAAAGATGATTAAAAGAGTTCACATACTACTACAAACAAGAGTGTACACAAACGATGTTTGTTAAGATCATTCTAATTAAGCAAAACAATTGTTGTAGCAAAAAATCAGTCATTCTAATACTCTGTGTTACGCTGGAGAGATGGAGGACCCAAATGCAGGAGATGGTGAGAGTTCAAAAAAGATTTAATTATAACAAAAGAAACCAGCAGGACAGAAGCTGGAAAAGCCAAAAAAAAAACAAGACACAGAGGGATTCAAAAAAAGACACACAGGCTGACGGCACAGGAACACACACAAGGGCAAAAATAGGAAAAACAATCCGACACGTGACAAGGGGAACACGGGGGTTAAATACATGAGGTAATTAACTAATGAGGGACAGGTGACACAACAGGTGAAACACATCAGGGCGGGGCAGGACAATCAACAAAGGCGGGAAAACAGAAAGTAAAACTAGACAAGACAAGATCGGACACAGACTATCAAAATAAAACAGGAAACAGGGACAACTGACAGGAAACATGAAATCAACTAAACACAGAAACTTGACACAACAGAGAACACAGGAACTAACCAAAAAATGCACCATAGACACGGAGATAACTAAACAGAAATATACAGAATAAATATACAAACACAGGGAATATACAGAAATAATGATAAAGGCAACCGAAACATGCAAAACCAGGTAACCAAAATGTCCAAACCATAACACTCTGGAGACCGTGCCTCACTTGTTCAATAACCCGTGACTACAAATTAAGACTTTTCAGTTTGAAATGTGACACAAGGCAGAATTCCATAGGGGATATGTGTGTGAAGAAACATGTGAACATCGTTTGTGCCTCACTCAGCCCCAAAGGCTGGATGTAATTACTGGATATCATACCATCCATGACATAAAATGCAATCGCCTCCACAGATATGAGGATTGTGCTCAGAGAATATTGTTCTCCATGTCCATCTGTCTCTGTGAGTTTGTATGCCAAGTCTAGAAAAACACATATAGTAATAACAACATGCGATGGAAGCATCCATCAGGCGTACATGCATTTGTGCGTATTTATTTTCAGCCTTGGATTGAGGAGATTGCCATCCCAAGAGAAACATCAGCAGCAGTCCAGATGCAAGTGCCTTTAAATGGCATATGTTAACGTTCAGGTGACAAAGCACTGAGTGGCCGTAGGAATTATGACGGGAGCAAGGTGACAGAATTATAGAGCAACAAAGTCTGTGAAGGTGGGAGGTCTGTGTGGATGCATGGATCAACAACAAATCAGACTTTAACATGCAGAACACTAATTACTACGGCCTAACAAAGAACGTAAATATGGGTTGTAATGGCTACTTGTACAAACTACCTATGGGGTTGTTTTTCGGGGGAAGACAGTCTTACAAAAACACTAACGAGGGAGGGTTAATTAGGGTTTCATTAAGTCAATGCTCTCTCATTTTACATGTTTACAACTTTCCCCAAATGTAGCTCATGTTTGGTTCATTACTTGGAACAGTCTAAATAATGTCTTCATTTCTGTAGGGATATGTTTAATTTTTGGAACAGTGATATTTATTTCATATATGGCAGTAACACAAAAACCACACAAATATATTCAAATAAAATATTTAGTGTTTTGCCCACTTCAGTGACACTATTAACTCCTGCCAACTCCAAACACATAAGCATTTACTAGAAGATTTATTTTAATCAACAGACCAATTTTTATTTAAGTTTTGATTAACTTTTTAATATGGATTGTGCTTTATTTTTTTACAGTAGGACTGTATTTGTGAAGCTGTTTTGTAAACTGGATGACATCATACTGCATATTCTATCATAGTATGTTTATTCTATTAATTATAATTAAGCTTTATTTGACTAATTTAACATAAACAGAGATGATACCAAGTAGAATGTATCCATTTAGGGGCTTTCATGCACCAGAATCAACACTTTATCAATGTTTAGCCAATACTCAAAGTCCTGTACTCTTTACTTAAGAAGTGACAATAAGTAAGTAATTCTTAAAAAAACTAAAATGTATCATATATACTGTATTTACAATATTTATTTATTTGAGGACAGTGTAACAATAAAGGGAGTATTTGCTGCAACGGTTTAATCTTCTGATTGGACATTAAAAAGTTGGGCCAACATCACAAAAACAGCAAAAAACAATTCCACCATTTTGTAGTGAACCTTGGCGAGGAGAGTGAAATGTTTTTTTAAACAGGCAGAGTGAGGACAGGCTGCCACAGAGTTTGGGTCATCAGTGTGGTCATTAAGGAGACTGTAATGGGCCATGAGAGAGGCTGTTCTGCTCTGGCGCCGGGCCGGCCGACCTGTGGATCACACCAACATTATCAGCCGACCATTATGCCCTTGATGGAGGGGAACTCTGGATGTGTCTGGAGGAGACGGAAATGGTTACAGTACGCTGCAAATTTGCAGACACACCACAAGCAGTTGTGGGAGTGGGCACACTCGTGTACATATGCAGAAACCAACCTGTTCTCACTCCCAACTCGAAAAATACTGACGCTTGGTTAGTGGCTCTCAGCGTTCCATACGGACGCAAAAATCACCCTTTAGCGAATATATGGAACGCACCGGGCATAGTAGCCGCTTGACCGCGGGGCTGTAAGATGACGTAGTAATAAGAGCGACAACGGTAGCAAATAGTATGAAAGACGAAAATATGACACAAGGGCTACACGCTAAAGGAGATTTTTTGCGTCAATAACAAACGCAAAAGACACCTGACCAAGTTTTTTTTTGACGCCATGGGAGTGAGAATGTGTTTGCAGAAACACACATGAATTATGTAGATCCTTTACATTTTGTAACTTATCAGGATCACACAGCTGAGCTCACAGCCACAGAAATGTTGACATTTTTTTTTTATTAGAAATGGTGGCATCTGGCATCTCCAGTTGTGATATTTTGTACTGTGCCTTGTGTCACTTCTCCTTTTTTTCTATTATTATATTTTATACAGGAAAGCTAAAGGTCACAGACATCTGCATGCAGAAGGGAAAGTTGAACGTGAGGGATCACGTTGGAGGACGGAAAAAATATGGTGAGTGAGAGAATGACAGAAATGCATTCACCACTACAAACGCTAATCACAGTAAATGTCAACACAGCCACTCACTCCTGCCACTCCTTCCTTATTTATTTCATTTCCTGCTACAGACTTGTCTTTGTTGGTGACTTCTTGACAAAATGAAATGTGTTTCTTTTGTCTAGATGCCTAATGAGTCCGTTTTCATAAGAAGCCTGGGAATTGAAAAGAAAAGAAATAAGAAATGGCTAGCTACAAGATTGTGTTGGGAAAGGAAATAAATCAGCAACCCTGACCTGTGGCAGTATTGTATTCCAGCATTCCACGTCTGCTCATTATTCCTTTAACGTATTTACTCTGTCTTAGGTTTCTGCTGAAGTATTGTGTCGTAGGACAGTGCATACATAGGTTCTCATGAGTTATATAAATCAAATGAATACAGAGCCCTTTCTTCAATGATATTCAAAGGAATGTTTTTTTTGGACACAGTGTGTAAAAACTCCATCCAAAAACTTCAACAAAACCCCCTGCACCCCTTGAAGCTATCTCGCGTCCATTGGTTCAAGTTGTTGCATGTAGCCAGCAGATATCTCAACACTCATTAATCTTAGAGTGACTTTCCTGGTGGGAGTTGGGGAATTGCAGCCTGTTGTGTCTTCCTCCACATCTACTGAGTCCTTAGTCCCCGCTGCCAGCAGTGCTCGTATGAAGAAAAGAGGAGGCCGGTCTCAATGGAGAGGGATGTGGGCAGCATAAGCCCACAGCAGCTCTAGGACAACACTCACATACCACGGCAGTAGGCCAGACAAACTGTGCTGAGAGTCAAACTCACTCAGCTCGCCGGTGAAGTTCACTGATTTGCGAAGCTAGTGTGACAGACTGCACATTTGGTGGGGAGATGGTGTCTGCAGGTGGGGCATCTCTTTCCAAAATTCCGGGTATCAAAAGATGGTGGATTTCACAGTTAGGGGTTATTTCTTCTCATTTCAACCCTGTAGCATACAATCTGCTTCATTTGTTGTCCTCTTTGTCTCTCATTAGGCTTTCATAGAGCACATGGAAAATGTTTTATCTGCCAGCCAACCAATCAGAGCAGGAAGTTCTGGACATGCCACTAATTGTGGTCAGTTGGCCAACTCTTCAGCTGGGTGCCAACACAAATTGAGTTAGAATGGTAAAATTCTCAACTCCACAAGAAATACCTCCAACTAGGACCTTCAAACACAAGACAAGCATGAAAATCAAATAAATATGCAGGGTCCACAATACCACAAAACAGACAGGAAAATGTTGCTGTTCTACTTGTACCTAGAAAAATATTCCCGACAACCTATTTCAAGGTAGAGCCAATATTAGGCTACATTCTTACATACACTGATCATAATGGACACCATTTTTATTTATTTTTACAAGCCTACAATCTGCTTCTTAAAATTAAATAACCTTAGAACAAAATATAATAAACTGTCAACATACATTTTATATGGGAGATCAAAATTCATCATGCATGCTTTTTTATTATTCAGTCAAAGTGATTGATTAGTATGTCAGCAGCAGAGACAGTCAGAGGTGAAACGGTCTTCTACTGCAGTCCCACCATGCCCTTGTATTCTGACCTTTTGTCCAATCCATCAATTACCTCCCTGTTTTTAAACTCATTTATACTGATTGTAGAAAAAAAACTAGAAAGGACATTCTGCAGCTTAGTACACGCACATACAAACACACACTGTTGCATTCAGGTACTAATGCACACACCTATACACATTCTTACACACGTGATTAATGATCAGGCTTGAGGGGGTTCACTCCTCCATAGGCCAGGACTATTACTTGTATGCACGAGTGCAAACCCTCTCCCACATTCACAAGGATACTTTCTTTTTAAAACCCGGCTGTGTTGCACTTAAAATGTTAAACACGGTAGAATAACTTGAACTCTGATTTTAACATTATTTGACATCAGTAAAATTTAAAAAGATTATCTACATAATCATGTTATATTGCTAAAATGTACTAAAATCTAGCATCATTATGCAGAAAACTGATTTGTCTTATGCATGGGTTAGCAAACATTAAACATGCATGTAAATATTTTACCCTGCTAAAGTAAATTCCTAAATAATGAGACCAAAACAGTAAGAAGAAGAATGTCTTGAGCTTAAGTAAATTTATATCTACTTAGTATGCTAACTATAAAGCTACAGCCAGCCCATTAGCTTAGCTAAAGTACGAAGCTGTCCACAGTGACTTTCTAGAGTAAACATGTAGTATACATAAACATGTGAAACGTATAGTTAACAAGCTTAAGAGGTGCTCATAAGCATATATATTTTTTACAGTTTTAATATAGCTAGGCTAGCTGTTTCTCCCATAGACTGTTAATATTAATGGACAACGCATCCGGTTCGGCGAAGTGATGCAAATGCGGAAGTGCCTTAAACCTGCATTCTATCTGAATTCCAGCAGGGGGAGACATGTGCGGTTGCAAAAGGATTTCGGTTTCTGTAGAAGTCTATGAGAAAGTGACTCACTTCTCACTTGATTTATTACCTCAGTAAACATTTTCATAATGAGTTTATGGTCTCAATCGCTAGTTTGAAGTTTTCTGCAACACAGAATGATGTTCATTTTTTGAATTATGGCCCCGTTGATTTTAAAATTGGCAATAAAGCAGGGGGTGTTTTAGGGCGTGGCTATGATGTGATTGCCAGTGAAAGTGTGTAACGTAACGTAGAGTGTAAAAGCTCCTCCCTCACTCCCTCCTCTCGTCTAAAATCGTCACATCCGCAACCAGGATGGCTGCGCCCGTAACGGCAAACTCAATGACTCATAGCAGATCTCTACAAACCAATGGGTGATGTCACACATGCTCTGTCCACTAATTTACAGTCTATGGTTTCTCCCTGCTTCCAGTATTTATGCTTAAGCTAACATGCTGCTGCTGGCTGTAGCCTCAAATTTCGGGTACTGAAATAGGAGAGGTGTCTCATCTAACTCTTAGCAAGATTTTTTTGTTTTGTTTTTTACGACCGCTATTTGAATTTTTTTTACGTGAATTTCAGTTGACAGATACCTATAAAAAAATTAATTTAAAGAACACTTGATATGTATTGTTTTACAAATTAGCCTCTTTTTTCCTCCTGTTTACTTCTTTGTTTTAATTCTGACAGTATCTCTAACTGCCAATAGTAACTAATGCCTCTTGTACAGCAACTACACAAAGAACCCTCTTAGACAAGGGATATCTGGCACAAAATCATTTGTCCAGATGTCCTGTGTGATAATCTTAGGCCCGCACTCTCCAATATATGCATCCATGTCAAATGCCTGAAAACTGTGTAGAATGTGAAAAAAGACTGAATAAAGGCAAATGCCAGTTCTATATGAAGGATCATCAAAAGTACAGCAAGCCAAGGTCAGTTATGTAAAATGTATTTGACACCGCCCTTAATAGAGGAGCGTCTCTTTTTAATAATCACAACATTCAGCATCATTTAAGCTTATATTACTGAGTAAACTGTTTTCCCAGCAAGGACATTAGCTATGGGATTAACGTTCCTGTTGATGCATCGCTTTGACCCTTGGCGGTGAGGGTGAGCGTGATTTGTGTACAACGTGTTGGGCCATTGCTCATGTACTGTAATACAAACACAACAATGAATAGCTAAATGAAGACCACTTATTGTACATGTAAATGCAGATCTAGAAAAATCTCTGGCAGCTCGCCATGACATACCCACAGTCTATAAGCGAAACGTTTTGGAAAGTCTCGTTGAAAAAGCCATTAACTGAGCTATGATGCTTGTCACCCTGCATTTGATCAAGGCTCGGATTTAAAAGCCTCTTTTAAATGTCACATGTACTTAATATCACATAATTCATCAGATTGAGTCCAGGGTTTTCATGCCTTCTAAAGCCAAGGAAATTCTCTCTCTCATGAAAATATACAAGCAAATGTCACCTGAATGGTAATTTGTATATTGAACATTAAAGACTTTATGCCATTTTAAACGTCTTTTTCAAATGCTATATGGTGGAAGGAAATATGTGCTTTTGTCATGAGGTTTCAGGAAAATTTGTCATGAGAATTCAGGAAAATTACATTTAAGCCTAGACATTTAAAAATGAATTTGTGTGTGTAACATTGTAGAAAAATAAAGATCTTCAGTCATTCAGCTAAAAATGTATGACTGAAGATCATTGCTACACAACATACAAACAAACAGTGTACAGTATTACAAGGGGGAAATTGCCCACAAACATGGCACTGAGTCCTCATTTGCTGCTGTTATTTTATCCTCCTCCAAGTACATGAAACTAGACAGACTCACACTAGGGGGCTCACATGCATTGCCATACAGCAGAGCTCCTCTTTGTTTAAGCATGGGCGGGGGGGGTTGTTAGAAATCTCCTGCTATCACACAGATGACTGTCCAATGTATTATTGATCATGCTTTATTGTGCCGAAACATCCCTTTTATAGCTGCGGACAAAAATCTACCGAGTAGATGGAATTTAACATCTGAATTCATAAGCAGCGCTGCATCATGTCTCATGATACCAGAGTGCAAATTGAGGACAGCACGAACTCAGACGGAGGATGTTTCAGAAATTTAGATGAATTTAGATAGAAGGATGAAGACTGAGGATTTTCAGAGAGGCATGTGTGTGTGTGTGTGTGTGTGTGTGTGTGTGTGTGTGTGTGTGTGTGTGTGTGTGTGTGTGTGTGTGTGTGTGTGTGTGTGTGTGTGTGTGCATGAGAGAAAGAGAAGAACACTAATATGTGACTGTCTGTGTGAACGTCTGCGTGTGTGCACTCGTGTTTACTGATGTCCAAGTCTCATAAAGTTTGTGTTTTCGTGCGCACGCTCTATCACACCGTTAAGTCAGTCCTACACGGTAGCAGTGCATGCGTAAGCCTTTGCAAACTGAGCAGCTGGTCTCCCCTGTGGGAGTCATTAGCAGTGAAGCTCATCCTTTTGTCACACACTACAGTGTCTGTCCCTCACCTCTCAGCCCAACCTTGGGGCCCATCATGTTCCCGCTGCACACCTGGCTTTACTTCCTCCTTCTCTCCGACTTCAAGGCTCCTCTGGCTGGATGCTCCCATAGAAACTGAGCTAGATACAGTAAATAAAAAGAAGGGGAGAGAGGGTGAATGAGCAAGAAAGAGACAGGGTGGAAGAAAAGGAATACAGATAGGGAAGGGGCAGAGGAGGAGAGAATGAGGTCTGTCAGCTCCCCAAAACCTATTATCAGAGTCCTGGAGGATGCACCCACCTGTCCTTGTACAGTTAGAGACAAAAAGAGAGCTTACTCTCACTTTCTTCCTCTGCACCGGTTCCCATGTTATTTCTTTAAATCCCTTGCCTCCCTCCTGCATCCAGCCGGCCAGCCCGCCTGCTTGCCTGCCTTCGCTCGCTGCCTCTCTGCAGTCATGCCACAGGGAGAGTCGGTTATGTGAAAGCCTCCTCTTCTCCCCTAATCTCAGTGTGGCAGAAAGGCTGGAGCTGGCTTTGCTTCAGATACACAGACCCTCACTCTCTTGCCTCTTCCCAGAAAAACCTCTACTCATAGTTACCACTGACAGTAGGCTATGCAAACACACGCTCCACACCAGCCCAACAAGCCCCAACGCTTGTCCTCTTTATGGCTCAGCTCTGACCCTACTCAACCTTGCATGTACTTATTAAGATTTAATTAAAATTATTTGTCTGGCCTCCCTTCTGCATTCATGAAATATATATTTGAAAATGCATATGGGGTGCTTAGAGATGGATTGAAGAGAAGATAGGGAGTAAGCAGGTGGCTGGATTTACTGCTGTTACAGGAATTCAACAGTTCTTCAATGGAGATGTCCCCTGTCTCATTTATATTAGACAGAAATTAAGTGCAATTTTTCCATGGGGTAGATAGTTTGAGAGAAAAAAAGCAGCTTTCCAGTCAGTCAGCTGACTTGGAAATGCTGTAGTCGTAGCCCTGAATTGAAGGTGAATTAACTTGATGTTTAGGCCTGTCATATACTGTACCTACTGTACACTTGGGATGGTTGAGGCTTCTTCCAATGAGGACCAAAGCCATCCCTCACTGGATCCAAATGGTGACAGCGCAGATTGGGAATGAACTCTCTTTATGGATTTTTGCTCCAAATAAAGTGGTTCATTCCACCTGAATGGCCATGACCCCAACACAATTAACCCGGCAATTTGTCACTTTCAAAGGCATCCACTGGGAGTTTGGCGAAACTGGCCAACTCGTCATCATCCTTCACTCCCTGATCGGTAATGGAAGAGAGGAGATATGATAGACATGATTTACCATAACCTATGCATCCCCCCCTCTCTTTCTCTCTATCGCTTTCTCCCTTCTTTTTTTATCTTCCAACAATTCTTCATCTTTATACTTAAAAGTCTTTCTTCATATTGCTTCTCTATCCTAACTACTTGGACATTTGAGGACTGTTAAAGGGAATTTCGGTATTTTTCAACATGGACCCTATTTTAAAATAATTATAGGCTAAGATCCTTTTTGTATAACCAGAATTAGCCCCAAAATCACCATCGCCAAACTCACCAGACTCCATTTAAATAAGCAACACTTTTAGTGTGTATAGAGCGAGAATATTTTCACATGTAAATGGGTGAATTAAGGATTTATTTCAACCAAGCCAGAGTGGTGATTGTTGGACCAGTGGAACGACAAACCAAGAAAGCTTTTGATGTTTCATTTGGTTTCTGTCGACTTTGAATGAAGTGTGTTTTACCATGATATAATTACTGTTTATTCAACAGTCTGGTGTGTTTGGCGATAGCGATTTCGGGGATGTTTCATCAGTCCCTCCAGCATTTCGCGATGACACGATCGCGCCAATTCACGCAAATTCAACCAATTACCCCGAATTTGGTGCGACTCGCAATTTTGACCAATCACCGCAACTTTTCCGCAAATTTGACCAATAACCTGAAGTTTCCCGCGACTTCAACCAATCACAGCAGTCCCACGTGCACTCTGAGAGCCAATGACCAAGCGGGAGTGAGAATGGGTTGATCATTTCCTTGTTTGTGATATGAAGACGAGACTCGAACATCTCACATTTACCAACAAAACGTACAGCGGAAAAACATTTCAGACCGTCCTGCCAACCTTTATACATTTTAACATCAGTCTACACTGTAACGATTTAAAAGTCGCTGAAGTTTCTGCCGTTTCAATCCTGGCTGTCGGCTCTTTGCAGCGGGTGGGGCTACTGCTCCGTTCCCCCCGCGACTGACGCTTGCATACACACACAAACAACACACACAGACACACACGCAAACAACACACACGGTGGATGCAGGAAAAACCAGAGATGAGAAGACGCGATGACCTAAATTGAGGACAGATACGCTTTTTATTGTAAGTGCAATGATAAGTTAAAGTCAGTACTTTATTAAACCGTATGAATGTGTGTCCCAGGCCAGGTTAGGAAATTAACTAACAATGTAAATATCAACAAGCCACTGTCACATATGTTCAAATTTGATTCATTCAATAAATTATTATTTTTTGTCTTAAATCCACCAGCCATTTTCATATTATACCAACATTTGCAGCATCCTGAGCCTTTTTGGTAAGGTTACTAGGAAAACTCAGCCCAGAGTAGTTTTATTCTCCCCAAACAAGTTTCCTTTTTATTTTTAAAGAACTATAAAAAAAAGAAATCACAATTTTCACCGTCTTCTGCAACTTCATTGCAATTTTTTACAAAAGCTCCCGTGAAATCAGTCATTTTGGGCCGCAACAATCTCAAAAAAAGGCCACGAAATCCTGGAGGGGCTGATTAATGTTAAACAAAAAGGATCTTACTCTTGAACAAAAGGTTGGATCTTTGTAGGGATCCTTTCCATAATGTTGTCAGACACTTAGAATAATAATCTAAGCCTTATTTGAACTTTAGGGGACCTAAATTGAAGGTGCGCAATTGCCCATTAACGTTACCTTGCAGCTTGTTTCGCCACTGCCGATCTTGCCAAATACTGGACCAATTTCTAAAAGTTGATGTTCCTATCAGTCACTTCAGTCACAAAAACATGGGAAAATAGGAGTTACCCTTTAAAACCCACCGTCACAGCTTTTACTTAAGAATCACTGTATACCCTCCTTTACTAGCCTGTTAATCACTACTGCATGTGGAAGCAAAGTGAGATGGGCCCTCCCAACTGGATGACTTAAAATACCATTGATTTCCTATGAAGGAACATCAGGTGTTAATGAATATCTATGCTAATCTAATGAAGGGGCAGAAAAAATAGGGAAGAAAGGCAAGCTAGAGATAGACTGTAGAGAAAGATGATCTTTAAAAAGTTACTTAAGGGGGTTTAAATAAATCTTTAAGAAGATATCATAAAAATACATACATTTCACAGTAGTCATTGGTAAATAAATTATTAACAATTAATTAACTAAATGTTCCTTTCAGCGTAGGATGTGTTTAATGTAATTCAACTTGTTACCTTTCACAGTCTAATCTTTTTCTTGGCAACTACTCCTTTAGTCAGACACAAGGGAGCGTCTACTTTATCACAGCCATTCTTCTTTGGCCGGGCCTTATCCCTCTCCAGTAGAGCGATGATCAGGGCAACAGTCATCTCAACACACACCAGGTCCATGTCATATGCCTTGATATATGTTCATATGTCTATCCATCCAAACCTCATCCCTACAAGGTTTTGCAATACTATTAACATAGACGGTATGCTGCTTCTACCTTTGTCCCTGACAGACATAAGTCACATGTCCAACTACAATCAGGTTAACATCAAACAAAACAAAAAAAGGTGCCCTAGCCTTTTTTCCCCCTCAGATTTATTGTGTATCTTAGCATTTAGTATGTGGCTACTTGTAAACAAACTAAAACCACCCCACTGCCACTAACTGAAATGATTGGCAAGAGTGTGTTTGAGTCACCCGTGATTTCATGCACATGCAAACGAAATGGGGTGCCATTAGTAAAACTTTGCTCCTTTTAGTGATAAAAGTAAGTACCTTTCATTTTGTCTCAGTTTTTTGTGTGACTTCAATAATATGACTGACTTTTTTTTCCAGTCACGAAATGTGCTTGAAAGCTTTGTAACAAGCTATTCTACCTTGTGATGAGAATATTTGTTTTCGTGAAGCTGCTGTTTTCAAGGTCGAAAATTAATCTTCAAGCTGAGTTAAAAAAAAAAATCCTTTTATCCATTTTAGCCAAATAACTACAAAATTCACATCACGTAGACCATTGGCACATACTCATGAATGAATAACTGAACAAACAAGCACTACTAATGAAAAAGCTCCTCTTTAACAGATAATAAAGGAGATAAGTGAGTTTTTGTGGGAGTCCCCCCCCCATCCCCTTTCTACCTGCTTATTTAGCACAGAGCTGCAGTGGCAACAAGGCGAGCACAGCAGCCCAGACATCCGTCTGCACAGAGGCATCCTCCAGCTCCTCCTGGGGGACAGCCAAGCACTTTCAGGTCAGGTGCAAGATGTCGTCTCTACAGTGTGTCCTAGTCTGCCCTGTGGTCCCCTCCTACTTAGTTTCAGCCACCGCACCACCAAAGGGAAACGGGGAGCCATACTTGCTACCTCATTTGGCTTCTCTCAGTGTAGAGGTGAAGGGGCTTAATGCCGATCAGGGGTGAGCTGATCGCATCATAACCTGAGCTGAGACTGTAAAATAAGCCCCATTACTAGTGGAAAATTTGAAAAGTGTTGTTCTTTTTTTCTAGGTAGCTGAAAAAGTCATAAGCTACTGCTGCTGACAGAAGGAAGCTTAACATATTTTGCTACATGTAAAAGTTGATAAAGCATTACGGATTGTTTCACTTTATATTTACTGTAAATTAATTTAGGATAAATGCTTGATCTGAACCTCTCATGCACTGCTGGGAGATAAAACACCCTGGTGCTAAAATACATCAAAAGAAAACAGTATGTTGAGCTGTTTGAAGAAGCTTCTTAAAGGCACAATTCCTAATGCATACTAGTCTCGCTTTGCCAGACTTTCCTCCACAGCACTGCGGAGGAGGGTCTGGCTAATCCACACAGCATTCCAGGATGGTAGATAAATGTGCTCTGGTTTATTGGCATTTCTTTAAACAAATCACAATCTTTATGGGCGGCACTAAGCACCAGGCGGAGCCACATTGCTGCTGCAAAAAAGCCTCAGGAAGGAACTTGTTTTGGTGGAACGTGTTTTAGTCGTGCAACAGAAAACTCAGATTGGACAGATAGTCTAGCTAGCTGTCTTGATTTACCCTGCAGAGATCTGAGGAGCAGTTAACCATAGTCCTCATATATCCACAGGAGTTTAAAATTCCAACACAAAGAAAGCAGAAGGTGACGGAAATCAGGGCGAAAAAAAGCGTGATCCGGCAGAATTTACAGCAGCACCAGAGCAATCCTGGAAATGGAACGTCGTGGATATAGACTAAATGCATACTAACACAAACAGCATCCCTACTAACTAGCATCTCTACTAACTAAACTAAAACAAGTTTAATGCTGTGTCTCAATTCACAAACTTCGGTACTGCTATGTTGAGTGCATAGTGCATTCATACTTTCCAAGTATAGCAAAATGCAGTGCGATACTAGTACCCGGATGGTGCACTCATAACAGTCAAAATGTTGAGTGGGGAACGCTGGACTAACTCTCAACGGTAACCATCTTTGCTACATAGCGGAAGCTACGGGACCACCAACATATTTTCAAACTTGTGAAAATGGTGGACGAGAAAGCTGCAGCGGTTGCAATTGAAACAGCAAACACCAAACTATACAAATGTAGTTATAGCCTACATGTGTTTGTTTTTTTGGCTAAGTATCACCATACTGTAGTTGGATAGTAAAAAAAACAATGGTGCTTTGAGTTAAATGCTAATGACAGCATGCTAACTTACAACTATGCTAACATGCTGATGTTTAGTAGGTAATATGTTTACCATGTTCATAATCTTATATTTGCTAATTTCAACATCTTGATGGTGCTGGAGGAAAAGTCAGGATATTACCAAAGTCATTTGGGAACTATGAATGTCTGTACAACATTTCACAGCAATCCATCAAATTTCGGTCTGGACCAAAATGGCGGGCTGACTGACCGACCGACCGATTGACATTGCCTTAGCTACTGGAAGCGGCTGTCACTGTCAGATTATGTAAATGACCAAACCCCACCCCATTACAGTGAGTTGCTTATCATGATGGGAAATGCTCAGTCAGGAACCACTGCAGTTTATCCATGAGACCAATCAACAACATGGTATCAGTTCTAAAAGCTGCACTGACATCTAACATAATCAAAATGCAGCACACACATCTGCTGCTAAAAGAAGGTTGTTGGTCACTCTGGAGGGCAGATTCTGTGCTATCAAGTGCTCTAAAACCAGATTAGAATTCCTCAAAGATATTACTTTGACTCATAACAGAATGTAATTAGGTTGATGCAGTTTCTTATATAATCTTGGGTAAAAAATGTCAGTTTGGAGATCAGACCAGACTGTGAAAGAGACAAGAGGTCGGGCTGATTAAGGGATGAGGTTACCAAGTGAAATTGTTATTCTGAAAGGCTCGACAGGATTGTGTGATCAAGGAGATGAGAGTTGAGAAAAATAAGCTGCCCTTACATGCTTACATGCTGCTTTCTGATATATCAGCCTAAATCCTTCATAGTACTGTGAGACATTTACCAACATCTCATTTATGGAGAGATTTTCTGCACTTTGTCTTCATAGCCTGAGTGTTATCGTTAAGCCATGGCAGAGATATTTCTTGTTTACTGTGTTATGAAAGGGCAGTAAGAACAGAGAAACACACATAATGTGTGTGTGTGTGTGTATATATATATATATATATATATATATATATATATATATATATATATATATATATATATATATATATAGTTACTGTACAAATTTGTGCTTCAGGTAATTTTGCTATGAAGCCTCAGTTCTCATTAAAGCTTCAAAACTTTGGCTTGAAGAACTTTACCTATGAGCTCCAGCTTGGCAGACTACAGGTGACAGTTGAATCCCACTCTCAGAGCTTTCTTTTGCTTGCAAAGATTCAAACCATCCATCCATCTGTCTGTCTTTCCCTCCCTCTCAACTACTCTCCTCCCTTCACCCATCTTTCAAAGCATGTGGAAACAGTTTGTGGGGGAAAAAACGCTGGATTTGACTCAGCCAAAAGCTCTGCAGCTGAGGGAGTCAATCATTTTATTTCTCTACTCATAGCGCACCTATACACCCCTCCCCACACCCACTCCTCCACCCCCATCCACATGCCTGCATTATCCTAAGCCAAAGCATCCGAAGTGTGTAACGTAAGCCTCTGCAGTGCGCCTCATGTTTCATAAAGAGATAAGGGCCAATAAAAATACCCATGGTGTGTGGAACGATAGCCAAGCATTAGAAGAGGTATCTACAGGGAGCAGCCAGCAAAGCACAGTCTCCTTTAATTCCAACCACATACACCGAAAAACAAGCAAGCAGGGATCCCATAGACCCCGCCATAAATTGAAAATATTTGTAGTTAAAATGGCTCTGAATGGATGTATTAGAAATATTGGAAAAGCAGGAATAGAAAAGAAAATTATATTCCCATAGAATGATGCGCTTACAACGTAAGTCACAGTGACAAACACACAGAAAATGTGTGTAAAATATCCCAAGTGCACAAGAAAGAAGAAAGTGGATACATGAGTACATGCTTCTAAAGAAATTCAGGGAGATCACTTAGACTTGATAATGCAGGTTTCCTGCTGTAATCTGAAAATGGAAAATGAGTTTGATTTCTGCATATATATTTTTTTTATCCACAGAGCTGTACACGTTATCTTTACTAAAGATTGATCCTTGACTACTTTGGCTGTTAAACTCATTATCACCTCTCATTACGAGTAAAGCCAGCTCTCATGCAAGTCTATCCAGGTAGGGGTATATCATAGCTAATGTAGCTTTTAAATCTTGCATAGCTCTGTGAAGGATCGTATCTTAAAGCTATAGAAGGAGAATTGTCAACATGTCTCCTGCTGCTTCACAGCATGAGATCCTGTTTCTCAACATAAGATAATCCTCTGAGGGAGGTCTGCCCCCTCACTGTACACATACGACTATGAGTTTGCACTGCTGTTCTTATCTATGCATACAGACTACCAGGAATGCAGCTGAACACACACACGCACGCGTGCACGCACGCACGCACGCACACGCACGCACACACACACACACACACACACACACTTCCAAAATAATTGGGGTGCCATGCTTACTTTTGGGGCAGCGGCTCCAGTACGCACATAACCTTAAGTTACATGTAGCTTGTTAGCGAGTGAAAGGGAGGCAGATCATGAATGTTTTGGCTGTGAGCGAGTGTTTGTCTCCCTTCCCAGCTGTTTCCCCTCACACTATCCACTGCTTATTCTGTTCTCCACAGGGATTATATATATTTTTTACATGCTCAATGCTCATGACAGATTGAATAAGACAAAAGAATGAGAAATGCAGCTAATAAAGGAAACAACCTGGGGGAGTATTCTGGAGAGATTAGAATTACACGAAATGTTTATTTGTACCAGGTAAATCAAGATTCTTGCCAGCATTTACCGGCAAGAATACTTCTACTACTCATTGTAGCCTTGTTAGCCCTTATGTGGGCAAAGTCAGCCCTACATTAAAAACTTATCAGAGTTCTTAAACGTGGCTTGACCCTCAGAATTATCAGCAGCAATCAATTATTCAGTGTAAAACACAGAGTGCTGATTAAGTCAAAGAACTTTTACTTAATAAAAAGTTTCCTACTCTCAGAAAAAAGCCTGTCTAATTTCTAGGTTGCATGATGTCAAACACTGGTGAGGCAATATTAATACCGTCTGACAAAGTGTGAAATATTTAACATGAATTATTTTTTCTCATTCCTGTTCTATGACCTGTCCCACTTTATATTCATCTTTCACTTCCACCTAATTTATTCTTCCTCCACTTCAACTTTTTCTTCTTCCATTTCTTGTTCCATTTTCCACTTCTTCTTCATCACCCTCTTTTACTAACACTCCCTCTTCCAGTTTCTACGACTTCCACCAATTGTTTTTCTTTATATTCTTCCTGAATTTGCTCTTCCTTCTCTTTTACTCTTCTACCATGTTCTTTTCCATTACCTTCTTCCACTTAAACATATTGTTCACCTTACACTTACATCTATTTTTCTTCTCCTTCTTCCTACCCATCCACTTCTTCTTTCTCATCCTCTTTTCCTTTATTTCCCCCTTCTTGCACTTCCACCAATTAGGTTTCGTTTTCTATTCTTCCACTTACTCTATATTTTCACTTGCACTCATATTCCACTTACTCTTCTACTCCCAATTCTTCATCTTCAACTTCAAATTCTTCTTTTTCATTCTACACTTCCACACATTTTTTATTCCTCCTCCACTCTTACTTTAACATTTTCTTTGTCTATTTCCTTCTGCACTTCTTCCGCTTGCTCTTATTACTACAATATTGAATACATTTGTGTCATACATTGTGGTCATATGCACCTACATATACCTGCAGGCGTTATAACTGAAATTCATTCCATCTCTCCAAATCACATTCTCTGAACTACTGTATTCTTGTGATAAGATACATTTTCCCTTCATACTTGGCTTTTTCCATTCTGCTTGTAAAGCTGAAGACTGATTACAAATTTTACACTTCCTGTTGGCACAAACGAGGCATGGACTTCAGCTGACATGAAACAGATTACAACTGCTGAAGCAAATGTTTGAACCACTTCCAGTTCCTTCAGACCTTCTCTTTCACCATTTGGATTTCCATCAAGCCAAAGTGGGTGTCAAGTCATCGCTTGCTCCTCTTCTCAGCTGGGATTTGGATAGAAACAGATTACTGTGGATGCACTCAGCCAGCCTGCCCCACCAGTCCAGCATTTCATCTCTCAATGATTAAATGGGAGACATTCACACCCGATTTGTTAATTCATCAAAATGGTACCTTGAGGGATACAGAGGTTGTATTAATCACATTTTGGGAAAATTCGTGTTGGCTTGAATGAAGCTCAAACAGGCATGCATTACAGATTAGTCTATTGGAGAAGGTGCCTCACCAGAGACGCATCGCAATAACATATTGCCCCAGTCATAAGGTCTGAAGTGATACAGTGAAGACAGATGATGAACTTGGAATATCAACCTATGAATGCCTTTTTGAGAAGCAAAACCAATTTGAGATACAATAAATAGTGTCAGAGATATGAAACCTGCTGATTTGTGAACTTTTCTCACAGCCCTGCCCTCTTTGAAGAGAGAGCTGCTAGGAGTGAATTGTAATCAACTGCAGAAAAGCTGCACCTTGCTTGTTAGAAATACTAAGTTGTATTAAATCCCCACAGGGCAAGTGGTGGTGGGGGGTTGTTGGTCATCTTGTTTCCCTCTTTGTCATGTAATTTGTCTCATAACTTCAAGGTCATTATAAGGTAAATCCCCTTGGCTCAACTTGCCACATAAAGCACTGGCATTCAGGGCTTGATAAATGGACACTCAACACAGGTTATTATGATGAATGGGAATTTCACCCAAGTAACAGTGCCAGGTATGGGAGAAAAAAACCCCAAAAGAAATTCCTTCCAAAAGTGCTGCCAATGGCAAATTGGAAACGGATGCCTATAGGATCAGTTGACATTCACACTATTGGCTTTTATTGGATTGTTGGACTTGCTTGAAGTTAGGCCAGTGTGTAAGGAGGCGCTGTGACAAAACATAATCCATTTCCACAAAAAAAAGTTAGAAAAAGGAGTCCAATAACTCTAAGGCCTGTTGGGAAAAGAGAGTCAATAAACAGATCAGCCGTTACCATGGTGAGCACAGATTATTTAGGGTCCGTGGCTGTTTCATCAGTACAGGTTGCTAGGCCTTGTGCTGGATGCAGCCATCCAATACATTACAACAACTGTATTATCATTAGAGAAGTGCATGAAAGATAGAGGGGGGGGGGGGGGGGGAGGAGAGAAGGGTGACGTTGCAAACTACATTGGGTGTCTGATCAATGGGGGTATCAAGCAGCGGAGACAAAGAGAGCGAGGGGATGATCTAAATGGAGAGGAGCGATGGAAAGGCGAGGAAGGTACAGTATAGGGCAATTTAATCACAACCATCTCAGCTGGATAATAAGAGAGGAGCGAGAGAATATAAATAGTGAGCGAGAGACTAATGGAACTCATTTTAGGAGAGTATTTAACCTATTTCAGAGAGAATCCAGGGTAATCAATTAAACTTGCTTTTAGCCCAGGCCTCAGCTTTAATTACTCTTCAAATGGGATTATTCTCTGACATGCTACCTTAGCCCTAGACATAGATATAATATTAGCTACATTAAAATGGTGGCTCTTGTAGATCGCAACCAGAGTAAAAGACACAGAAAAATGCCAAAAGGTGATGGTGGCAACTCTTCATCAAAGTTGGGTATGCATGTTTTCTATTGGGTTTGTTATTTAAAGTAAATGCAGGCCGAGTAAGTTGATTGGTCGGTAGGCTGTTTACATGTTTTGATCCTCTAAATGGGCAGCTTTGTTGCACCAGAAACATTAACTCTAAAGATAATTAGCTAGCCTGCTAATCTTGCTTCGTGATATAGGCTCCAGGGGACTTCTTTTTGTGTTTACTGGACTCAAAGACAGTGTTTCAGATGATGGTTTTTAGCCATGCTAGCGGTATAACTCAAGGTATGGCAATGTTGGTCAGTTGGTCTACCACTTTGGACCAGACTGAAATATTCAAAAAGCTCTATGATGGGTTACCATGACATGTAAAGAGGCTCACAGCTCCCAGAAGATACAGATTGCCGACTTTGGTGATCCCCCGACTTTTCCTCTAGCGCCACCAACAGATTGACGTACTGGATGGATTACCACAAAATGTGAACACATTATTGTGGTAGATGATTTCTTTCTTTCTTTCTTTTTTTTTTTATAAATCTGTTTATTGATGGAAATTGCACAGGAAATACATATAATAAAATGTATATCAGTAGAAAAATAATAATTTTCATTTTCCCTTTTTCTTTAAACATCCATCATAAACATCATTCATGAAAATGCCTTAAACTAGAATGTAAAACTAAAAACACAACAACAACAAAAATTAAAGCTGCAAGCAGCGCTGGACGGGCCCTCGCGCCTCTGCACGCGTCGGGGTTACTGGCGGATGCAGCTCCTTGCGACTGTGCATTTGCGCGGCACTCAGACACTGCAAATCATCACCAATGAAAAGGGAAGTACCTGCTGAGTTCAATGATACCTCACACAAGACTCTACGTCATACAGTTTATTAGCTGTGAAAGGGGGTGTGGCCAAAGCATAGGGGTCGGGGGAAACCTTTACCAATAAAAAGGAAGTCTCTGCTGAGTTAATTGATAGCTGACATAAGACTCTACCTTAAATGGGTCACCAGTTATGAAAGGGGGCGTGGCTTAAGCATAGGGGGGCGGGCCAAACCATCACCAATCAAAAAGAAACTCTCTGCTGAGTTCAATGATACTTCACACAAGACTCTACCTTAAATGGGTCACCAGTTATGGAAGTAATTATATACAGTCTATGGCTCAGACTCCAGTTCTTTTAAGTTCAAAAAGTAGGTAATGATAGGTTGCCATCTCAAGTAAAAGTTTTTCATTGACCCTCTCAATGTAAATTTAATTTTTTCTAACATAAGAATAGTGTTGGGAAGGATACTTTCAAAACGCATTCCGTTACAGAATACAGAATACATAGCCACAAATGTAATTTGTAACGTATTCCGTTACGTTGCGCAATGTGAGTCGCACGTCAACTATAAAACAGAAAGGTGACCAGTAAAACTACAGCAGACGATTACCCTTGGCTAATAAAAAAAAAATAAAAAAATTACTTTAAGATGCTTCTTCAGGTTGGAGGTGGAGTAATTTGGACGCTGAAAGGAGGTTGGTTGCTGGGAAGCAGAGGTTGCACTGTACAGTTATATTTCGTTCTCCCTTCTCTTTCTTTAATGTGAAATGCTGTTTGAAAATGCATTCCTGTCATGGCTCTGTTGTGCTGCTTCCGACTCTATTGTGACTGATCACGCAAATAGCATTTTTTTTAGCAAATATTTTCGTTTTCATATTGGGGCTTGTGGGAAATGCATGGAGTTAATTTATTCAGAGAGTGAATAAACTCGTGAAACAGAGAAGTATCGTCATGTAATCCATTGATTTCAACAATGTAACTGTATTCTAAATACCAACTATTTAAATTGTAACTGTAACGGAATACAGTTACTCATAATTTGTATTCTGAATACGTAACGCCGGTACATGTATTCCGTTACTCCCCAACACTGCTTAAGAAAGAGCATAACATCTTCCAGCCAACGGGCTAGCGATGGAGGTGTGGTGGATTTCCACCCTAGAAGGATTCTACGGCGGGCAAGCAGAGAGGTAAATGCAATAACGTCGGACTGGGCTCTAGTAACTGTTTATGAGGGAATACCGAATATCACAATCAAGGGGTTCGGTTCGATGGCTATATTGAGAGCCTCAGATAAAATAAAAAAAAAACACACAACCAAGGACAGGACCAACAAGTGTGAGTAAGATTATCAGGGGAAAAAGGACACCTGCTACAGCTTGCATCAGCTCCTGGATATATTTCAGCTAGCTTGGCTTTACTGTAATGTGCTCTATGTAGCACTTTAAACTGAATAAGTGCCAAGCGGGCACAGGATGATGATGAATTGACTCTCGTCAGTGCACCTTCCCAATACTCTCCCAGATCGACTCCCAGGTCGTCCTCCCAGCTAGACCGAATCCTGGCCAGGTTGTGGTTCTCCAAAGAGATTATTTTCTGATATAATACAGACATTATTTCTTTTCCTGGCTTTATAAGAATTTGCGTGCTGGTAGGGTGGGGAAGGAAGGGCAGCAGATCTTGAGAACATTTTCGTATTTGAAGATATTGATATTGTGAATGGGGCCAAGGATAGAGGCAGAAACAAATGTGTAATGAGAGCGAAATTGGTTCCAAATCTTAAGAGTGGATAGCACTATAGGATGGGAGGTGAAGCGAGAAGATCTTAGAGGTAAAGATGAGTAAATTAAAGCTCTAAGGTTAGAACGCTGACATGACTGTTCCTCAAGGACACACCAATTTATACGAGGAGAGTGTAACCAAAAAAGTATCTTTTGGATATTTGCAGCCCAGTAGTAATGGATGAAACTGGGCAAAGTCCACCAACACTATGTTGCCTTTGTAAAAGGTTCTTCTAAACTCTAGGGGCTTTATTGTCCCATATAAATGAGTTCACCATTTGACTGATTGAAAAAATATTTAGTAAGAAATAGGGGTAAACATTGAAATAAGTATAAAAACTTTGGAAGCACAGTCATCTTCACAGCATTTATACGGCCTGTCAAAGTAAGTGGCAGATCAGACCATCTTTTAAAGTAATCTTTCATTTGGTTAACTAATACTGTGAAATTTGACGACTGAAGTGAGGTGAAAGATTTAGTAATAGTAATTCCTAAATATTTGAATTCAGAATCAGAAAGGTGGAAAGGAAAGGAGGGCATTGGCCCAGAGGGTACTGGATAGGTAAGTTGGAAACACTCACTTTTCTGCAAGTTGAGTTTGTATCCAGAAAAAGTCCCAAACTCCTCTAGGATAGACACAATTGTGGAAGCACTAGTGGTTGGATGACTGATATATAGCAACAAGTTGTCGGCATATAGCGAAACCCTGTGTTCTATTCCACCTCTAATTCAGTTCAGTTCTTTCATTTTATTTATATAGCACGTTTAAAAACAACCATAGTTGACCAAAGTGCTTAACAAGCTCCAAAAATCAAAGAGATAATATACATAAACAATACACAATATACAATACAAAATAACCAACAGTAGAAAAAGGTCAAGATATCAAAGCTCAACTTGAATTAAAAGCCAATGCATAGTAATGGGTCTTAAGCAATGACTTAAACATTTCAATGGTCCGAGCTGTTCTTACATGAATAGGTAGATTATTCCAGAGATTTGGAGCAGCCACTGAAAAAGCTCGGTCACCTTTGTTTTTTAACCTGGATCTGGGCACATCAAGGAGCATCTGATTGAAAGACCTCAGTGCTTTGACAGGTGTGTGGACATGTAAGAGCTCCAATAAATAAGAAGGCGACAACCCATTTAAGATCTTGAAGACAATTAATACAATTTTAAATTCAATCCTGAAACAAACAGGAAGCCAGTAGAGCGTGGCCAAAACCGGTGTAATGTGGTTGCGCTTTTTAGTCCCGGTTAAAAGTCGAGCTGCTGCGTTCTGGACCAACTGTAACCGACAAAGGGATGACTGATCCAATCCAACATACAAAGAGTTACAGTAGTCTAAGCGGGACGTCATAAATGCATGTTTGACTCTTTCGAAGTCTTTGCGTAGCAGGTAGGGCTTGACCTTAGCCAAGAGTCTCAGCTGGAAGAAGCTGGTTTTAACAACATAACTAATCTGTTTGTCAAATTTAAAAGCACCGTCAAAAATCACACCCAGATTCTTGGTAAAAGGACGAATATGAGAACCTAAAGTACCAAGAGCATCTACGCAGGCACTAAAATGTACAGCACAACCAGACACAACAATTTCAGTCTTATTATCATTGTGACAGAGAAAATTCTGATCCAACCAAATTTTTAGATCACTCAAGCAGTTCAGCAAAGGCTGGATAAGTGTCCTTTTCATTGTCTTTTACAGGCAAATAGATTTGTACATCATCTGCAAAACAATGGAAAATTATTATATTATTTTTATACTTTTATATACCTATAATTATTATTATAGGTACTTATTATACCTGAAACGCTGTTGTGGTTTGTAGGACTATGGCTAGTGGTTCAATCGCAATGGCAAATAGAATTGGGGAAAGAGGGCAACCCTGTCTTGTGCCTCTAGTTAAGGGGAAAAAAGTTGACCGCAAATCAATGGTTTGGACGCACGCTTGGGGAGCCTTATATAAGAGCTTAATCCATGAAATGAAATTAATACCAAAGCCAAATTTTTCCAAAGCTGCAAATAAATACTGCCACTCAACACAATCAAATGCTTTCTCTGCATCTAGAGAAATGACTGCTTCAGGCAAACGATCTGCATTTTTTGTATATGCTATATCAATGAGGTGGCAGCGTTTATAATATATAATTTTTGGAAGTAAATCCTCCAAGTGGTGGGCCAGCACTTTAGCTAGGACCTTAGCATCTACGTTCAAGAGAGATATTGGATGGTAGGATCTGCAGTGGGTAGGGTCTTTATCTTTCTTGAGAAGAAGTGAGATGGATGCTTGAGAGAAGGTGGGAGGTAAGGAGCCACTATCTAGTGATTCAGTAAAAACTTTCAAGAGGAGAGGTGCAATCCGGTCTCTAAACTTTTTATAGAACTCTATAGGGTATCCATCTAATCTTGGGGTTTTCCTATTTTGCATGACCATAATGGCTTCAAGGACCTCTCCTATTACAATACAATACAAAAATATCGTTAATGTGTTTAGGGTCTAAAATTAAGTTACCTTGTTCATTTGTTACTTGCAGGATAAGACTAGATGCGGCCTGGCGTTTTAGTTTGTGAGCAAGTAGACGACTAAACTTATCCCCATATTCATAACAGTTTCCGCGGGTTTTCAGTAAAAGTTGCTCCGCATGTTTCGTAGTTAAGATGTTCAATTTAGCTTGCAAATCCACCCGTTTCTTATGTAAGTCAGCATTAAGAGACTCTGAATAGAGCTGGTCAAGCCTACGTATAGAGTTGGTTAAGTCCGATATCTCCCTTGAACGTTCCTTATTGCTAAATGCCACATGTGAATAAATTTGCCCTCTAAGGTAAGCTTTAAGTGATTCCGAAAGTAGGGACTATGAGATCCCATCAGTTTTATTCGTGCTGATGTAAACATCTATATTGGTTGCAAAAACTTAGCAAAAGTCTTCATCCGCCAGTAAAAGAGGGTCTAGTTTCCACATTGGATGTTGCTTTATATTCAGATTAAAGGAAATATCTAGAGCAACAGGGGTGTGATCAGAAATAACAATAGCTAAGTAGTCAACAGATTAAATTGAAGGAATGAATGCGCTGTCAATGAAGAAAAAATCTACGCGAGAGAAGGAGCGGTAAACCGGGGAGAAAAAAGAGAACCATTTCAAATTCGGGTTACGAAGCCATGGATCTATACAACCAATCTGCGCCATGAATGCCGACCATGCCCTTGCCATGCCAGACACAGATGATTTTTTGGGACAAGCTCTGTCTAAGGCAGGGTTGATAACACAATTTAAGTCACCTCCCAAAATTAGTTTGAGTATCCAGGTTTGGTAGCGATGACAGAAGTTTATTAACAAAATCAGTATCGTCCCAGTTTGGGGCATACACATTTACCAGAAGAACTTTGGTTTGAAAAAGACTACCGGAAATTATGACAAAGCGACCATAAGGATCAGTGATGACCTCTGTTGATGTAAACTACACCTTCTTATTAATGAGAATGGCAACCCCTTTCGAACTACCATTATGTCTAGAGTGATACACTTGGCTGATCCAAGCTTTACGATATGTATGATCCTTTAGACGTAAATGAGTCTCTTGTAAAAACAAAATATCAGCATTGATAGATTTAAGGTGGGAGAAAACTCTGGATCGTTTGACTGGTCCATTCAATCCCTTAACATTCCACGAAACAAAACGTACTTGTGAATTATAGTTCAAATTATCAGAAGTAGCCATAGGAGTATAATGGTATATGGTAATGTTTTAAAGCTGTAACGGAAGTGTTTGAATAGTGTGTTAAAGAGACATGAGAAAGGCGGTGAAGCATTAGTACAGTAAAAGGCAAGAAGGTTCACAGGTGCTCTATAAAGCATTACATAATGCTGAGGTAGACGAGTGATTTTATTTTTTGTTATATGAAATTGATAATGAAAATCAAAGTATATTTTAAATTTCTCCCATTTTGACCATGAAAAGGAAAAAATGCCTTGTGTTTCATTTTAAAATTTTGTATTTTAAAACGAAAATCAAATAACCATTTGTTTTTTGTTTTTTAATACTGTTTATGAAATGAAAATCAAATGAACGAAAAAGTACACGGACCCGTAAAGCTTATCCGTTCAATTTTCTAAGCACAAAAGGACATTTGGAAAAACAGAAAAATGGGTTAAAATATCCAATTTTTCATTTTTTTCCACCTTGACAAATAAAAAAATTGGCTCTTTAAACTGTTTTTCCAATTTTCTGTTTTTTATTCAGAGGATCAGAAATTGAGAAAATTACAAAATTGCGTCAATTATTCAATACTGCAATGGTATTCTCTTCCTCTACTTTGTGGAATATGCAGGTCATTAACTGCATATGGACCAAAAAAAAAAAACAGAACGAGGGAGAGAATACCATTGCAGTATTAAATAATTGGAGCCCAGACGCAATTTAGTAATTTTCTCAAAATTCTGATCCTCTGAATAAAAACATTGGTTGGTCTTCTTTGTGTAAAGCAATGCCTTGACCTCCATGAATGCTGCTTGCTTGCGTCCCAGTTCTGCACTGACATCTTTGTGAAAAAAACACCCTGTGGCCCCGAATGGTCATCTCCCGTTGACGTCTGTATGTGATGATGATCTGCTGCTTGTCTTGGTAGTTGTGGAATGCAACTATAAAAACTCTAGGGCGTTGATTACTGCTTGCTTCTGATTTGGCTAGTGGTCCAAGTCAGTGGGCTCGGGCGAGAACGAGGGGGGTTGGAAAGAAATCTTAAAATCCACTGGGTTAGATCCCTCCACCCTCTCAGGAATCCCCACAATTCTTAACTTAAGCCTGTGAGAACGATTTTCTAGATCATCAACTTTCTCTTTCAACCAGGCATTTTCAGCCAGTATGATAGCTAGCTAAGCTTCAACCAGGGCAAGTCTCGGTTCGCTTTGGTCAAGAGTAGATTCGATTCCACAGATCCGTTCCTCGTGTGTCTCATATAAAGATTTCACTTGATTTAGCATAGAGTTGAGTGGCGATAAAGCAGTCTCAAGTTCCATCTTCATAACCGTGTGGATAGACTGAGTAAGCTCTGAAAGAAGCATTGACCAGAGTTTCTCAAGCTGCTCGGTTAGCTCCATGTTTGGCACTCGGTTAGCTTTGCTAGTCGCCGAGGTAGCCGATTCTTTATCACTTTTTTCTGTCCCGGAGCTGCTTGTTTGACATATTGAGATCGACCGGTTTAACAAAAATGACTACAACTCACTGTGGTAATCAACCTTACCAAAATGGATGGGGTAAATACTTAAAAAAATAATATTAGACTTGGGAGCCACCTGCCTACTCATGCCATGTCCAACCCGGAAGTCCTGAAGATGATTTCTAATAACTTTGGTACACCCTTCACTTTGCATCAAGCATCTCATCAGGTCAAACGTTTCATTTGTCCAGTACTTTGGTTCATGACCAAATATCTGCAAAACAAATGACATTCCCTTCAGCCTCAGCTGTACTTTGAGTTTAGTGATACATAGCAAATGTTAACATGCTTACTGATATGATAAACATTAAACCTGTTTAATATCAGCATGTAAGCATTGTCATTGCGAGCATGTTAGCATGCTGATGGTAGCATTTAGAACTTGTAGGAGGCTTGTGCTTCTTGCCGGGATCAACACTGTTCTTGCTGGAGTAAACATTTCCCAAATCTGAGTAAAATCTGACTCAAGTAACGGATTAAGTTCAGCTGCCTTTGAATTACTGCTAGATATTCCATAACCTGAATGACTGAGAACCTTCATTATTATGTCTAAATATCTCTACAACAACATGTCAGTGTTGTACATGCACATTCTTGTGCTGAGTGAGAGGCCTGACATGACAGCTGACCTCTGGGTGCTGTGACAGCCTAAAACCCTCTCCCCTCAGACACAGTGTCAGCAGCCAGTTAAAACATTAGGGTTAGGGGGTTAGTCAATATGTGCTCACAGTACCCAGGACACTAAGGAGGTCTGTAACAGCTACAGCGCCAGTCGGCTTGTCGTTTGACAGTCAACACTAATCCTCAGCTCTGAGAGTTATTCACTCTCAGAAGGAGAAAGGGATAGAAATGGCTGGAGGGTGCACTCCTGAAAATATGTAACTCTGCATAGTCCCAGTGAGACTGTGTGTAATGTTACTGTTCACAGAAACATGTGTACCAACATAGAAATGTGCTCAGTGAAGCACACAAATCACAAATCTACAAACACAAACATGGCAACAACACGTAATGTGAAGATATTAGAAAAAAACTTCATGTCCTGATGTCTAATTGGATGGATGAAAAAAGAAAACGGAACAGGAACTTTGATGTTTGAGCTGTTAGCTTTGTAAAGCTCCCTGTCATCTGTCACATCTGATAAATGCAAGCACAGAAATTATGTTACAGGCCAGATTTTCCTGCATTTTCACATCTTTCATGCACACCCAGCAGGGAGAATTTACAATTCTGTCACAGAGGACATGAATGCACAATGTGAGTGTCCACCAAAACATGAGCAATGTCACTGCCACTCAGTGAGAGAAGTGAAGCTCCATGGCACACGAGCATCTTCTTGAGTGCCAATTAGGAAGCTGAAAAGTGGTAAAAACAGATGCAAGTTAATAGAATGTGAATCTATCTATCTTGACATTCACATGCTAATTTAAGAGTTTTTTTGTCAAACAGCTTTACAAGCATGTATTAATACCTTTAGCATAAACACTTTGCATCCTTGCAATTTTCCTTTCTGCAGCTACCGTACTTACATACTCTGTACTTGTTATGTTTACTATTGCTTCTTCAAATGCACTACACTATTTATCGCATGGTAAGATGCATTAACAGCTAACAACAAAGCTAAAACAACAAAGCTGCTTAGACAATAGGCTTTTTCCATCAAATGTTAACAATATTATCAATGAAGGCTCTGTTCTATTCAAGTGTCCCCATAAGCCATGACAGTGTAAGAGCCAGAAAACACAATACTGGGAGTCTGGAATTGAAGCAGCTAAAGAAATCTGTTCATTCGTTCTTTTATTTACACTGGTTATCCTTTTCCTTCAGTGAAATATCAAAAAGGCTTCCATTAAAAAGGCCCATCTTTCCCCCCCTCCTTTCAGTTTCTATTGAACACTAGCTAGCTAGCATTAGCCAAGTAACTAGCTAAAACCAATGACATACTTTTTGCTGTTTTGCACATCCAGCTGCTCAAGAATTTTAAATTACAAAGGCTGACCAGTGAAGGTCTTCAAAGGGGGTTTAGTACTGAGACTACCACAGCAGGCAGTTGTTGTTTTTACAGAAAATAATATATTTATTTAACATGTTTAGCAGCTAAAGAGACATTTCCCTCAGGAGTAGGTAGAGAGTATAACAAAGCAAAAGGAGAGTGAATCGACTCACATTCATCACATGGCCACAAATAAATGGTAATATTGCTATATTATATGGTGTTTGGTGTTTTAAGCCCCAAACGTTGCCTTCCAGGCAGCGCTGCCTTTGCATTGAAGTCGAAGTTGTGGGCTTAAAACACCATCAAGCATATTATATCTGCCAGATGGGTGAATAGGAAACTGTTTGCTACCAAATTTATAAACTCAACATAATACTGTACATTAATGTTTTGTTAATGTATAGCTTGTTTCCGCTGGACTCAAGTGGTCAAACGTTTAGTCATGGCTGGGTTTAAGCAAACAGTGACAGGATTGTTACAGATTTACCATTTAGCAAAGGTTCTACAGTAGATGAATCGCTCAGGATTATAGAGATTAAACATAATTCCATCTATGAGTATGAGTTAAAGCACCCTATATGGTTCTGTAGAGCCCTTCTACTTTTATGAGTGTTGTATGTCCATTTTTAACCCTCTTTTTTTCAACTTTCAATCCCTCCAGCTTTGGGTTGACTAACTTCTCACCAACACTCCCCCTAAAACTGATTCAAGAGAACAACCATAGCAGCAGACTCACAGCTCTCCACACCCATCCCACTGGATGAGGCCTATGTGACTCAGAGATGGCTCGACAGATGGATTATATGCCTGTATATCGGTGCCTCGCTGCCGGCCATGGGGCAGACATGTTTGATAAAGGCATGTCAAAACAGTTGTAAAGTTCTTGGACTAAGGAGTCCACACTAGGGAAGATCCTGTCAGCCTCTGCGCAGTCTCATGCATGGTAAAGGATTATGCTGAAGGTGTTGAGAGAAATAGGGAGAATAACCACATTTTTGCATGCAATGGATGTTTTGACAATTAGAAAGCACAATAATGTAGCTCTTGAAAAACATGCTGACTAACTGTTCTCTGGCAACGTTGCATCCAGTTTGAATGTGTTGGGTGTGTGTGTGTGTGTGTGTGTGTGTGTGTGTGTGTGTGGGGGGGGGGGGGGGGTGGTAATAAAGAAAGGGGGGGGGGGGGGGGGGGGGCTTCTATAGACGCCAAGCAGCTTAAGTTTAATTGCTTGTGGTGGCAGTCAAAGTCAATATGCTGGTCAATGGCTCGTGCATCCCGCAGGTTCATTTCCCCATAATTACTCTACATGTGCCTGGCCAATGCATATGCGTCTGTCATCATTAAAATAATAAGAATGGGTTGGGCAAGGAGGAGGGCAGGAAGAATGGAAGAACAAATGCAAAAGAAATGAATGAATCAATACTGCAGACAAGAGGAAAAGATGGCCTGGCACAGCAGAGGCAAAGAATTAAGTGTTGGGCAGGTCTGCGGTTTCTCCTATACACACATAATCACAAGCAAACAATCGATTCCACACACACACACACACACAGGACCTAATGCAGCCATTGCAACATTTTGAGCAAACATTTTAAGTGAGCTTTTGAAATGTAAAATAAATAAATGAATATAAGTAGAGGCTGACTTTTTTTTCAGTATTGTCTAAATTTATTTATATATCAGTATTAAGTAACTGATGGCTAATTTAACAGCTCTTCAGTGTCAGCTGTTAGTGGCTGTATTTAATTTTTTTTTAAATGCACATTGCAAAATGTAACTGCAGAACAGCCAACACAAGAATGATGACTGGAACTTTCTGACAGCAAATACTGAATGACAAGGCATGATGAACATTGTCATATCAATAACATTTCACGAAATGTATTTTAATGCAACTGCAAACTAAAAAGGTTTTCTTTGGATAGAAAAAAAAAAAACTTGGATAGAAAGCCAGTAATTGACAGAAATGTAATAAGCATTCCCAAAGCAGCAGCTCAGCTCATCACAGTTACCTTAAACCTGCTGGATTGCAGTGTAATGCGGAACAAATATAAG
This sequence comes from Zingel zingel, assembly GCA_023566125.1. NCBI lineage: Eukaryota > Metazoa > Chordata > Actinopteri > Perciformes > Percidae > Zingel > Zingel zingel. Next base: position 22,547,411 of record CM042330.1, read on the forward strand.
GTGTGTGTGTGTGTGTGTGTGTGTGTGTGTGTGTGTGTGTGTGTGTGTGTGTGTGTGTGTGTGTGTGTCTGCACTTGTGCACATCTGTGCACACAAGTGTAGCCATGTGTTCTTCAGTTTCTGGGTGTAAGCCTCGGCCTTTACCAGATGCCCGCAGGACTTTCAGAAACGTCTCACTCAAATTAAAAACAGGTGGACACAGTTTGATTAGCTTGTTAAAACACACCTGCTACTGAAGCGTGAGGCATCACACACACACACACACACACACACTTTTGACACAGGCACAAAAAAACGTATTGGGTCCTGTGGAGCAAAGATAATTATTATAGGAGGAAATATTAGCTGCATTAAAGGGTTTTTACAGTAAATTGCCATTCTAAGCTCCTATGGGTGATAATTATACAAAGAAATGTACCATACACTGTGCTCATGTCATCTCTACTATATAGTAAAATTGTTGGTGATCATTTTATCCAAGTTAGCTCTTGTTTTGAAATATGCTGGTCATATGCTCTTTTTAGGTCAGTTAAATTATTTTATAATAATAAGAGGAATTTACTCCCTAAATGTGAGCTGTCATATTGCTAGTATAACTTCAGTAAGAATTAAAGAAAAGAGATAAAGCAAGCTACACTGACAATAACCAGGCTCTATGGCACATTTTCTGTTTAGCAATATAATAAATCTTAGCGTTAATATGAAAACTGCATTGCTGTCCTGAGCAAAGCGACAGTATTACCAATTCAGCATTTCAAACTTACATTTTTGGGATACATTTAACATTGTTGTTGTCGTCAGGTGTTGTGTCTCTATTATACATACTGTATGTAATGGAGATCAGCTCTTAGGTTTTATTATTTGTTTTACCGCAATACACATTTTACAGCTTGAGGAAGTTTTTTATGTACATTTAATGGTTTGTAAACTTGAACTCACTTATTCACTCTATTGTATTTCATAGGTTCCTCACAATGGCCCTCATTTATCAATCTAACGTAGAAACCAGCGCAGATATGAGCGCGGAAATCATCTTACGACAGGCTTCACTTGTGATCAGTGGCGAAGTGGCAATCGGGAGAGTCAGGACTTTTCCCGGTGGGCCGGTAGTGTTTCAAGGCCGCGAGGGCCGGTCTGATAATAGTTAAACTGTGCAGCCTCTGCTCAACCCGTACGGCGGGCCGCAGCAGCCTCTTATTTCAATACAAACACAGGCTAATCAAAAAGCACTAACGGTCACAACCTGTCAAGGATTTCAGAAATATAGGGGGATCAGTGAGCGGCCCCTCCCCAAATGGCATAGCTCTGAACACCTCTTTTTTTCTTCGTCACGTTTGGAAGTCTATCGGTAACGTCTGTTAACGAGTGAGTCTAATGTGTCAGTCTAATGATGGAAAGCCAAAAAAGAAAATGGAAAGGTGGCGCTGAGATGGTCAGACTCAAAAGGAAAAAAGGGATCATGTTGCTCTGCTGTGTGTTGTTCATTCATTCACCATCCGAACATTAATTTCATTCATTGAGCCATCGTTAAGGTTATCAATTTCAGCTGTGCTTTTCCGACAAGTCAAAATGATGATAATCCTGTTTTACGAGGATTTACGACACTGCATGATCTGTTCCACGCTTCCATTCGTAGTTGTAGCGGTCTGCCGTCTGCTGGAGGCTAACGTTAGTTTAGCTAACAGCTAATTTGGCTAACTGCTAGCTGAGACAGCATGTAATAACTTTAAAATACCCTCAAAATAAAACCTGAAAATAACCGTTAAAATATATAACAGCTGTTACGTCAGTTCTACTTTACTTGTGCTCATTTAAAAAACAATCAATCAATACATTACTTTATTGTTATTCTCAGTGTTTAGTTTGAGTTAACGTTATTTTAGACTGAATCAAGCTGTCAGCTAGCGGTTAGCCGAATTAGCTGTTAGCTAAACTAACAAGCAAGTCCATGCTGACTCGAAAACTTGCGTACAGGAGTTTAAACTTGACGTGAGACTTGATCGTAGCCTCCGCTCACATCCATATTGATAAATGCCGAGCTTTGCGTGGAGATGACCATACGCTGGTTTTACGCTTTTCTGTCGTAAATGAGGGCCATAGTCTGTATTGGGGATGGTGTCCTTAACTGTAAGTTATGAGATGTAAATTTAGAAATTGTGCAGAATTGTGTTATCTCATGGATTGTAATCTAAACTGCAGACACCAATCCTTACAATGATGATATTACAATACATTAATTAAACTAATAGATGGTCTAATGATTCAGCAAGAATCTCATGGTTTAATGATGTGCTGTGATTTTCCCACTGGCTGCATTTAAAAGACACCAGAGACATTCTCTGCAAAAGCGTTTTATGGTATGCCAGGAGGTTAACAGCTTTGAAATTTGAAAAGCCCATTGAGTCATTGTTACATTTAAACGTTCTCAAACATGAAGCAGGTTTTATTCCTGTGTCGGCCTTTACTTCAGTGACCAGCATGTAAATGTCTGTGAGTGTGTTTTTGTGTGTGTGTGTGTGTGTGTGTGTGTGTGTGTGTGTGTGTGTGTAAATGGGAGCAGCTGAGCTTATACAGTATTACAGCGTAATTCCCTACCATTACCAATGGGACAAGGGCAATTGAACCCTGGCACTTCATGTTTTAAATGCTCATTTATGCATCATATGTACCTTTGGAAGATAATAAGACACCATAATAGATTTTTATGAAAATGCATTACATGGGAGGGAAGCTAGTGCATGTGAACCCTCTTCCCTTCCCCATTGTCTCAACGAATTTCCCTTTCCAACAGCTATGCTCTGGGTCCATAAAACTAGTCCATATGAATATTTTATGTACAACTCATGTAATGCAAATTGTACTTTGTTTTATTTTCCCTCTGCCTAGTCTATTATTTTTGCCAAGTGCTGCGACAGATCTCGGTGAGAGCTCAGAAACACCGGCACACACACAGTGCCATTACCACGGAGACATGACTTAAGTGTTCAACTATACAAGGGAGCAGATATAGATTTAATGCATGGTTTAGCATTGTTTAAATTGGTTGGATGTTAATGCAGACCACATGTATTAATTATCAAGTAAATGCTTTTTTGGGTTGTGGGAAATGAGATATAGACTTTTCATATCGGTATGAAGATATTCAGTCATCCATGTCAGAGGAGAAGTCAAAAGCACATTGACTTTTTACTTTTATTCTTGATGAGGTATTACCGATTTCACCCGAGAAAATTCATCAGTTCATCAGTGTTCATTCACACCTTGAAAAATCACTAAGGTTGTGTCGGCCAGTGTTAGGTTACATGGCCATTATGTGAGAGTAATGAGGGTCACATTAATTAAAGAGGTAGTTCAACATCATATGTTTTATGATTTACTTTCTTGCAGACAGTTAAATGAAAAGATCATTACCACTCTCATGTCTGTCTTTTAAGTATGAAGCATGAGCCAGGAGGCGATTACCTTAGCTTAGCATAAATACAGCTAGCCTCTGGCTCTGTCCAAAGTTGAAAAATCTACTCACCAGTACCACTGAAGCTCACTTATCAACACATACTGTATCATATTTGTCCAGTGGCCCCTAAAAGTTTATGCATGCCACCTAAACACATGCCCCCGAAAAATAACCCAATAGGTTGTTTGCATAATCAGCGTTTTATCATTAGGTGGATCCTCTAGTTGCTCGTAGTAATTATGACGGGAGCAAAGCAGGAAGTCGTGTAACATGGTATTTAGACTGAGAAAGTCTGTTAAGGGTGCGGGAGGGGAGTGGTGGATTGGTCAAACAAACACAGGACTTTCCCCAAGAAGACTGTTGTTCCTGTCCCGTTTGAAAATAAATCTACACAGAATTTTACAGAGCAAACAGAACTACGTCATGTTCTTTATCACATGCCTATTTACGTCATGTACTTATGCACCGAAGTGAAGTAACGTAACAAATCTAGTGATTTTATCCCAAACCATGCTCTTTACCAAACTTAACTAAGTTACTTAACCTAACCAAGTACTTTTTGTCTCTAAACCTTACCAAACTGTGACCGTTTCCCAATGTTAGCGACTTGTTTAAAACGTAACATTCAGGAATGAGGACAGAAAACACTCCCGTGGGTCGTATTTCCTGCCACCGCTAGGGGCAAACTTTTATAAAACTCTCATATGGGTTGTATAAGTGGGAAGGAACAAATTACCTACAGTGTGTAGTTGTATGGTTTGGAGGACTTGTTAAAATAGACAAAAAAAAACAAGAGAAAACGTCTTCACTAATTTGAAAACCAGCCAGCAGACAGAAAAGGAAAAAACTCTGCAAAGTGAGAAAGAAAAAACAACCAAAAACAGAATTGTGCAGGAAAAACTGAAGACAACCATTCTATATTTGGTTGAGCTTTCCATCCACTGTTTGTTTGTTTATTCTGTACGCAAACAGATATGTAAAATATGTTGAGTCTTCCCTGGTCACCTCATGATGACGAAAAAGAAATGGCCGAGAAATAGCTATAAGATATAAGATAATACTTCCTATTACATATAATAATCAAAGAGATAAACTTTATTTTGGTCATTTAAGTGCAACACCCTTATGTACTAGATCAGATTTGTTGTTGAATTCAGCTTAGTAGTTTTTAAATATGCAACCCTTTATTAGATTAGACCTTAATAGTGCAAATGAGGAATATATTTCCCAAAAAGCCCTAGAAAAAAATAAGATATGTAATAAGAAAAACTACTTCAGTATCTCTTGTGTATATATATATATATATATATATATATATATATATATTAACTGCATCATGAGGGAACTGTCACTGCCTAATCAATGACCCTGACCAATCAATATCTACTATTTAATTAAGGACCACTGTTATTCTCATATTGGCAAAACTGCCATTGGTTTCTGTCTTTTCTCTCCTTCTACAATGTAGTTCCCCATGTCATTATCTGCAGCTCAGAATTTGTAAACTGTGAGCAGGTCAATGCACACCACAAAGGACACACATTTATGGTCTGCCATGATGAGCTTTGAAACAGCAGATGGGCAAAATGGTGGACCCAGGTCTGTCCAGGCCTCCAACCCTCCCTTTTCTCTCTGTGCCAACGTTGGCTTGCCAGACTAAGAGTGCCAGAGAGTTATCCCCTCTTTCTCCTGTGAAGGGTGTTTATGTGTGGGGTGGCAGGGGCTTGGCAAAGCAATCAGTGGAGCATTGGTAGCAGAGGTCAGCGTGTGCGGCAAATCAGTGCTATATCCAAACCTCTGCCTGCTTTGGAAGAAAGAAGAACGTTAAAGGGCGGGGGGGTGACAGGGATGGCTAGAGACCGCAAGAAAAAAAAACCTGAATTTCCCATTACTAAAGAAAAAGACATAACAAAGGTAAACATTTGAGTTGGTTAAACAAGACTTGGCATCTATAGCAATGCTAGCAGCACTGTCAGGCTGTACTTCGGCACAGCAGTGCTTTAAGGCAGCTAAATGCTTACGCTAGCATGCCAACATGCTCACAATGGCAATGCTAACATGCTGATGTTCAGTAGGTCTCCTGTTTATTATGTTCCCCAGTAGTTTAGCGTTTTAGCAAGCTAACATTTGCTGTTTAGCACTAAACACAAAGTACGGATGAGGCTAATAGGTTATATGTTTTTGCAGGTATTTGCCATTACCCAAATACATGCCATTTTTCTCAATTCACAATTTTATTACAATCCATCCAATATATTTGTCACATTAAAAACCAAACATGTCAACGTGTTAGTAGCACTGAAGGTGAATTCAGGGGATCATCAGTCAGTAGGTTTATCCTCTGGGAACCGTGAATGTTGTGGTTGTGGATATTTCTGTTTCCTGTATTTTCCATTGATTGTTTATGCTTAGGTTTCTGTGAGGATTGTAGGTTTCTGACTTCCTGTTTTGATTGTGTATTCTGTGGATTGTGTATATTTCTGTTTCCTGTTTTATTTTGATAGTCTGTTTTCTGTCTTGTCTTGTCTAGTTTTGCTTCCTGTGTTTTCCCGCCTTTTCTGATTGTCCTGCTCCACCCTGATGTGTTTCACCTGCTGTATCACCTGTTCCTTATTTGCTCGTTACCTTGTGTATTTAGCCTCTGTGTTCCCTTTGTCTCTTGTCAAATTGTTTTGTGTTTTTGCCTTGTCAGTCTGTGTCCTGTCAGTGTGTTTCAGTCAGTGTGCCTGTGTTTGAAATCTTCCCTGCGGTCTTTTGTTCCTGAGTTTTTCCCAGTCTCTGTGTTTTTCTCTCCTGTTTTTGAGATCCTGTTGTTGGTTTTTTTCATCATTCTGGGGGCTCATTCATAAACATGGCGTACACAGAAAATGGGGCTGAAAATGTGCGTACACCACTTCCCACACAAAGGTTGTGATTTATAAAAAACAAACTTGACGGGAGAATGTGCGGTTCTCCATGCAAACTCTGACCCATGCGTACGCACATTCTGGACACAAAATAGGAATTGGCGACGCAGATGGTGAGGTGGTGAACTCAAGTCAAATTGCAGAAAGTAAATGGGAATAACGATTACTCGTAATATTTTCAAGTATTGTTGCCTCACGCACATTTCACTCCATATCATCCACGTTACCATGAAGATTAAATCCAGCGGTGTGTTTTGCGCTTGTACTGAGTTCTTAATGTTTAATCAGTGCTGTCTCTCCGTCACATTGTCCGCTACGGAGCGCAGGAGGAGGAGATGGCCCGAGTCCATGGAATACATGATAACATTTAAATACCCTACCATTAGATAACGGCAGAACACAGTGTAAATAACTAAATATCTGTCTTTAATACTGTGCATATATCATCAAATGTCAAAGTCTGGAAATAGAGCCGTTAAGCGCTGTAGCGGCTTCTCCAGCAGGCTGAACCGGCTTCCTCCCTCCCTTCCCCGAAAAAACCAATCAATTCTTGAATATCGCGGCTCGGCTGCGGCTCATATTCGGCGTGTCCCCTTTTTTTCGTCTAGCCCCCACACATCCAGGTAGCGATGTGGGCGGGGAAGGGAGGGAGGAAGCCGGTTCAGCCTGCTGGAGAAGCCGCTAGAGCGCCTGTCTCCTTACCTTGCCCGGGGCCGGGGCACATTGCTACGTGCTGTAGCGGCGATGATGCCGAATCTCTAGATGAGCCGCGATATCTGAGACTGTTATATGCGAGAAATTAACTGTGTACAGTTGAATATTGGCAGCTTTACAAAAATGTATGGCCAATTGCACATTTGCTCTGATATGTTGTCAGACTTGGAAGCTCCAGTCTTAGGTGACAGCCAGCTGGCGGTGGCCGGGATCGCTTGCTTACTGGTCGGCCAGTAGGCTAATGCTCAGAGACTCAGCTGGAAGTGGTTTCAGACCCTCCCACCAGCCGTTGGGCCACGCCTTCTCATTTAAATTGACACCTGTGACTTCTAAATGAAAAGCTTAATGTTAAATCAAAATGTAAAAGGTGAATCTTAAAATGTCAATGTCAAATGTAAAATTCAAAAGATAAAATGTCAAATTGAAAATTATAAAGGGGAAAGGCTAAAATAAAATAATTTGATAATAATAATAACTTTTTGAGATTTTAATTTAAGTATTTCCATTTAAGCTTTTACATATCACATTTAATTATGGCATGATTTTTCCTAGTAGCATAGTAAAATAATACTACTTTTAATTTGATCTTCGTTTTCTCTTTGGACTTTCAATTTGAATTATGAATAAATAATCTTATTATATATGTCTGGTATATCGAAGTTGTCCCTGAGTGCCGTAATGCCTGCCGTTTTGGACGTATTATTAATACATGTAGTTATAGATCAGGTTTCCCTACACTGGGCAAGAACAGGCTGAAATTATAATTCAATTTGCAGCAATTCCTGAACGTCTGAGAAGTTTTTTGCTTTTTCTCCGCCAGTCATCATGATTCAAACTGTCAGTGTCATTCATATACTGATCAGCATTCATGAGGTGCTTTGCATTGACTATTTATGGTTAAAAATGGGCGTGTACAGGGCGGTATAAGAGGCTGATTCACGTACGCACACTTGTACGTAATTTCTGATTTATAAAGGGAACACTGCTTACAGGTGTGCGTACACACGGTTTTATAAATTGACTTTTTTTTGGCGTAGCCATTTTGGGCTTTTGGGCGTACGTACACTTATAGTAAGGATCCTACGCACAGTTTTATAAATAAGACCCCAGGACTTTAGTTTTTGCCTGCTTCCTTTGGACACCTTGTGTTTGCCTAATGCTTTTTGGATCCCTTTGTTGGTTGGAACTCTGCCTTTTTTGTTAATATATCCTCGAGCTCAAACTTCTCCTGCCTGATCTCTGCTTTTGGGTCCTCAAATTCCCTGGCACATGACAGTGAATGTCTGTACAAAATTTAATTCCATCCAATACAGAAACAACAATAATAGAAATGGCAAAAGTGGGCAGATGTGGTGACATTTCTGTGATTATGTTTTAACCGAGCAATATTTTTCACGACTACATCAGTACATTTGCTGGAGAAAGTCATCTAGTATCTCTCTCCCTCTAGCTTTCTTTATTTCCCATGATCACTTACTGACTTGGAAGGTCTTCTATGAGTCATTACTGTTAGAAAAATGATGTGAATAATGAAGCCAAAGGGCTCGCCATCACTTTATAGAAACATGTACCTGAATATTAGTATGCATATTTCTGCACCCCCCATTTACAGATCTCTGCTAGCACTGGGGAGCAACAAGTCACCTAGTCTGCTGCTGCTCGTGTCTGCAAGAGGGTGTGTGTGTGTGTGTGTGTGTGTGTGTGTGTGTGTGTGTGTTTGACAAGGTTGGGAGAGGGTTGAAGGAGCAGTACTATGTCTGAAATTGGATCTATGCTAGTTAGCTATTCACATCACAGCACTTTGCAGACCTGGAATAAATGACATTTCAAAATCATGTTGCAAAGTCATATTGTTTTTTGGCTTGCTTTCTGCTTATAATAATGAGCATCTTTTGTAGTTTTAATAGGTCTGTTTTCATGTTGGTGGAGATTTAGAACACTCCTCTTGAAGTTCCCTTCAGCTGCCCAGAATGCTGACTTTAATGGAAAAAAAATCTTAAACATTTGTGCTACGTTCCAATTATTCGTAAAGCGAGTACAAGAAAAAGATGAATGCTATTTGAGGTATTTGAAGGCATTAGTGTAATGCTTTAATTATTTATGAGTGCCTGGGCATAACTCAGTATGTGGAAAGATTTCAAGATATTATTGAAATAAAATGCAAATGGTTTTCCCTCTCTGTGCATGAAAAAAAAAGACTTCAGTCAGCTGTTTTTCTCTCTATGATGGGAAGAGAATCTAAGCTTTGTGTACATCTTCCGCTGTCCTATTTTTGTCTCTTCAATTTTTAGTTCCCCTCCCCCTTCTCTCCCTATCATACTAAAACCTGTCAGCTCTTTTTCCTGCCACTTTACTCCCCCCACCACTGTGCGTATGTGTCTGCACATGCTGTGTCTATATACTCAAGATCAAACAAATACAAGACAAATACAATAAACAGAACAGGTCGGATAGACATGAACCTCAACAGGGTGTCTGATGATGATTACAAGCGTTTAAATGCAAAGAGAAGGAGCGACTCTATTATGTCCTTTTGATTTTCATTGTCTCCAGCAGAGCCGTATCACATGGACAGACACGCTGTTCTTTGATGTCATTCATTTTTGTGCTGGTGCCAGGTACTTTTATTCCCGGGATGATGGTGAACTTGCCAGTCGGCCTGTACACATGCTGATTTCTTGGTATACCTGCTCACAATAGAACACAGTGCATAATCCTGTGTGTTTTTGGTCTTGGCTCACTAACCAGGAATGACAGAATTAGTGAGAAACATGGTATAGCACAGTTCCTGCAGGGCAGAACAGCAGCCTTGTAACTTTGTATAGTACCTGCGTATGTCAGCCTTAACACGGGTGTGTGCTTTTCTACATGCTACTTCAGCATGACAACTTTCTTCCACCCCTGTAATGACAGCATCATTTACTCCATAATGTGCATTGATTGTCATCCACTGTCGTCCATGGCTGCCAAATCCACACATGACATGGGTCGGTGATGAAGCGATGGGGAGGTGACGCATCATTTGTGTGGAGGTCGCAACACGCACAGTGGATATGACAAACAGCTTCATTTTAACATTTTCTCTTCTGTGCTGTTGACTCCTGATGTGAAAATCAGATCTCTTGAATACTTTCGGATTTAAGCTAAAAGACAAAAACTAACTTAAACACAGTTGTCTTTCTGAAGCGTACAGACACATCATGATGGCATTTTGCAAATGTATTTTTTTTGTCCAAAAGTAAAAATAAATACTGTGAAAACAAATTGTGAAGAGCTTTCTGTACATCATTATAAAACAGCCTTTATAGTCAGTGGTGGAAGAAGTATTCAGAACATTATAAGGTATGCTTTATTGTTTGTTTTTTGAAATGGTACGGTTCAAACATATTGCTATCTCACCTAACATCGTGTTCGTGTGGGATTTTTTTTCAGAAAGTAAATAAAAAAATACACTCCTAAAAATTATTTTTATCAAGTTTGACTCTTACCCCATGCACATCACTTACAGCATACGGAGAATTCCAAAGCACGGGAGACCTGCCGTGCCTTGTTACGGTTGCTAAGTGCCAACTCATAAAAAAAGTGCTGCATGACATCACAACAATACTCCACAGAGACATCAGATATTTCAATTAACAATGCATCAATGTTATATTGAATGTTATATTAAAGAAGGATCTTCACATCTGTATCATCTTTCCAACGCTCAGTATTGCATACTGTGTCCGGGTCCAAAACACTCACAAATTATGGGGATCTACCAGGAACACTTAATTATAAGGGGGCGGAAAAGGTCAGGCCATTCATCACCCACCTTACCTGGTCATTACAGCAACACCAATGGAAACTGTGACAAATGAACCCTTCCCACTTTAATGGACTTGGCATTCTGGTATTCCGAATGCACACTCCAGCTCGACTTGGAGTCAACAAGCCACACTCATTCAATGTAGAGAGTTGGAACGCTCGTAACCTCTTTAGCCAAGACCAATTGCAATTAACAAGCACCTACTTAGAATAAGGGATATGAAATAGATGAGGACGTGGGAGGTAATGGATGAATGAAAGAACAAGCATTGTGTCATTACGCAACCTTATAAAAGAGCCTTTGTGGAAGGAGAGCATGGGAAGAATTCATACTCTGTGCTTTAATCCTCAACAACATCTCAAGCTGTTCGCACGGGGGGGTAGTGTTACTAATAAGGGGACAGAGCAAAGTGATCCCTCCAGGGACCTTGCACTATCCTGAACTCTCCCACTGTGTTTTCCCGTAGACAGTGCTCTTTGCTCTCCGGCCGAGCCCCAAACACAAAAGCGAGCCCCCAGTGGCAGTAATTACTGCACCACTCAACCGAAATGACAAATGAACAAATGTCACAATGCCACGGATTGCTTGCTCCCTCTTTGCTTCAACACACACACACACACACAAACACACACACACACACACACACACACACACACACACACACACACACACACACACACACACACACACACACACACACACTAGGGCCCTGAAAGCCTCTCTCTCTCTTATCCACACACAAAAATAATGAAAGTTTTACTGCAGGAAGGAAATCGAACAGAGCAGGTGAAGGTTGTGACAGGTGTCCAAACCCCTTCTGTGGGACAGAGAGAAAGAAAGGGAGAGGGAAAGGATGAGAGACTGTTGGATAGCCTGTCAGGAAGCAAGCAGCCATGTCCGTAGCAGCAGGGTCGTATGCCGAACGCTAATTACATTGATAAATGACGTTGGCTGCACGTCCCGCTACCAGCGATTTAAGGCCTCTGTGACCCTAACTATCACCATACGTGAAGGACAAAGCATTCAGGGTGCAGAGAAAAAAGCTTGCTTGCTCTCTCTCTCGCTGATGCTTTTTTGATGCTTGTTGACATTACCCGCCTGTATTATCACCATTTCATGGCGCCAGCAAAGCTAATTGAATCTGCACCTCCACTCTGCACTGAATCCTCTTTACTGCTGGCAGGGCCACCTTCATTACATTTTTTCTTCGTAAAAAAACACACACACACACACACACACACACACACACACACACACACACACACACACACACACACACACACACAGAAGATGGAACACGTTTACACAGCATAATTTCACGTTTCTCCATGTGTGTGCTTGCCTTTTTGTATGGGAGAGTGAGAGCAGGGTGCCCTGTGATTGATTCTCCCTCTGTTTCCCATCGTACGCATCATCAAAGGGAGACATGGTGATCTTGAATACAATTAAGAAGGCTCAGCCTAGACACTACTGTAATCAAACAGACCGGGGGAGAAGAAATGAGGATGTCAACTCGGGCTGCTGTATCTGCACTTTCATCTATTGCCCTTTTCCCATCTTGTCAGTTTTCTGTCGATGTGAGGGATGTGTGTACAAAACGGGGTCCATGACAGGTCTAACTTATCAGGCCTGAGTCATCTAGAATCTTTTCTGTGCAATACGTTTAGAAAATGCCAGGTTCAAAGTCAAATATTCCATATTATTTGCTTGTTCTTAAGGTGTGTATATAGTATAAGGCAGTGGTTCCAAAGTGTGTGACTTGAGGAGCAGCCAGCAACGCAGCAAGATTTATTTCATTTTGTTTAATAACATTACTAACACTATACATTACTGTAATAAAAACCATGTTAACCCTTGTGTTGTCTTCCCTTCAACCTTGAAAGGTTGAAAGGAACGTTTTTGACGCCTTTTTTTCCACAGTTTGTTTTTGCTTTTTCCAAAGTTTTTTCTTCAACACATTTTCAGCGCTTATTTCTACGTCCCATATTTTCTGATATAAAACAAAAATTTAAAACGGGCCAATGTGACCCGACGTCAACACAAGGGTTAAACATGTAGTTATGCTGGAGCTAACACAGGTGACAACAGCTCACATTTGTCGGTTGTCACAGTAATGACATGCTTTCTGGCACAGTTTTCCAGATGTATAGCAGTCAGAGAAAGTGATGGAAAAATCTGTCACTGTAAACAGAGCTCAAAGAAATGCTGATCCATCTCAATCCTAAACATAGCCGAAGATGACCAAAATAAATACAATTCTAGGGTAAACTACTCGGCTCGCAACTTTTATGGAGAGGTGGAGCTAGCTGTTTCAAAACCTTTAAATGCAAAATGGTGCCAATACGTTCAAGATATGTCAATAAACCTTCTTTAGTGAGCAAACATATTAAAGGGGTTGTAGAGGACTGCAAAGAGTGCAGTTTGTTTGCTTGGATGGTTGGTGATTGAAGGGGTTAGAGTTGAATTTGGTTTGTATTAAACAGGGGAACAGATGGAGATAAGAGAGCATAAGAAAGCAGGGAGAAAGTGTGTTCTTCTCTGAAGTTTAGCTTTTGTGCTTTTAGTGAAGAAAGATGAAAGACTTTTGAAAGACATCACTTCATATGAACTCTTGACTATAATTTTGGGGGCATTTAGAATGCAACAGATATGCTGTGATCCACTGTTAGCCAAAACTGCTCAAGTCTTCACTGCAGGGGTCAACGCTACATCTGGGCCATTCTGACATCCATCTGTTCCCATACAAACCCATTTACAGAGCACATTACAGGCTTAAACAATGAGGTGTTCAGCCTTCAACCCATCTCTGAAGAGTAAAATATTACAGAAAGGAAATTGAGCTATATTAGCTGCTATATATCAGGAGAGGATTTAATGTTTATCCTCTTGGCTGCACATGACTAACATTTATATAAGAAAATTATGGTACTCTGAATGAAATGCAGGCTAAGAAATCATTTTATAAATGGATATGGAACCGTTTGCCATGATTAGAAAATGTATTTGACAGGAAAACCTGTCAAACAAGGAGTGTTAAGGTGTAGTGTGGGTGGAATGTTCAAATTAAGCTGTTTTTATCCTTAAACTTTTGAGGTTCAGAGTAAAGAAAGTGCAATTATTTTCTCACCAAACCAAGGCGAACAACCTTATTCATAAGTTAGATACCCAGACAAAGACAAATAGTTATTCAAAACCCAATTCCTGCAAGTACTCTGTCTTTAAATGGAAGGCCACTTAAATGTTTTCAAAATTATTTTGAACTTTTCTTTGGTTCTACATCAAGGATTGGATTCTATGTTAATTAAGGTAAGTCATTAATTAGCTAATCAGAAATATTTTACATGGACATGTTCCACTTGTAGAAATTAGGAGTGAAAAAACTAGGGTGCCAAATACCATGTTGCTTTATACAATATTAGATAGCATGGTCCATGGTGCATTGGTTAAGGTTCAACCCACTGTCATAGGAACAGTCAATCTGGATCATTCTGGATTAGATGATTGACAACCAGTAACAAGTGTCTATCCATGTAGTGAGTGTATCTTATCATACTGTAGGAAAGTCATATTGAACAATGCAGCAATCCTTTCTTAAACTTAACCACACAATTAAATTGGATAATGTAGCCATACCTTATGGAATCTAACATATAAATAAACATAATTCAGAGTTTTCAGAATTGTTAATATATATGTTGTGCTTGGTAAGTGAGTTGTTATTGCTCATAATATTACAGATTCTAAATCCCAAACGATGTATTTTCTATCACAAACACCAACGAAGAACACCCAAGATAACTTCCATACACATAGGTTTCACAAAAATGAAAAACAGTTTATAGGCAACCTCCTGTTAAAAAGTATGCATGTAGATAATAACGTAATAACAAATAGATATAAATGCACTATACTAACTCATGTCTCTAAACTGACGACCAATCAAAGTCAAATTATTTATGTCAAAGTACTGTTATTCATCTACAGATCAATTAATTGGTAAGCAACAACGTTGGACAAGTTACTTGAAAACTGTAAACAATTACTTATTATTACCCATTTAAAAAATCTCATGACTTTACTAATTACTCAGCAGCAAAATGTGTTACATTAATCATTACTTTGATAACCCAGCTGTCAGCTCGGTCTGAAGTGCCTTCAAACAACGGAATGACCATCTAGATCATCTGTTGTGGTACAGTAATAGGTATGTTGATCAGTCCTAGGGCTCGTTAAAACATGAGTAGGCTGCTTTTTGTTACTATGCTACACACTACAAACTAGAGATAAAATCCCACAGGATTTTATTCATTTTGCATGTCTTTTATGCAACTAGCAAATCACCTTACATTTCCATTGTACTATAAATAAAATGACCTTGCCTAAAGAAGAAGAGGCTGCAATGATCAATTCACCACACAGTTACATGAAAGAGCTGAATGGAAGAAGAAGAAAAACACATCACCACACCACACAACCCAACATAGGAGTGAGGTTAAACATGTTTGTTCTGAGGATGTTAGAGGAAAGGCTATGAGATCAATAAAATGCTCATTATATTTATTTGGCTTTCTCTGGCCTGATGGTTGACACTGGAGGAAAGCTTAAGCGTGTCATGGAAATCTGGCCATTACTTTCCACGACAGCTGGTCATGGATCACATGTTGGTCAAGGGGAAAATTAACCTGCCAGTGGTGCATAAAAGATCAAGGGGTCACCAAAATCAATATAAATCATGTAAGGGGCCATGCATACCCACACCACAACCAGTGGATTGATTGACATTGCCTTCCACAGGCTGTGTTTGCATGTTAACATACACAGGTTACCGTGTAGATCCACCTGGCCATGCAACATTTCTGTTGCGCCGCGCTCCACTTTATCCCTATGGGTGACGTCAAGCAACTTTAACGCGCCCGCAAAGCATCCCGGGAAGGCGGCGCTGCATTTGAAAAAATGCTGCGAGTCAAAAAGCTGGCCGATGCCCATCTTTATGCAAATTAATCCGTTGAACGCGACGTGACTATCCAATAGAAGTAGAGCACAGGGGAGACTGGGGGAAGTCTCTCGCGGGTCCTTTGTTCTAGACGTCCTACTACAAAAATGCTCAGGGGAGGCGTCGCAACACCACGCTTCAGTCGTGTCGCAACAGTGGATCCGCAGTGTCAGAGCAACACATCCTCATACGTAAATGACAGAATAGGTCGATTGTCGATGACTCCCAAAACGACAAATATAACCGCTCTATTTACTGCCGCACGTTGGCTGTTTTAAATATGTAACAGTAACACGTGACTGCATTGGAAATTTTAATCATGTCACCAATCTATTTAACTTAACAGGCAAAGTTTTAAACACGTAGTTAACGTTGTGAAATTGACCTAAATTTAGGCAACAAAACAACATAGTCAACATTAGTAAAACATCAGGGATTGGCTTAAAAGAGTCACTTAAAACTACCAAAATAAGGACTTAAGGGTTAGGGCAATGGTTTGGTGCTGTTATACTTTGTCACCTCGCTTCCTTGTTTGCTCTCAAAATAATTACTACAGCCACGAGAGGTCGCCGCCTAACAAGAAACGTAATTATTGGTCATTATGAGCTGCATGCACAATGAACTTATATAGTCTGTTTCTGGGTGAGGATAGTCTGGTCAGAGATCATATTAAATGTCTAAGTTCATTTTAGCAAACATGTGTCCATTAAAATGAACTGCCTGCCAGCTGGATCTCATAGCATCATGGAACAAATTAACTTAAAAATGCAGATCCCAGTAGATGATAGAGAATATTATTAAACTAAAATCCTCCACAATACACGGGAGGACAGCTGCAGTCACATACAAAAGAACTGATTCACACGCTGTCTCCTCTCATTGCAGAAGAAGAGTCTGCAGCAGGAAATAGAAACTGTGTCTTCATTCACCGACCAAGCAAGAAATGAAGTTAACGCTTCAAAATCATCCCCAAGATGAAGTCTTTTTCCTAACCGCTCTTCCAGTCGTTAGAGCTGGAGTGATGAGGATTTATGATCATTAGACAGCTGTGCCACTTTGAAAAAGGGTAGGACACTTAAAAGAACAACAATTAATGCATTTAATTAATACAACAACAAAATCATGTACAATCAATCTCAAATCATTTATGGTTTGGGAAAACTCTTATCTTGATTATTGGTGGTTTCAAAGGTTAACAGATGTTTTTGGCTTATTTCTCTATGCTTTTGCTTTGCATGTATGTACTGTGTGAGTGAGTGCAGGCTGTTCCGAGCTTGCACATTTAGCTGCTCACATTATTAGTTAAATAGACAGAAGGAATTATGCACAGAAATATGTTGGTAGCATTATGCATATTAATGTGGGACTCTGCTTGTGACTTGCGCTGCTTCTATGCAATTTCTAAGCCGCTGTTTAAAGCATCGGGCTCTATTGTTAACAGATTAAATACATTTGAGCTGTTCTGCTCTAAAAGGTAAAATGAGGTCTATAAATGTATCCTTTCCTTTGTAACTAAGAAGAAAAATGAAGGCAGCACTGTGGAGAGTTTGCTGGAGGTTACAGAGATGACCTGTTCTGAAACAGCATACAAAAACAAGATGATCAGCATATATTTTAATTGTAGTTTACTGCTTTTATCACTAACTGATTGCAATACATCACTGATCAACTGTCTCTGATCCTTTGATATTTCATTGCAACCCATTCAGTTCGACATGTCATACGGTTCATGCTCTCCGTTTGGCTCGTCATCTTCTTCTCATCTTTGCTTCTCCTCAGCCAACAAGACAAGTTCAGCAAGGGGAAGCCTGTTGCCAGGCAACAGCCTAGAGTGTATGATTAAAACTTTGATTTCCAATCTATCACCTGAGAGAATGATGTGGCTTCTTTCCTCTGATGCTCTGCAGAGCAGCTGGGATGGACTCATGCACATCAGCTCCACACTTGCTAAATGAATATTTACTGTGAAATGAAACATTTGGTTCACATGGATTCGGGCTTCCTCATCTTTCTCAACCAACTTGACATCGAGCTACACCTCTAGAATGTCATTTTGTGCCGATTTGGGGATTTTTTGAGGAATTTGTTTCCTCCTCCTGCCTCCTGATTCTGACACTTTGGTCTTTGTCCATTGTGCCCTTAGACAAATGGGCCAACAGATAAAAAATAGTGGACGTAGCATCAGTGACATCACCCATTGGTTTGTGGACTGCCGTTTTAAAGCCTCGAGTTTAGCAATATGGCCGTCGCCATCTTGGTCTTTTAAACCGGACATGGTGTTTTTTGATGAGAGGGTGGAGCTGAGGACGATGATGCGGCTAAGCCAGTGTTGTTTTTGGATGTAATGGTGCTGCACTAAGCTAAACTTTAAAAGAGGAATGTTGCCAAACTTCAACCCTTCTGAAGCGAGTCATCCAGCGGAAATTTACTTTTTGGAACCAGTGTTGTCGCCCGCTGCTGGAAATTAGACAGAATGCAGGCACTTCTGCACTGGCTTCACTTTTAAGACCCGGAAGCTTCGTCCACTAGTTTTACAGTCTGTGATTGTGCAACGACTCTAGAAAAAAGTAACTCAAGTTAGGGTATAAGACAGATAAAATGATGAACAAAAACCTCATTCATGTCTGCTTTGTTAAATGACAAAGGCCACACTGATATAGGTGTTACAACCAGGTTTCATCATTATGATTGATTCTAATCTGTCGGAGATGCTCTCATGTTCTTCGTGACTATTTGAAAGAGAAACGGAGGAGGAAGAAATAGAGCATAGTTTTTGTGTGTGTGTGTGTGTGTGTGTGTGTGTGTGTGTGTGTGTGTGTGTGTGTGTGTGTGTGTGTGTGTGTGTGTGTGTGTGTGTTTGTGTGTGTGATGATGATGAGCAGTGTCATGGCACCTTAACAGTTTGGCCCTAGGCAATATTGTGATACATGAATGACATATTTATCCCTAGCAAAGAAATGTCTGAATAAAATAAATGACAGGTGTGTGTGTGTGTGTGTGTGTGTGTGTGTGTGTGTGTGTGTGCGCTTGTTTTACTATATTCGTGGGGTCCAAAAACCAGGGAATACAGTATACTTGTGGGTTCTGCACAGCCTTGTGGGGCCCAAAATGCTGGACCCCACAAGTTTAAAGGGCTGTTTGAGGGTTAAGACTTGGTTTTAGGATTAGGGTTAGAATTAGGTTATGGTTAGGGTGAGGGTAAGGGTTAAGATTAGGCATTTAGTTGTGATGGTTAGGGTAAGGGCCTAGGGAATGCATTATGTCAATGACGGGTCCCCACAAAGATAGTGAAACAAACGTGTGTGTGTGTGTGTGTGTGTGTGTGTGTGTGTGTGTGTGTGTGTGTGTGTGTGTGTGTGTGTGTGTGTGTGTGTGTGTGTGTGTGTGTGTGTGTGTGTGTGTGTGTGTGTGTGTGTGTGTGAGCAATCTGGGATTCATCTAAATGCTCCCCTCTGGCATCCATGGCATTCCAATAGCTAGGAAATCAAATCTAGAGGCCAAAGATGATAAGATGGTTGCACACAGAGGCAGGGATGAGACGAAAGTGAGATGAGCTGTTGACCTAAGAGGAGAAAAAAAAAGTGGCGAAGTGGAATGGAAAGGTGAAATGTGGCAGACATTTTGTGGCTTCAGGAGACAGGATGAAAAAATATAGAGGCCTGAGATTGGAGTGGGGAAGGAGATACAAGGGGCTTGACAGTGGCCACCACATTAAAAGGTAGGATGGGAAAAGGGAAGTGGAGGTTAAGAGATGTGCAGCGTTTTGACCAGGGGCGTAGCCCAAAATACTGGGCGCTGTAGAAAGGCATTTTCTATGGGCTCCTCCCTGCATCCACAGCTAATCATTCTAGCGTATTTTTGGGCCCTCCTCACATGAGGGCCCTGGGTAGGCCTACTCGGTCCCCTTTTTCCCCACAGTCCGACGCCCCTGGTTTTGACAAAACAAGCATCTGTCAGTATGACGGCTGAACCACAGTGGACAGAGGCATTTCATGGATCACACTCAGGTTGAACCCTAACCCTATCAAGGTAATTTATGCATAAAATAAATATTGAATCAAAACAAATCAATATAAAAAAAGATGAAACTAGCATTTTACCCATTGTAGCTTACCGGTAAATGGAACTGTTTGAGCTTTCACCAAATGCTTCATCTGACAGAATATGTTCTCATGAACCATTCGTACATACAGCTACAAAAAGTAATGCACTGTAATTTGTATATATTCCACGTATGTACACCACATTGACTGCTGCTGTATGAGAACGATCTGATGCGCCTATAGGGTAGGTTGGGGTGGATGGCTGGCTCATAAAAAGCACAGGGCTTTGAAGCGTGGGAGCGGATAAGCGGACAAGACTTTCACCCAGTTTGTGTCACAGAAGTACTACTTAAGGTGTTCAGTGTTTTAATCCAAACCACAATCTTTTTTTCTAATCTTAACTAGTTGTTTTGGTGCCTTAACTGCCGTCGCCGCATAACGGTCACCTTTTGTCGCCTGAACTCAACAGAAACGACCTCTGAAATGACTGGCACCTCACCGGTACCAGCTCACAGTAACCTTTTCTCGGCTAAATTTAACTGTAAAGGCCGCTCAACTTAACTGTCATGTGACCGGTCGTTACGTGAGCAGCCGGCAGTCTTCGTAATTCCGTAGGATATCATACTAATTGTTGTGCATACGTTTTCGTAAGATATCGTACAAACCCGTTCATGAGAATGCGTTGACAAGAAACGCACATACAGAGATCGATATCTCAGTTTAAACTTGAATCAACACGTCCAACATGAAAGATCAGTGGTTAGGACCCGCCTACACAAAGCAGAAAACTTTACCAATGAGAAGGATAGAAATAGGGAGGCGTGGCAGGTCTAGGGGGCGTTACCAACCATGCTAAAAGGAGTGGATGAATAGAGTCCTAAGGGACTGTTCGTTATTTATTTAAGGGGCCACCGGAGGAGCTTTGGGACCTTCAGCCAAAAAAGACATGACCTTCCCATCGCCATTAAAAAAAATTCTATGACCCTCCAAAACGATTTTGAAAAAAGGCATGACCCTACCCCAGCAATTCATCGACACCTTCTGTACTGGTTTGCACTTGACAAAGATATACAGATGGCCATTGTTTTTTTACAGACACGACATCGTGACTAAACCTCTGCATTCTCATCTGACGCATCCCACTCCTCTGTTATGGTGTGGTGGCCATTTCAGTAGATTTACTCACTAATATTGTTGTGGAAGCACAATAAGCATGGAAACTAAATGCACACTTCATGCATAACTGCATTACTTCAAATACCAAGTTACTCCTCTAGGAAACTAGTATTCACATGAAATAAAACAATAAAATATTGAGACCAGTCAGCAAGGCACTCTGGGTAGCCTAACATTCAACACACAAACTGGTTGCTCGTCACTAGCTGGTCACTAGGCTTCTTCGCCGTTTAAACAATGTGGAATAAACTTATAAAATCTACACAAAAACCGCAATCAATTAGTAAGCTGACATCAAATGTGGCATTTAGGAAACCTTTATTGCAACCTTGGCACGGTAAGATGTCCAGACTAGTGCAACAGTGACTTTAGTTTTTTGCGTCCTGCTGCTCCCATCGTCAGCCAGGAAATACTTTTTTTTTCACTAAAGCAGTATATGAAATCAGATGTATTACCTACCACCATTTAGTTGTTTTGTGTTATGAATGATCATGCCAGACGTAATTCATATTATTCAATTTTAAACAATGAAATTACCCATTTCAGCCGCCAGGGGACAGTTCCCTCAGCCCCCCAGCAAACTCTGCGTATGCGGTCAGACCATCTGGTAGCGAAGGAGGGCAGAGACTGAGAGCTACATGGAAAAATATGCACCAAACAAGTCACTTTGAAATGTTGCTGTTTCATGAATACAAAAGTTGGGTGACCCCCCCTCCCCCCCTCTGGACTGAAAAATGTTGGATGACCCTCCCCTCAGCACAGAATAAAAAGACATGACCCTCCCCTATTTTCCTAGGGTGGTACATTCCATAAATACCGAACGGTCCCTAATCTGACGTGACCAGTACAGATACTGCAAAATCAACAGGGACTGCCAGAAGCATCCCATTGAGACTCCGTTACGTGGCTGGACTGTATCTAGTGAGACTCTTCAGGCCAGAAGTAGTCAGCATCAGACTGGAGTGGTGTATGACACCATGCAACGGGTTAGGGTTGGTGAAATAAACAATTTGATAAAGCCACATCTGAACTTGCAACTTAGAGTATGTCAGTTATTTGTACTGTCTTCCATAGGCTTAGCTTTAATTATTGAGGCCTTTCTTGTAGCCACTTGGCTTGTTGCACTGTGTTCCTAACCTGTATTTTCTGGTTTTCTGGGGGATCTGTACTGATGACCGGTTGAATGATCCAGTGTAGTTTTCACACGTCAGATTCTGGTACTCACTTAGCACCTCTCAGTTGGTTGCATCTGTCATCTGTGGAGGAAGAGATACACAAGCAGTTGGAGACAGGAGATGAGACAGGCCTTAGGCATGTCTGTGGCTTCCACTCAGTGAGTAGAGAGCAGGACAGGGAAACCCTCTGCACAACGGGAAGCCAGAAGGCGTGAGGAGAGGAGTGAAGAGAGGCAGAGAAATGGCTGGCATTTTTCTTTTTTTTGTATTATGTGTTTTGACTGCAGGCATCTATCTCGGCTCTGTCTCTACACTCACAAATAGCCTAGAGACAAAGAGTTAAGAAAAACATATATTAGGGCTGTCAAAATAACGCGTTCATTTCAATGAATTAATCTGAGAAAAAATACAGCGTTAAAAAAAATAACGCAGATTAATCTATTCCATATTGATGTTTGACCCGAGCAGTTCTAGCCACCATTCAACTGTAAAATGAAGGAGGAAGACTAAAATGTGATGCCTGGATCATTAATTGGAATATTTACTTAAATTAAAAATTTAAAATCTTCTTCCTGCCAACCCTGGCTACCGAAATCTGGTGCCACTGATATGTCTGCGCTGCTCTCTGATGCTCTGAAGACGATACAGGCAACACAAACACCGCTGCACGTGACGCTAGTTAACACTATACTCGACAGCAGCTAACGTTAGCCTACCGCTAGCTAGTTAACACTATACTCAAGAGCAGCTAACGTTAGCCTACTGCTAGCTAGTTAACACTATACTCGACAGCAGCTAACGTTAGCTTACCGCTAGCTAGTAGCTGGATTGAAAACGGTTTAAATGCTGACAGCTAACGCTAAACGGTGTAAAGTTTGACTGTGTTTTCCTGTAGAGCATTCAACACCGTTATGTAACAATCTGCAGCTGCCGTCGGAGAAACAACACAGACGGTGCGTTCAATGAAACTGGTAAACTACAGCGTCGTGGTGCATTTGGAGTTATTGTAAATGTCCTTTCCTATCTGGTGGTTGTTTTTCTCGTTCAACAGCAATTTACTACTGAAATAAGTTGTTATTGTTATACATTATTATTAAATCATTTAATTTTGACCATATGGCCTTAGCAATAAACAAGCCGTTCTTTAATGTCACCGACTGTTGTTTAGTAGTTTTTTCTTTTCTATTTTTACTTTCTTAAAAAGTATCGGTTCAGGCACCGTTAATTATGTCAATAATGTGTTAATTAATCAAAGAATATGTAATTAATTAGATTACATTTTTTAATCGATTGACAGCCCTAATATATATATATATATATATATATATATATATATATATATATATATATATATTCACAAGATGTTCACAAGTCATTTTTTGGAAGTCCAAGTCAAGTCTCAAGTCTTTGAGCTTGAGTCCAAGTCAAGTCTCAAGTCTTTGAGGGGAAGTTCAAGTCAAGTCTCAAGTCTTTTGCCATGAGTCCAAGTCAAGTCTCAAGTCTGATCTGTCCCTAACACTGTATTGTTAAATCTTATGAATTCAAAGCATGTCCTGTAGCTACCATCCATACAGTACAGTATCAAAATAATTTTTCTGAAATAAAATGTGGGCACTGCAGCCATGAGTGGATGTGAAGCTTAATTCTGTTACATCCAGAACTTACAATGGGTCTCCAACTTAGGACATCGTATAGTCTAATCTTCTGCTACTGGTGAAATATTAACCTAAGTCTGTCACATCATATGGATACAACTATAACAATACAATTTGCCTGTCCCCAGCATTAGCACAACACTTTGAGATGGTTAGCTTGTTACCTGTGGCGATATATGCTAAATGTAACGTCTCTTTCACATTAGCGTGAGTGACTGACCTATCTGGGTGCTTTTTGAGATGTCTGATGAAGTTCGATGTTGTTGATCCAGCGTCATGTATCTTGGTGCCACACTCCTTGCATGTAGCTGTTCGCTTACTGCCACTGTTTATGAAGTTATTGTAAGCAAAACTAATGACAAAAGGCACAACTGCATTTTTTGACGTGTGCGCGCGCTGCATAGCGCATGCGTACATTGCACATTACGGCAAAGGCCAAGGGACACGCAGCTCGTCATGTGTTTCCCCAACGTATATGCGCCAATGAAAGAAAATAGAAATACATAAATCAATTTAGATTTAAAAAGCAATAATTGCATGAAAATAGGTTGTTGATGAGTCTCGAAGCTCGAGTCCGAGTCAAGTCTGAAGTCTTTTGGGTCGAGTCCGAGTCAAGTCTGAAGTCAGCTGTTTGTGTGACTTAAGTGCGACTCGAGTCCGAGTCTCAGACTCGAGTCCCCATCTCTGATATATATATATATATATATATATACACACACACAGTGGCATGTTCATTAATGTTAGAACAGTCTGCCATTGTATTACTCTAACTCAATAAATTGTTTGTTGATTGAAAAGTTTCTCGGGTTGGTATTAGACAAGGTATAAATGAACCAACTTCACCTTAAGGCTAAAACCGACAAACCTGTGTCACTTAGCGCTTTGTGTTCATAGTTCATAGAGACTGTGTGTGTTGTTACTATAGAAACCAAGCACTTTTGTTATCTGCATAACTTTGCTGAATACAACCCAGAACCTTTTCAAATCTGACACATAGATTGGAGTAAAACAGACAAGCAGACAAGCCTCAGAGGCCAGGCCAGAGTTTTATTTACAGTCTATATAGGAAAAGATGGATGAACTGATTAAATGGATGAAAAGGATTTGGGTGACTATTTGACCTTTATTTGCAATCAATTTACATGTTCTTGCCAAGGTTTCTGAGTAAATAATCTTACATCCAGCTGTGCAACACAACTATGACCTTATTTTGAGTGCCAGATCACAAAATGTGTTCATGTCAAATTTGCATCACTTATATCTCGTGACATGATAGGTGACTTTCTTTCTGCTGGATTGTATATTAGCCTTCAACCATTAGATGATCAATTTTGTTTTTTAGTGTGAAGGTTAAAGGAGAACTCCGGGCAATTGTTACGTTAATCCTGATCGCTATAAGTATGTGAGTACTGTCGATAGCAAAAAAAACGAGCCAAATCGGTGCTAGCATCATGGAGCTACTGCAGCTAATGCCGAGAGCTCCCACTAGCTAAGTATATATATATATATATATATATATATATATATATTAGGGCTGTCAATCGATTAAAACATGTAATCTAATTAATTACATACTCTGTGATTAATTAACACATTATTGACATAATTAATGGTGCCTAAACCGATAATTATAAAAATAGAAAAGAAAAAACTACTAAACAACAGTCGGTGACATTAAAGAACGGCTTGTTTATTGCTAAGGCCATATGGTCAAAATTAAATGATTTAATAATAATGTATAACAATAACAACTTATTTCAGTAATAATCATTTAGTAATGATTATTACCGAAGCCTGGCTGAACACACTCACTCATCAGACGGCAGCTAGCAGCTAACAGGGTAGGTGAATTTAAACAATGTCTGAGTTGAAAACGCATCTTGTTTTCATGTAAGGGCCCTGTTCATGTTGCACAGACATTTTAGTTGCATTTTGTGTCTGTTAAGAGGCACAAAGGCACTCTTTATGATATGCCCCCAAAACTGCCGTTTTAGCTAAGTGGGAGCTCTCGGCATTAGCTGCAGTAGCTCCATGATGCTAGCACCAATTTGGCTCGTTTTTTTTCCTGTCGACAGTACTCACATACTTATAGCGATCAGGATTAACGTAAAAATTGCCCGGAGTTCTCCTTCAAGCTTGATCTAAAAGCATGCAACCGATTGTGGTTATTGTAGGGGTAATTATTTATGTGGTACCATCTTTTGAAATAAATATTCCTCACTGCAGTGTAAGGATCCCACAGTGCTCACCTTACATCCTGCAACTGCAAAATATTCTTCATTTTATTTTTTTAGGCTCTCCCTGACGCTCTGTAACAAGGTAGAAGGAGTCAAAGGTCGAGTGTGTGGGTGGTCAGAACTATATGTATTGATCATATTATAGAATGTTTTGTTAGCTTCATCTCTGTATCTGTAATCTTGGTAAAATATGCAACCCCACATGTTCAGCTTTACTTTTTAATCCTCTCTTTTGATGGATCATATAAACTCTTTTTGTGGATGGTTGT
Organism: Zingel zingel; assembly: GCA_023566125.1. Classification (NCBI taxonomy): domain Eukaryota; kingdom Metazoa; phylum Chordata; class Actinopteri; order Perciformes; family Percidae; genus Zingel; species Zingel zingel. Next base: position 22,573,841 of record CM042330.1, read on the forward strand.
AAAGTTAGCAACCACGTTATCACCCTTTGGGTAATGCCTTTCGATCAGGTAGCTGATTGCAAAAGTGCTTTAAGTTTTTATAGAGCTGCTGCTGCTGCATCTGGGAACTTCCTTCCTCAAGCCTGTGTGTCATTTTAAGCATACTGGGCTGCAGTCATTGGCCACTAGCTTTAATTACAATATCACAGAAGAAGGGTGTCTTGTTGCCTGACTACTATACAGTACAATAAAAGCCTTGGAAAACAAAGCTGTTGGCTCATCAGGTTTAAGTGTTTCTTTAGGTGCTGTGAAGTATATAGACTGAAAGACTAATGGTTTGCAATAATTTCACGAGGAGTATGAAATGCTTCATGGATTAATTTTATGCCACTACAATTAAACTGTGGCTTTTACAAGTGTTGTTAAGATTATTTCTTTACTTTGTACATACTGGAGAGATATGGCATTATTGTTGCGCTTGCAGTTTTCTTTTTTGAGGTTAAATACAAAAAAAAACTAATTAGCAAATAATAATAATTAGGCAAGTAACAACATATACAAATAACAGTAATCACACTGGCCACAAGAGCCACATCTGTGTAAGCCTGATACAGAGAGAAAGTACAGTATAATATAGGGTCTTACCAACCTGTCTTCTAGGATCTCAGAGGGTTGGCTTTCACTTTTGGACAATCCCTGCTTGTGAAGGAAATCCACACATTTTGAGGACTTTGCTCAGCACTAATGCAACCACAGTGTTGTTGAAGAAGATCAGAAGTAAGTGAGTAAGTAGTGAGCCATGCATATAAAGACAAAAAACTAACTTTCTGCTGTGGGAAAATATCTGTCAGCCTTTGTACCTACCCTTTCTGCACACCTACAATACCATTTAGAAAGAATAATGATGAAATGTGGCTTTACTTTAAGCATCAATGGAGTGGAGTGATGGGGTATTTGCTCACAGTTGTGCAGGATTTGAGTGGGTGTGCTGTTGTTGCTGCTGCTGCTTTATCCACTCTGGGGCTGACTTGTGGCAGAGTGTGATTGAAGTGGAATGACTGATAGTTTGATTTCACAAATATCTGAGGAGCTGAACAACGTATCTAGTGGGCGTCACACACACTGGGATTGGTGTTGTGTGTTCATTTGACAAGACCCCCATGAAAGCATCTGGCTGGGAGCTTTTTCATTACACTGAGTATACTTGATTGCATTTTCTCCAGCACTCTCTGAAGTGTCTAAATGGAGCCTTACAGCCATCATTAGGCACTGCTACAAGTCTCTGTGAAGCCTGTCAATTAGGGCAGGAAAGCCAACAAAATAACACGTTTAACAATTTGGAATAGAGCTAAAACAACTCCTTGAGAGAATTGATTACTAAAAATCACCCTTTGTTTAATCCGTAGAACCACAGCACACTGTTTCACATAGATGATTAGGCTATTACTGTTGCACATTGCACTTATCACAGGTGATATATTTTTCTCCTAGGATAGCAAAGGCAAAGGCAAGGCATACTCTGATTGGCTTACCCTAATATTTTTAACCTAACCAACCCAATCAACGAAGGCAACGAGTACTAGCCAATCAAAGGCAGAGTAGGGCCAGTCATGACTACGCCATCCTAGGAAAGGAAATTTGGCTTATGCCACGACTCCCTGGCAAATCACCAGCCCGCTGTAACCCCCTGCATTGGGTCTTGCACTGGTTGAATTTGAGTTGCTACAGCCGCTAACTAAAAGTCTGTTTCCGTGACAGCTACAGTTGCTTGGAAAATAGTGATATGGTGCGCTGAATTAATGAATTGTTCATCAGCCCACAAATGAGACAAGAATTAGTGCACACCGCAGTCACCCTGCCTCACTCCCCGCTGCTAGAAGACAACTACTACTCCGCAGACAGACCTTCAGTTAGAAAAGTTTTTTTTGTGTGTGGCATTGTAGGCCTTTATTCCATAGGACAGCAGAGAGGGGGAATAACATGCAGCAAAGAACCAACCCGCGACCGCTGCGGTGAGGACTGAGCCTCTGTACATCGGCGCATGCTCCACCAGGTGAGCTACCCAGGCACCCAGAAAAAGTTTTCTTTAAAACCCAGAATGTATATAATAGTAGAATAAAAATGTTGTTGTTAGTCATTTAGTAATTAGTTGTTCATTTTAAGATACCTGTCTTATTTTCTCTTTATATAGCTCTTTAATAAAGCTTATCGAATAACTTGATTAATTGATGGAATAATGAGTAGAATAGTTGATTTCTAAAATAAACAATGCGTGCAGCCCTAATTTGGAACAAACCCTCATCGGATCTACTTGTAGTCTTCTACAAATGTTTTAAACTTTAAAGTGCTCATATTATGCTTTTTCCCTTTCCTTTATTGTGTTATATATCTTTTTTGTGCACGTTATAGGTTTACAAAGTGAAAAATCCCAAAGTCCACCCCAAAGGGACTTACTATCTCCAACAGAAAACACTGTTCACAAACTGCTCCAAACAGCTCTATTGTAGTCCAGCTTTTACTTTTGTGACAAACGTGCGTCACTTTGTAACACACGTTATAATGCTCGCCTAGCTGCTAGCATGGCACGCCCTCATACTCTGCTTCTGACTGGCTAGTAGTCCTTACCTAGTTACTGTGCATGTGCAACTCCCAACAAAGATGAAATAGAAGTGAGATGCCTCACTCTGTAGCTAAAACAGAGAGCTCAACACACAGGGTGAAAAGAGGAGCTGCAGCAATGTGCAGTACAACAAATATATGGTGTTTGTTGAAAATTAAACCATGTAAATCTATTCTGACATAACCTCTAAATACAATTATGAACCTGAAAATGAGCATAATATGAACACTTTAAATATCTATCTGCCCTGTCACGTAATCACAAAATAAATCAGCATCCCTCAGTAGTCTCTGGACTGGACTCAGTCTGTCATCAACATTTAGACGCAAGTGCCAGAACAGCAAAGAGAGAGACACATAATCACAGTTTAAAGGCAGTGGAGAAATGAAACATCGATGTGGGTTTGGCCATGTGAGAGGAGACATTAAACACATTAAACTGTCACTCTCTAAGTTACTATACTTAATGGGAAATCAGCTAATCAGATGTAATATGCATCAGAGTGCAAACAGAAAAAAAGAAATTGGAGAAGCGAGTTTTGCTGCACAGTTTGGTTCCCTTAGTTGAAAATAAAGCTGAATGTTGAATTTGAAAGTTATCTAAAATTGACCAAGTTATTTTTCAATCAACTTCCACATGGCTTCACATGTATAAAGCCAGAAGACGAGCCAACACAGTGGATCTACTTACCCAGACAACGTCTGATCTCTCTCTGTACCACTTCACCACTGAAGTCTTGGACAGAGAGGAAGCCCAGCAATGTGTGTTCACTTTGCTTTAGAGATTTATGTATGAGCACACTGTGTATATGAATACTGAATAAAAAATGTTGCACCATAAAAAATGAATGGACAAACATGGATAATACAAGAGCAATTCCACATTATCATATGGTAATTGGGATAATGTGAAATATATTTCATATATCTGCAAAAATATGCAGGAAAAACAAATCAATATTGTCTGCCTGAAACCTGCTACCCACTGCTATAATTATAATCATAGTAGTCATATTTCTATAATTATAAGTATGAGTATTATTGTAGTTGCTTTGCATCCCCCTCTCTCTCTCTCTCTCTCTCTCTCTCTCCCTAACCGGACGAGGCAGATGACCGCCCACCTAGAGCCAGGTTCTGTTCGAGGGTTCTGCCTGTTAAAAGGAAGTTTTTCCTCGCCACTGTCACACCAAATGCTTGCTCTTGGGGGAACTGTTGGTGAGTGTGGTCTAGACATACTCTGTAAAATGTAAAATTAACTGGGATTACATTTGTTTTGATTTGACCCTAAAAATACAATTTGGTTGAATTGAAACCATTTTTGAATATGTGGAAAGCATGTGAAACTATTTCATTCATCGATTATTTTAGCAACGGATTGCAGAGATTTATTTACTTTACACAGCAGCTGGATTCTCGCAATATAACTATAATGTTTTGTGATACTGCCATTCTCGCATATTACATGAAAATTTATCTTATCACGCTCCAAGTAATGTGCTTGTGTCTGAACTACCAGTTTACCGAACCAACCAGCGTGCGGTGAGGAGCTACTGTCTGATGGCTTGTTTTAGGTGTGTGTGACGGCAGCGACTGTTCATTCAAAAGTTTTGAATGAACATCTGTCTATCTGTCTATCACAAACATCATTGGTGTTTTGAATCAAAACACCAATGATGTTTGTGATAGACAGATGGTTCATCCAATCAGCTGCCAGGTATTTTGACAATGACGGCGCGTCAGGTTAGATTATCATAGTGATGGAAAGTAACCTGGGAAAAGAAAAATCTAAATGATTTTATCCATGATTTGTTTAAGATGGAATAACTAAGCCAATGAGATGCTGCACAGGGTAATAAAAGGGCTTTTGTAATACCAGAGGCAAACATGTTTTTGTACATGCAAACTGATTTCTTTTGTTACCTTTTATCCGCTCCCTCCTGCTCGGCTTTCATTACACTAACTAAAATAAGCCTTAGCTACAGGGATTTCTGGCAAAAATACCTTGGATCAGCTGAATTTAATTAGTGATGTCTTAAATATCCTCTAATCTCCATAAATAAGCACATGTTTTATGGATGCCTTATTCATAATTTATCTTCCCTCCAACTCCAAGGAGGTGAGGGAATACAAGTGCTAAGCATTCCTCGTCAAGAATTAACAATGGGCTCATCTGATCATGTTATTGACCCTACACAAAGCTGATTACTTCCCCCGGACGCTGCCTCATTTCCACAAAGTCGTGTATTGTGTGAAAAACATGAAAACTGAAATGGAGCAGACATGATAGGGTCACAGGATGAAGACGAGACGGGAACAAAAGCAGGTGCTATTAAATTGTCAGCTGTTTTCAGGTACTGTACATTAAATCCATTTCAACATGGTGCTTTGCCTTTTGAACTGTGGGAACAAAATACGGAACAGTTATCAATTTTCACTGTAAACACCAAAACTGCCATTAAGATCAGCCACTTGGGGTCAGCGCCATTAAAATGAGAGGGCAGAGTGGTTCTGTCGCTACGGCAACATGGCTTTTGTAACTGTCTTGTTTGTGGAGCCATTTTTCAATCTGGCAGTGAAGTGGGGCGTAGCGGTTTGTTTGGTGCCTCCCTGTCGAGAGCTTATTACCTGACTGAATGAACAGGCCTTCGCCATGTCAGAGATGTCACAGAGAGCAAGGCCTGCTGGGTCGGGGCATTGTGTGACAGCAATGAACCCATTCAAAAGTTTACTGTAATGGTGGATGAATACCTACTGTATCAGCAAGTCTCTTAGTTCTGCTGTTAACAATTTCAAGTGTGAGTAAAAACATCACACAATTTAAATCACAAAGTATAAATAACTGTGTGGTGACTTGTTGCCTTCAGGCGTGTGTTGGAATGTGAATGCTAAGGTGTAGATGTTAAGGAGGGTCTACCATAATTGCATGATTGGATGCATGTACGAAGAGATTCAAGATTCAACAGTAAGCTGGTTTTTGAGTTGTTATTATATTATGATTATTAGCATGAGTGTAATATTTTCCACTAAGCAGGCAACTCTGTTTTGACTGATGAACTGTTGACTTTGCATTTTAGTTTTCCTTTCTTTGAGAACAATATCATGTTTTTGCAAGCAAAGCATTATGTCTGGCTGTCAGACATTCTGTCTGTCTGAACAATGTACAAGTTCTTTGCTGTACTTTACATACCTTTAACACTTAAACAGACAACAATTTGTCTCTATTTACAGCATGTTAACCATGTCTAATCATGCCATTTACGTGTGTCCATCATCCATCTTCGTCCGCTTATCCGGTATCGGGTCGCGGGGGTAGCAGCTCCAGCAGGGGACCCCAAACTCCCCTTTCCCAAGCCACATTAACCAGCTCCGACTGGGGGATCCCGAGGCGTTCCCAGGCCAGGTTGGAGATATAATCCCTCCACCTAGTCCTGGGTCTTCCCCGAGGCCTCCTCCCAGCTGGACATGCCTGGAACACCTCCCTAGGGAGGCGCCCAGAGGGCATCCTTACCAGATGCCCGAACCACCTCAACTGGCTCCTTTCGACGCGAAGGAGCAGCGGCTCTACTCCGAGCTCCTCACAGATGACCGAGCTTCTCACCCTATCTCTAAGGGAGACGCCAGCCACCGTCCTGAGGAAACCCATTTTGGCCGCTTGTACCCTGGATCTTGTTCTTTCGGTCATGACCCAGCCTTCATGACCATAGGTGAGGGTAGGAACGAAAACTGACCGGTAGATTGAGAGCTTTGCCTTCTGGCTCAGCTCTCTTTTTGTCACAACGGTGCGATAAATTGAATGTAATACCGTACCCGCTGCGCCGATTCTCCGACCAATCTCCCGCTCCATTGTCCCCTCACTCGCGAACAAGACCCCAAGGTACTTGAACTCCTTCACTTGGAGTAAGGACTCATTCCCTACCTGGAGAAGGCACTCCATCGGTTTCCTGCTGAAAACCATGGCCTCTGATTTAGAGGTGCTGATCCTCATCCCAGCCGCTTCACACTTGGCTGCGAACCGATCCAGTGAGTGCTGAAGGTAACAGGCCGATGATGCCGTCAGGACGACATCATCTGCAAAAAGCAGCGATGAGATCCCCAGCCCACCGAACTGCAACCCCCTCTCCACCACTACGCCTCGATATCCTGTCCATAAATACTACAAACAGGATTGGTGACAAAGCGCAGCCCTGGTGGAGGCCAACTCTCACCTGAAACGAGTCCGACTTACTGCCAAGAACCCGGACACAGCTCTCGCTTTGGTCGTACAGAGATTGGATGGCCCTGAGAAGGGACCCCGTCACCCCATACTCCCACAGCACCTCCCACAGTATCTCCCAAGGGACCCGGTCATACACCTTCTCCAGATCCACAAAGCACATGTAGACCGGTTGGGCATACTCAGAGGCTCCCTCCAGGATCCTTGCGAGAGTAAAGAGCTGGTCCGTTGTTCCACGACTAGGACGGAATCCGCATTGTTCCTCTTCAACCTGAGGTTCGACTATCGACCGAACCCTCCTTTCCAGCACCTTGGAGTAGACTTTACTGGGGAGGCTGAGAAGTGTGATACCACTGTAATTGGCACACACCCTCTGGTCACCCTTTTTGAAAAGGGGAACCACCATCCCAGTCTGCCACTCCTTAGGCACCGTCCCAGACTTCCACGCAATGTTGAAGAGGCGTGTCAACCAAGACAACCCCTCCACACCCAGAGCTTTAAGCATTTCTGGACAGATCAATCCCTGGGGCTTTGCCACTGTGGAATTGTTTAACTACCTCAGCAACTTCCACCAGGGAAATTGACGACAATCCCCCATCATCCTCCAGCTCTGCCTCTACCATAGAGGGCGTATTAGTCGGATTTAGGAGTTCCTCAAAGTGCTCCTTCCACCACCCTATTACCTCTTCAGTTGAGGTCAACAGCATCCCATCCTTACTGTACACAGCTTGGATGGTTCCCCGCTTCCCCCTCCTAAGGTGGCGAACGATTTTCCAGAAGCACCTTGGTGCCGACCGAAAGTCCTTCTCCATGTCTTCTCCGAACTTCTCCCACACCCGCTGCTTTGCCTCTTTTACGGCAGAGGCTGCAGCCCTTCGGGCCCTTTGGTACCTTACAACTGCCTCCGGAGTCCTCCGGGATAACATATCCCGGAAAGACTCCTTCTTCAATCGGACGGCTTCCCTGACCACCGGTGTCCACCACGGTGTTCGTGGGTTACCGCCCCTTGAGGCACCTAAGACCCTGAGACCACAGCTCCTCGCCGCAGCTTCAGCAATGGAAACTTTGAACATTGTCCATTCGGGTTCAATGCCCCCAGCCTCCACAGGGATACATGAAAATCTCCGCCGAAGGTGTGAGTTGAAAGTCTGTCAGACAGGGGCCTCCTCCAGACGTTCCCAATTTACCCGCACTACCCGTTTGGGCTTACCAGGTCTGTCCAGAGTCTTCCCCCACCCCCTGACCCAACTCACCACCAGATGGTGATCGGTTGACAGCTCCGCCCCTCTCTTCACCCGAGTGTCCAAAACGGCCTAACGGCCTCAGATCAGATGAAACGATTATAAAATTGATCATTGACCTTTGGCCTAGGTTGCTCTGGTACCAAGTACACTTATGAGCATCCCAATGTTCGAACATGGTGTTTCTTATAGACAATCCATGACTAGCACAGAAGTCCAACAACAAACAACCACTCTGGTTTAGATCAGGGAGGCCTTTCCACCCAATCACGCCTCTCCATGTGTCTCCATCATTGCCCACGTAAAGCGTTGAAGTCCCCCAGCAGAACTATGGAGTCCCCCACTGGAGCCCCATACAGGACTCCAAGAAGGCCAAATACTCCGAACTCTTGTTTGGTGCATATGCACAAACAAGAGTCAGAATTTCCCCCCCCACAACCCACAGGCATAGGGAGGCGACCCTCTTGTCCATCGGGGTAAACTCCAACGTAGCGGCGCTCAGCCGGGGGCTTGTGAGTATCCCCACACCCGCCCGGTGCCTCACACCCTGGGCAACTCCGGAGAAGAAAAGAGTCCAACCCCTATCCAGGAGTATGGTTCCAGAACCGAGACTGTGCGTAGAGGTAAGCCCCACCAGATCTAACCGGTAGCACTCCACCTCCCGCACAAGTTCCGGCTCCTTCCCCCACAGAGAGGTGACATTCCACATCCCCAGAGCCAGCGTCTGCTGCCCGGGTCTGGTCCGTCGAGACCCCTGACCTTCACTGCCACCCGTGTGGCAGCGCACCCGACCCCAGCGGTTCCTCCCACAGGTGGTGGGCCCATGGGATATTTACGTGTGTGCGTATGATAATGTCTGTATATATTCACCTGAAACCCAAATATATTGGTAAAACTTTCACACTGTTTATTTTATACTATACCTGCACTGCTTACTATGTTAATACTGTTCATATTGTGAATATCTAGTGTATTCATAGCCCTTACTGTTTATTCCACATTCTATTTATTCTACATTTTATTCTGTATATGACTCTGCACTTCTGGTTGGATGCATTTTGTTGTCTCATATCTGTAGTGTCTGCACTGACAATTAGGTTGAATTATTTTAAATAATGAATCAATAAAGCAAATTGATACTAAATATCTTGAACAACTATTTTGAGGTAATTATGCATGTAAGGATACAAAAAGGTTCAGTTAACAAAGCCAGTAAAAACTGTCTCACTAGTAAGAAGCAGTAAAAAGCCTGCAAGCTTGACCGGGCTGCAGTCCAACTAGAATGGAGGTTACAGTTCCCGGGTATTGGCAGTGCTTGCTTTTCCTCCTCTCACTGATGTAAGGTTCTGGAAGTCAACAGTCAACAGATGTTAGATACACTCATGTCTTGGGAGGGCTACAGAGAAATATTATATATGTTAATTTCAAGACTTGCTACAGTACGTATCTACTCACCTCTCCTCCTCCTGTCCCCTGAACACCCCGCAGACCTCTTTCTCTCTTTATCTGACATGAGATCAGAGGTTATTTGTCTATACAGCACATCTTTATCATCAGCTGCTTTTCTTTTTAGTGCTGACCGAGCCCGGCTCTCGGTCTGGGTGCAGCTTAAAGCATGTGCGCTGTGGCGGTGATGCTCAGAGGGGACGCTCTTTCAATCAGGTCAAATGCAGAAAGTGTGGCAAGGCTCATTGCTGCTGCTGTTGCTGGTAGAGGGACCTGTACGGCTACAGAGAAATAATTGTAATAAATGTGGTCAACTTGGTGGTCGAGGGGATGGACCGGGGGGGGCGGCTCCTCACAGCTGGGGACTGGGTTGCTGATCTCGGAGGAGGGCTGCTGCAGAGACCCACTCACAGCTTTCCCACTGTCAGAAGTTGGGGTCTTGTTCTGACAGACGCTCATTATCTCAAAACAGGACAGAACACTGCAAGGCAATAAATCCTTAAAACAGCAAACTTCAAGTGTATATACTTTCAACACATTCAGATAAAGTAAGATAGATAAGATAAATCCTCATCTCTAAAAGTGCAAGTGGGACATTAATATTCGCCACGGGGAATTCGTAATATGTTAAAAACGAATGAAATCACATGAAATTACTGAGGGGGTACATGCTAACAATGTGGTGCATGCTGGTAAACTGATGCTCCAGCACCTGACTGGGTGTAATCCGCTTGGCGGCATCGAGTTCAAGCGTTCGAAATAGCATGTCCAAAAACATCAGCAGGTCATTGAATTCTGTGACTTTATCTGCAGGTTTCTCAGAGCTGATGACCCGGATCTGGAACATGAATAAACAATAACAACAGAGGTCAGGGGTATCTGCAATCACCTCCAGGAGTGGATGACATGCATTCAGAATTCAGAATTTGGCAGTAGCAACTTGACACAAAGAAACATCAAAAAGCATCAGATCATGAATGTAATATCAATATCAACATGACTTGGATGACGTGGATAGCAGTATTTGCATTTTTCTTTACAAACTCAAACATTTACTGTATAAATTGAAAAAATGTCTCAAGGGTTTGCTTTACTTTGAATCACTGCACTAATATTTAGTTGCATAACCATTATTTCTGAGAACTGCTTCACATCTGTGTTGCATGGAGTCGACCAACTTCTGGCACCTGTGAACAGGTATTCCAGCCCAGGACGATTGAACTACATTCCACAATTCCTCTGCATTACTGGGTTTTGCCTCAGAAACAGCATTTTTGATGTCACCCAACAAGTTTTCTATGGGATTGAGGTCTGTGGATTGGGCTTGCCACTCCATAACATCAATCTTGTTCATCTGGAACCAAGACTTTGCTCGCTTACTGATGTGTTTTAGGTCGTTGTCTTGTTGAAAGACCCATTTCAAAGGCATTTCCTCTTCAGCATAAGGCAACATGACCTCTTCAAGTATTTTGATGTATTGAAACTGATCCATGATCCGTGGTATGCAATAAATAGGTCCAACACCACCGTATGAGAAACATCCCCATAACATGATTTTTGCACCACCATGCTTTACTGTCTTCACAGGGTACTGTGGCTTGAATTCAGTGCATGGGGGTCGTCGGACAAACTGTCTGCGGCCCCTAGAACTAAAAAGAACAAATTTGCTCTCATCAGTCCACAGCATGTTGCCCCATTTCTCCTTTGGCCAGTCAATGTGTCCTTTGGACAATTTCAACCTATTCAGCACGTCTTTTTTTCAGCAATGGGACTTTGTGGGGGCTTCTAGCTGACAGTTTTGCTTCACATAGCCTTCTTCTGATCGTAACAGTACTCACAGGTAACTAAGTCTTCTTTGATTTTCCTGGAGCTGATCATTGGTTGAGCTTTTGTCATTTTGGCTATTCTTCGATCCATTCGAATGGTAGTTGACCGTTTCTTCCCATGTTGTTTAGGTTTTGGATGCCATTTCAAGCCATTTGAAATCATTTTGGCTGAGCAGCCTATAATTTTCTGCACTTCTTTATATGTTTTCCCCTCTCCAATCAACTTTTTAATCAAAGTCCGCTGTTCCTCAGAGCAATGTCTGGAACAACCCATTTTGCTGAGTATTTCAGTGTGAAATGCACTATAACCAGCATGCACAACATTTGCTTCCTTCCTTCCTTAAATATGGGCCATAATTGACACCTGTTTCTTCACAGAATCAATCACCTCACTAATTGAACACAACACTGTTATTATTTTGAACATGCCCCTTTCAATTACAGATTCAATTACACATAATGAGCAGCATGCATGTCATGACTGTTGGGTCTGTTGGTTTCCTATGACTCTACAACACTTACTAGTAAATTATTTGACTGAGGGGGTCCTCACAGCTGTGCTATCCTGTGCAATGACATTCTGAGTACAGTAAACTTGGACACATTCGAGATCGTACAGTAGGTCAACCAGATCCGAGCAGTGGTGAAGTGGCAGGTACCTTGAGGGTGTAGAGACTGGTGGTGGATTTGTAGAGTCTCTGGAAAAAACAACCAGTCTTGTATCCCTTGGTGAGCAGGTTGTCTGGTGGCTGACCCCGAGTCTCCACTATGTACCTAATCTGAAGAGACAACACAACGTCAAGTCAAACAGGCTCATGCAGGTCGAGCACTTTTAGTAAATTTGAATGGATTCACTTCCTTATTCATTTCCATAAATGACTGAGCAATAGTTCTCATGAAAAAAAAAAAAAACTTCTCATCCTAACTTCTACCAACAAGAACAGGGGGCTGGGGGAGGGAATGAATAACTGTGATTAAAAAGAAAATTTTGTTGGCCAAGTTGGCCTACAGTGCACAATATCCAGAGGTTGAATAGTAAAGAATAGATCACATATAAATAGAACATATTCATCATATTCAAGTAAGAAACAAAGAGTAAACTTCAAGTAGTCCTTAGGGACTGTTCGTTATTTATTTCAGGGGCCACCGGAGGAGTTTTGGGATCTTCAGTCAAAATAAACCTGACCCTCCCTTCACCAGCAATACATTTTGGATGATCCTCCAAAATGATATGGAATAAAGGTGTACTGGTTTGTGCTTGGCAGCGATATACAGATAGCCATTGCTTTTTAACAGCCATGAATTATGTGACTAAACCTCTGCATTCTCATCATACGCATCACACTCCACTGTTATGGTGTGGTGGCCATTTCTGTAGATTTACTCACTAACATTGTTGTGGAAACACAATATGCATTGAAACTAAATGCACACTTCCTGCATTACTTCAAATACTAAGTTACTCATCTAGTAAACTAGTATTCACATTAAATAAAACAATAAAACATTGAGACCATTCAGCAAAGCACACTGGGTAATAACAAATTAAACACTGGTTGCTATGAACTCGTCACTAGGCTTCCTCAGTCTTTGTATATTTTAGCATAGGTAAAGCTGCTGAAGCGGAACATTATCCAAAACTCCATTTCTCAGACGAGCATCAATTTGGGAGCTTGCATGCTACCACTCCTTCCTTCTCACTGTCGTTTATATATATATATATATATATATATATATATATATATATATATACACACACATATACACACACACACACACACACACACACACACACACACACACACACTACTGGTCAAAAGTTTGGGGTCACTTAGAAATGTCCATTCCACTCCATTCCAGACAGAATACCAGCTGAGATCAGTTGCATTGTTTTTTTAATCGGGGCAGTAGTAAGATTACATTATGTGTTTACATACAGTGCCTTGTGAAAGTATTCGGCCCCCTTGAACTTTTCGACCTTTTGCCACATTTCAGGCTTCAAACATAAAGATATAAAACTGTAATTTTTTGTGAAGAATCAACAACAAGTGGGACACAATCATATAGTGGAACGAAATTTATTGGATATTTCAAACTGTTTTAACAGATAAAAAACTGAAAAATTGGGCGTGCAAAATCATTCAGCCCCCTTAAGTTCATACTTTGTAGCGCCACCTTTTGCTGCGATTACAGCTGTAAGTCGCTTGGGGTATGTCTCTATCAGTTTTGCACATCGAGAGACTGAAATATTTGCCCATTCCTCCTTGCAAAACAGCTGGAGCTCAGTGAGGTTGGATGGAGAGCGTTTGTGAACAGCAGTTTTCAGTTCTTTCCACCGATTCTCGATTGGATTCAGGTCTGGACTTTGACTTGGCCATTCTAACACCTGGATATGTTTATTTGTGAACCATTCCATTGTAGATTTTGCTTTATGTTTTGGATCATTGTCTTGTTGGAAGACAAATCTCTGTCCCAGTCTCAGGTCTTTTGTAGACTCCATCAGGTTTTCTTCCAGAATGGTCCTGTATTTGGCTCCATCCATCTTCCCATCAATTTTAACCATCTTCCCTGTCCCTGCTGAAGAAAAGCAGGCCCAAACCATGATGCTGCCACCACCATGTTTGACAGTGGGGATGGTGTGTTCAGGGTGATGAGCTGTGTTGCTTTTACGCCAAACACAACGTTTTGCATTGTTGCCAAAAAGTTTGATTTTGGTTTCATCTGACCAGAGCACCTTCTTCCACATGTTTGGTGTGTCTCCCAGGTGGCTTGTGGCAAACTTTAAACGACACTTTTTATGGATATCTTTAAGAAATGGCTTTCTTCTTGCCACTCTTCCATAAAGGCCAGATTTGTGCAGTATACGACTGATTGTTGTCCTATGGACAGAGTCTCCCACCTCAGCTGTAGATCTCTGCAGTTCATCCAGAGTGATCATGGGCCTCTTGGCTGCATCTCTGATCAGTCTTCTCCCTGTATGAGCTGAAAGTTTAGAGGGACGGCCGGGTCTTCGTAGATTTGCAGTGGTCTGATACTCCTTCCATTCCAATATTATCGCTTCCACAGTGCTCCTTGGGATGTTTAAAGCTTGGGAAATCTTTTTGTATCCAAATCCGGCTTTAAACTTCTCCACAACAGTATCTCGGACCTGCCTGGTGTGTTCCTTGTTCTTCATGATGCTCTCTGCTCTTTAAACGGACCTCTGAGACTATCACAGAGCAGGTGCATTTATACGGAGACTTGATTACACACAGGTGGATTCTATTTTTCATCATTAGTCATTTAGGTCAACATTGGATCATTCAGAGATCCTCACTGAACTTCTGGAGAGAGTTTGCTGCACTGAAAGTAAAGGGGCTGAATAATTTTGCACGCCCAATTTTTCAGTGTTTTATCTGTTAAAAAAGAAATATCCAATAAATTTCGTTCCACTTTATGATTGTGTCCCACTTGTTGTTGATTCTTCACAAAAAATTACAGTTTTATATCTTTATGTTTAAAGCCTTAAATGTGGCAAAAGGTCGAAAAGTTCAAGGGGGCCGAATACTTTCACAAGGCACTGTAACTGCAAAAGGGTTCTCGACTGTTGTAGAAAGAAGTGGCTGACGAAAGGCTTGAAATCCATGCTTTTTGGTCTAAACGTCATACCCAAATTAAAAGTGGTACAGCTCCCATATACGTTGACACTGTGGGGTGTGC
The DNA here is from genome assembly GCA_023566125.1 of Zingel zingel. NCBI lineage: Eukaryota > Metazoa > Chordata > Actinopteri > Perciformes > Percidae > Zingel > Zingel zingel. The sequence continues at coordinate 22,588,864 of CM042330.1, forward strand.
CTGATATCATTGGAAAGGAAACACTCTCAAGTTGTTGTTACAAGTGTCAGAGTGATTCTAGGCCTTACTGACACAGAGTTACAGAGGCAAGAACGGAGGTTTTTTATTTCCTTTCAAGTCATACATCTGTAAAATGATTAGAATACACTGCTGTAATCACATCTGACAGGTGACAGACACCACAGAGCGTTAGCCACATGTCTCATGTCCACATGTCTCATGGATTTTATATGATTTTTTTTCTACAGATATGTCTGTGCGTTTTTTTTATTTCCATTTGAAAATTGCAAAGAAAAAAGCCAAAAAACTACCAAATACAACACTTCTCAAATACACAAACACACCAACATCAGTCACCTTTCCAGTGATATCAGGCTCACCCCAGAGTGTCAGAGTATATGGGAGCTGTACCACTTTTAATTTGGGTATGACATTTAGACCAAAATGCATGGATTTCAAGCGTTTCTTCAGCCACTTCTGTCTACAACAGTCGAGAACCCTTTTTCAATTATGTAATCACATGCCATGATTAAAAAACAATGCAACTGATCTCAGCTGGTATTCTGTCTGGAATGGAAATTTATAAGTGACCGCAAACTTTTGACTGGTAGTGTGTGTGTGTGTGTGTATATATATATATATATATATATATATATATATATATATATATATATATATATATATATATATATATATATATATATATATAATATCACTGGGACCGAAAGGATATTTGAGTTGGGTATGGCTGCAGCCTGTGGAGACCGCCCCTCTCATGCCCTCCTGGCTTGGTACAGTCCGCAAGCTTTGACTTTTCAAAATGAAAGCTTGCGTCTGGTCCGTTAAGTTTTTGTACAGTATTTTGGATGAATACAATTATTTTTTCATCAGATGTCTTAGTTACAACACAATGGCGCTAGCAAAGCAGTTTTGTGATTATATGTGCGAGCGGGATTTATTCAGTTTGGGAAATCCCACGGTCTCTAAAGCTACAGTTCAAATTGTCTGGCTGACTAAATAGTGAGGGACCCATCCGCTAGCGATAGGGGCCAAGACTGAGAGAGCTACTTGGAGCTACATGGATAAATATGCACCAAACAAGCCACTTTGAAATGCTGCTGTTCTCATTAATGCAAAAGTTGGGTGACCCTCCGCCCTAGACTAAAAAAATTGGATGACCCTCCCGTCAACAAAGAATAAAAAGACATGACACTCCCCTATTTTCCTCCGGTGGTCCATTCCATAAATACCGAACGGTCCCTAAACATATCATCTTCACTACTGCCGGGGTAGAGTGCTGAGGTACAGCCCAGAGACCATATGTCTATGGCCTCTGTGAATGGAAGCCTCAAAATAATCTCTGGAGACCTGAGAGAAGACAAACAACCATGATTACACTAGCCATAAAGTACAATTTCCACTATTTCGACAGTAAAATAACTTCCACTATACCCTCCTTTACATCCACCAATACACCGCTAACAGATCAACTATGGTTCCAGTCACTCACCTGAAGGGACAGGTCTGACTGTACGAGCCCCGCATGGCAGCTGACACGTCACCGGCCAGGCCAAAGTCAATCACTTTGACTCTGAAACATGGTTTACCAACATCACATTTGCCAACTTGAGGTCTGCATGAATTATCCCAGAAGCCTTTAAGTAGTCAAGTGCGGTGGTGAGCTGAAAGGTAATTAAAGTCATTCATTTCATTATAAGGTCACCGCTACCATCAGTTTTAATTTCTGAAGTGTTTTTAAAGCAGAAAGAAATGCATCAGAACATACCTGCTGTACAATAGGTCTGATAACCTTCAGAAGGAGAGGTTGGAAATATCTTTCCTTCATGGAGTCAAAAATACTTTTGTCCAAGTGCTCAAACTCAAAGCAAATGTGTCCTTTGCAGATGAAAACCCGGAACCATCGAACTAAGTTGCATTTGTCCGAGTCCAGCGATCTCTGTTTTAACAGGGTGGCCACCTGGGAATACATACAGCTTGACCCACAGAAACAAGCCATTACATAATTGTAGGTATTTCTTAAATACAGTTGAGGGAACAGCCGTGCAAAACATTGTCACAAAAATAGTACAAATCAGAATTGATGAGCATAAGTGCACTGGCCCAGGAAAGACTGCGCTTGTTAGTTTGAGCTACCTGGTCATCCTGGGCAGATTAAGTGGAGAACATATTTGAAGCCATCACAAGATGGGACACCTGCAGCCAGGAGCTCAAAGCTGAGTGTGGCAGCTGTAGTATCTTCTCAAAATGTTAAAAAAATGAATGCACTAGGAACAAGTTCGGACAGATATAAGTCTGTCAAAATGCAAAGTTCAAAGGTTCAATGTTGAGAAAAGTCGTGTCTCTATGTCTCTTTAATCTCAGAAGATATCAAACATACTGGTCATCCCAGTCTAGTGCAGTCTCACTAAGTTCTACATTCTGTTCTATGACAGAATTCTGTTCTACATCATCACATTCTCAACTTTGAAAATAATTAAGGATTCTGAATAAATCTTAATTGGTACACACACACACACACACACACACACGCACACACACACACACACACACACACACACACACACACACACACACACACACACACACACACACACACACACAGTACCAGTCAAACCTTGGACAGGCTATCCCATTCAAGTAAATAAGTATGACTAATAGTATTCAGTAAAAGGTGGTTGTTGTGGCAACTCACACATATTTTGACGTGCAATGATATGTAATATAATATTTGGCTGAAAATAATAATATAATTTGTATTGTCAACTCATTTTTAACAGCTGATTTATATATACACATACAGCAAATATCTTTAATGTATTTGAAGGCTTTCAATTTTCCACAATTACCAATTAAAGAGCCTCCTCCATTTCAACATAGTCACAGCTCATTAACCTGAGATGTACTCTCAACTGCACTGAGAGCTGCAGGAATGTCAATTGAAGTGTAAGAGCTTAAATAGTTGGACTGTGGATGACATGTATTCAGAATTTGGCAGTAGCAACTTGACACAAAGAAACATCAAAAAGCATCAGATCATGAATGTAACATTAATATCAACATGACTGATATAGGAAACAATAACATTTGGTGAAGATTGCTGAGCAGGTAGTGCACATTGGGATTTAAGAGCTTTTATTGGCAGCTGGCTGCTGCAGCCGAGAACGACGCTACTGGAGGCAAACCAAAACTGTAAAGTTGAACACCTAAAATGAGCTGAAACTGAGCGGAGGGCAGCTGCAGATTTAGGTGATTATTCTCTCTCACTATGAGCAACCATTTTCACATTGTCATATTTTTATGTTCTTAAAAAAACAACGATTTTAGCTGCTTTATAGACCTTTTTCATGGCAGACATGTTGACATGTCATAGTAGGAAAAGCACAGGTGTATTCAAAACCATTAATGATGGCTGCATTCCACTTAGGAGAGGCCCTGGTATTGTGCATGCTGACTCACTGAAATAGCTTACTGGGACACTTGATGGAATTGAGCCATCGTTAAGGTTATCAATCTCAGCTGTGCTTTTCCTACTATGACAAGTCAAACTGTCTGCATGAATAGTTGTGGAGGGGCCCATAGAAAATACCTTTCTACAGGGCCCAGAATTTTGTCCTACGCCCCTGCATCAGCTGAAGTACACCAACATCTCTCCTTCCTCCTCTTTTCAAGTAAACTTGAATGTTGGGCTTTGTAAACTTCAGAATAACAGAATAAGCTATCTATTTGTGTGACTGCTTTCTATTTTAATGCATAGAAAATGACAACATGACAAAGTAAATATAAGATAATCATAACCCGTTCAGGGTGAAATAATCAAAATAAAAACATCTCACTCAGCCGCCTCATCAAACGCTTCCTTACCCACTGATTCAACATTAATTACCCTGATAATTACACAAATGTGCTAATTTGACAGTCACACATGGGAAGCCTGCTTGTTTCAAGTTGACTAAAAAGGAAGTGAGAAAGAGAGAATAAAAAAAGAGAGAGAAAGAGTTGATTCTTAGTCTTCATCCTCATTTGAGCATCTGATGAGCTTTGGTTGTTATTATCCCATCATGCCACAGAGCCCTGACAGTTTGTATTAGTTATTGTCCTATTGTTATGAGCCAAGGATGGTAGTAATTGGAGATTCACTGTTGATTGTTATCACAGTGCTCGGATTTTCTTTTCACTCATTCATTATTCAAGATAATGAGAAGTTTTCTCTCATTCTAAGACTCATAAGCACATTATCAGTCTGTTTTTGCCTCCACTTTCTTTCTTTGTTAAACACTGCATTATTGGGAACAAAGAAGGGTTGAGGAGATTATTGTTATTGTCATTTTTACTTTTTAAGCAGCACACGTTTGCAGCTTCAGCTGGGTGATGATTGAAAACAGACATTTGTTGAATATAGATCAGTTGACTAAACTAATTGAATTTTAAGAAAGGTATAGTGTACCTTCATATTCTTATAGGGTCATGATAACTATCCCAGCTTAGAAGAACCGCCAGCGAGGACAGAGCTCTCTGATATTTACTTATACACTGAGTTAGCCTTCCCATGGTGCGCTGACTGCAGTAAGTAAGCCAGCCCCCTGCTGACAAATTCAACTGACAGGGCAAATATATACTCCCTCTCATCAGTCAACCCCTTCATCCTTGGGCCAATGTCTTCTGGGACGGCAGAGGGTGGATTTTGCCTGATATTAGCTAAGGCCGGGCCAGCTGGAGGGATTTGCGAGGGTAAACCTCTCACTTTGATGTCTCCTCAAATATCCTGGCTTGACACAGTAAAACAAGGGATAGCAGGAAATTGAGTGAACTGATCCAAAAGAGATGCCCCTTCTGATCTCCCTATCAACAAACACAGGGAAAATAATTAAACAAGGATAAAAATAAGAAAACACATTGTAGTAACGTCCTATTATTTTCCCAATTCAGTGTTGTTCTGCTTATTACAAGAAGGGGAATGTGTTTAGTGCAGGGAATTATCCATATCCACAACACATGTGCAATATCAGTGCAAAAGCAGTAGTAACAAGAACCAAGACATTTCTATTTTTCTGTTTAAACACTGCATCAGCCTGCTAAAGATGTACTGTAATGACTCAATCTCGCACAGCCTCTCTGAGAGGAATTCAAGTAGATAGTTCATACATGTATACTCAATTGAGATAGCGACTTGCTTAGTCCCAAATGATCTTTGCAATGAATTGTACAGTCTTGTTTTTCAGCTTGGCGTAATAAGCTCCTCTTATTAAAAAAGCAACAAAGGGAACATGGCTGCCGGACACCTAGGTAATTGGAGGAAGCTGTCATCTCAGGCAAGACGGCGGAGTGTATGGCTGCCAGTGTGATGTGTCAGACTCTGTGCATTGATAAAAGTGACAAAGCTAATTGTCGCCTCGCATCTCCACGCTCAAAGAAACTTTCAAGACCTCTGAAAAGCTTTTCTCTCCCATTCCTTTTTCCTCAGAACTCATTGATATTAAAAAGCCTGAGGGAGACATTTGGGTGGCACAGTAAGAGAAAAGCAGTAAAACCGATGTTGACGTTATACTGGCTTCTGAAAACCGGCAGGTATAATATGTGTATGACTCAGAATTAGCATGCTATCGACTCATGGGAGCAATGCAAACTGATCAAAGAACTTACCGAAATTCACAGAACCAATGATGCACAAGAGAATTCTCAGTCAAAGCAACAGCAACTCATAAGGCACTTTTCACAATTAAGGCACAATTCAGAAACCCAAGAGTGGATCCTTATCACAGCACTCCGTGTGATCCTACAAATGCAACCCAGTCTCACGGCAGTTCTTGAAATGTTCACGTAATTTAATCTATTGATTCGTGTACATGGACACGTTTATCTCATTGTTTTCGTGCTGGTCAGCACGTTTTTTAAACTAATGTATTTCAATGGGAAGCATCTTTCGTGATCACAGCACGATTCTTTCTGCCAATTGGGCTGCAGCAGAGAAGCTGTATACAGCTTTGCTATTATAGGTATTTTTTAGCTCAATAACCGTTGTTTTAATCAACATTTATTCACGAGATCTTATTATTGTTTATATGTATTTCTTTTAATGTTATTATTTCGGTCTTATTACCAGGGAAGCTGGATTGCTTTGTTGTTTATTGATATTTAAAAAAGCTATAATGCTACATCTATCAATTCATATCAGAGAATCAGACAGCGATTTAACTTTAACAGGATCGCTTCATTGTACATATTTAATCAGTGGTTTTGTCACCAGAAACAACATGTTGCTCAGTTTTGTTCCAGTAACTTATGCGCCGTAATAGAGCCGAAGTCCCACCCCTTCCGTTTGCCCCCCAAAAAAAATGAATGGTGGTCAATGGCGAAAGACAAACCATTGCTACGATTGTAGCTATTGTTGAGATAAACGTGTCAGTGTGCATGAATCAATGGATTAGATTACCTGAACATTTCACGAACTGCCGTGAGACTGGGTTGACAAATGAGGATAAACCATTATAAAGTGCATTTGAGTGAAATAAGATTTTAATCTGATGAAGAGGCAATCACAGAGAGCACTCTGAGTTCATAAGATGGCAGGATGTATGATTTATTTGCATGGAAGTGAAATCAATAGCTTCTTTTTTATCTGCATGGTCAGTCGTTGATAAAGTAGGGCACCTGTTAAGTAAATAGCCCAGCATTGACTTGAGACACAAACCATGGCCATGGACATTTTTTAAAGTCCAGTCTTGAGGATGAAGGGCTAACTGGCTGCTGTGAGGAAACACTCTTACAGGTCAGGGCAACTTGACAAGGTTTGATTAATCGCCGTGGGAAACCTCGTCGAGAACAGGAGTGACTAATGACCCGTGTATGGCTGTTGATTTAATCAATCAAGAAAAGGCTCTAACCTTGGCAATACTTGTGGTGAAACACAGCCACACACTCCAACACACACTCACTTATTCGAACCAGCAAGAGTAGCCATTACATATTTTGTGTGATAGGAAGTGCATTACTGGAACCACCACAGGTTGTTTGGGCTACTTTTTTTTTTGAACACAGAAAGGACGCTGCCTACCTGTGTCCTCAACTCCATAAAAGTGATCAAATGTACCATATCAAATTAGCCATATGAAGGTAGAAGAAAAAAGCTCATGTTTTATGAGACAGTATCAACCTTTGTATAAAAGATAAGGGCATTTTCTCCGCAGTATATTAGTACTTCTACTTCAAAAAGCTGCAAGGCATTTTCCACTGCCATTACCAACTTTGCTGCAGTGAAAATTAGATCTAAGTGCAGTTCTGGAGGCGTGCTTTTATGTCCGTACTGGAACTGTCACGATATCCAATACATTAAATGATGAAATACATAGAAGCCTAAACGGTTTTAGGACTACATATTGAAATCAACAATCCATTATTTAGTAAGTTAACGGGGCTTTGGTGCTTTTAAAACCTCATTTTCGGTCCCCTGCTGTGTTCAGAAGCTCAAGCGTTGACAACACTGCCCATTAAGAGCTTGGCCTCCTTACATATTGTCAAGCTACAAGCAAAAATAAAACTACGATCATGTAGTTTGCATATAAATTACCTTTTTTACTAATGTTTCCGTTTAATCTTTTTTCTAGTAGCATAAGCTTGCGCCTTGGTTTCGTTACAGTCACTGTGTGAACATGCACAGTAATAATTTAACTATACCAAGATGAAGGCAATATCAGATTACTGCACCTGCTGTGTAAACACCATAACCACGTTAGCTCATTAAAATGAAGGCTGACATTGGAGTAATATAACCCAATCAAGACTTCCATTACTTATCAATATTTCAAATGAATGTGGCAAGTACTGTATCTGATTTGTTTTCCTCTTGGTTGTGTGCATGCACCACATAACTGGTCAGGTCACAGGAGAGTGAACAGCAGTGTTTCTATACATGAGCTGCAGCATTGCTAGCAGAGGCAGAGTTGCATTCTATTTCATGAACTCTAAAAACTAAGACCAACAAAGTTGCACCTTTTTCCATCACTCAGTTAGCGGTGTTAATACGATGTTTCCTGTAGGGTATCTCAAATTCTTTCAGACATTACAAGTTATTGAACAAATAATTATGTTATGGGGGTAACTGACAAAACTAATACAAGCTTGCTAACATAAGACCCATGTAGAGTTTAGAGTGAAACAGGTACAGTAATAGCCCTATTTTACAGCAGACATTTTGACTTGTCATGATGGCTCTGTTCTATTCAAGTGTCCCAGTATGCCACGTCAGTGTGATAGCGATTCAGTAAGCACAATACAAGGACCCTGAAACTTAAGCAGCTAAATTCAGCCATCATCAAATCTATCATTTACACTGTGACATGTCAAGATTGCTTCAGTGATAAAGGCCATTGTGAAAGTCAAAACATCTGACCTGACACTTGACAATCGTTTTAATAACAATGTTGACTGGGAAGTTTTTTAATTAAATTTGACAAAAAGAAATATACTGTACCACAAATGGAGTTAAATATATAACTAGGCTGCATGAAAAAGTAATTTCTGGAAGTTATAATGTAGCTTGTGATGCTACAGTGACTTCCTGTTCAGTACATTTATTTTTTACTAATTTTAGTTTTAATGGTGCACCCCAATTTTGTAAATCACTAGCTTGAAACAAGCTAGTTGTTAGGTACTTAGAAGGGACTTTACACACAAACTTAGTAATGGATTTACAAATAACTAGTGCAACCCAATTGTGGTGAAATTGTGTCACTGTAAATCATTTCAACATACTGAATGGGACATTCGTCTCTCTGTCTTACTTGTGCCAGATAACTGTCAATGGGGCAAATCTCAAATCCAAGAGCGGGGGTGGGACTGCCACTATAAGTCTGCAAGTAAACAGTCAATATGTAGAGAGGACATCTGATGTGGTCCTCAAACACATACAAACATATACTCACACAAAGGACACAATGCTTGTATACCCTATGGAGAAATCTTAAACTCTGACATAACAAGTGGAAGCAGATATCTTGGCCTAGAAATGAGGAGCTGCACCAAGAACACTGGTTATATACAATGCCATTGCTTATTACCCACATAGGCTAATTGAGCATGATTAGCTAATGGATTCTGGGCTTGAGGCAATAAAAGCGTGCATTCAATAAACACTCTGATGGAAAGTAGGTTTTATGTTTTATTCCAAAACCTTCAAAATAAGTTTCAAGTTCAAGAAAGTAGAATAAGCTTAGACACAATGCAAAGCATCATATACAGACAGATAAAATACATTTTATATATTGCAGACAAGCCATGGTGGGTCTTACATATGTACAGTATGTATGTAAACTTTTATGTACAATCTTTTTTACATATACAAAAAGCCTTGTTTCTATTTTTCTTTGTATATATTTATATATATATATATATATATTTATATATAGAGATTTTTCGTATACTCCCCACTAGCATTTGTACTACAATAATGAAAAAGAAAAACATTTACATATATGTCAATCCATTTTTTCTTTTTATATTACAAATGTATTTCCATAAAAATATATCTCTGTACAAAAAAAGGTTTTTTATTCGTTAACATATTCTCTTTTCTCAGAGACACTTTCCCTCTGTAGTTACACACAGTCTGCTCAAGTCCATTCCTTTACAGGTAACCCTTTTGGTGTACAGCAAGACATTGATGCTGAATCTTTGCCTTTTACTGTTTTGTTGTTTTGTTGAGGCGTTCAAGGGCCGTTCTGATCTTGCTTAGGCGCTATGGGCTGTCATGAGTTGTAGTCTCATTTAGAGGCTAGTTGAGAGATCTACTGGGCTGCCATGAAATAATGTTAGCGAAAACTAAAACGTGGGACCATGTAATAACTTTGTTGCCATGACAAAAATGCAGGAATGTCAAGTCTCTTGTAATACAAAGCAGCTCTCTGTAAATATTTTTGCTATATTATACTCTGGATAAATTGGACATTCTGTTTTTATTCCAAGGACGACACATCGTAGCAACACAGATTTTCTTTCCATTACTGCACACAAACAGAGGAGCAGCTGTGCGATTACAGATATTAAACACAGTATTGATAGATAAAGTCTGTGAAATGAAATACATTCAATAGTTTTTCAGTAATAACTCCAGTGATCTGATCCCAAATCATGGAACTACCAGTCCACTCTTATCTCCATTTATAGAATAGATGTCATCTAAGCTCTGAAACCTTTCTAAATGCATCTTGTTACCCTCTTCTCAATGCTCGAGTCCACTAGGCACACTGAAATGGGCTTACTAGTGAAGGCAAATTACATTGAATGGGCCTGAAAAACACAGCAGAAATTGTGGCTTTGTCATAGCTGTCAATACGCGGTGACAATGGAAGATGGGAGATTACAGATGATGGTGATGCAGAATATGTCACACAGCATGACCGATGGATTGCTTGTTTTTTTTCAACTCATACAAGGTGGCCTGCACTACAAAAGTGAGAGCACTAGCTGCAGAAAAGAAATGGGAAGCTTGACTGACTGTGAGAAAATTCAGGGAACTCATAAGACCATAGCTCAGTGTGTTTTATTATAGACGAGATGGTGAGCAGGAGAGAACTCAGAGCTGTGTCTGGCTGATAACGAAAATGAACCTTGGATGATTAGAGTTTATGTCTTAAAATATGCAAAGAGAACCAGGAAGTGGCCGGCCGCTATCAATAAAGAGGTCTCTTCAAACTCTTACAGCACGGCTCTATCCAGAACTCACAGATCTTCATTTTTATATAACTGCACTGCACTTTCTTTGAGAACTTTCTTGACTAACCCAGATGGGTTAAAAAGAAAGCATTTCTATAAATGAAGCGCCCATTACGTGAAAACTCCCAATTCTGCAAAACTACCAGCATGGATTTTTGAAAATGCCTTGTTCCCCGTTTAAAACCTTTCTAACTAGCGGAACTAAATGAAGCAACATCGAGAACTGATTGAAACAATGTATCTTAATTATGCCTAAATCTGATTTGTTTGAATTTGAATAACTTTCTTTGGTTGAAAAGGTGAACTGTCAAAAACACATACAACACAAACACTAACATCTAAGACGTTAATCCTTGCACACCAAAATACAGTACTAATGAGGTCATTGCTCTTTTAGAAAAAGCAAAAAGTGGGCAAAAATCGATGGTTTATCTGGCATGATCCTAACAAGCTCAGTTTTTTCGCTGTAAGATCAAAAACACAGGTACAGTTTCTTCAGTAGGTGTGTGTGTGTGTGTGTGTGTGTGTGTGGGGGGGGGGGTTATACAGGCAGAGATGATAACAAGGACTTGACCAAAGAACAGAAAAAAGAGCTCTAATTTCAAACATCTGACATAATCCCCCCAATCTCAGTAAAGAAATTATGTTTGGAACTCCTGAACACAAAGATAGAGCCACTCAAGATGGTTCATAACATCATGGGGTTGTACCAAGGCACTATAATGAACGTAAAGTGCTTATTGGAGACTGGAGGAGGTAAAAAACACCAAAAAACAAACACTGAAATGGTATGAGCCTGGCCCTTTTAAACCGTTTATGAAGTGAGCTGACTGACTGAGCCCTTGTAGGTAAAACAATCATAGTTGTGTGAGCTTATGCTTCTGTACTGTTTGTCCAAATCTAGTTTAATAGAATCAGATTTATCAGGGGAGTGGGGGCATCATGTCGTATTGCACCAGCTAATCACGTATGTTTGTTAAATACTCAATGCAGCTTAATACAGTGTTGGGTAAAGTGTGCTAAACATGCCATGGGAGGAATGAATGGAAAGACCACTTGAAAGGGGCCTGAACAGAAAATAACTGGAATGTAATGAAGCTGTCGACGAAATATTTGGAGCAATTTCAGAATATAAACAAATGAAATGCACAATGCAACAGCCACAAAAAAACTATGAGAACTGAGTAACAATGCCTTTGAGATAATGCGACTGCAACTGCTCCTTTCCCCTTGAAATCTCCAGAGAAATTCAATTGTTTCCTTTTCCATCAATTCACGACCAGAGCAGGCAAGGGGCAATATTCTATCTGTACTGTTGAGATAAGCGAGAGCTTTAAAAGTAATAAAATTCTAAAAGCAATTACCAACCCACAGCGAAACTAATTGAAGGAACAATACAGTGATTGGTTTCAAAGGCCTGGACTTCTGAGGGAAATTATGTACTGTAGGTGACTTTAATGATTTCATTAAAAAACCTGTTGGTGTGGAGGTTGATTTTGACTGTGAAAGCCACTTTGTTGCATTTATATATAATGTATACGCTAATGAAACCAAACAAATTTAACACTAAAACGACAGAGTACATGTTAAATAAATAACTATAGATGTTTTAGATTACTTTTTTTGAGTCAAACATATATTTGAAGGTCCGTCCTGTCAGCGATAATGGTAAGGTGAATTCAGGATTCGATATGGATTTGACAATGAAGCAGGGCTAAATTAAAGCAAATTGCATGTAATGGCTCAATTTGCTGCAGTGAAATTAGAGCACTATTCACCCTACTCAGCATCCACAGGACACACAGGTACAAGGATATAGCTGGTGGCAGTGTGTTTGAAATCCAGTAGGTTTTCTTCCTTCGACTCCACCGGTCATAAACATTTTACACACACACACACACACACACACACACACACACACACACACACACACACACACACACACACACACACACACACACACACACACACACACACACACACACACACACACACACACTATAAGGGTCACAAAAACATTAATGTTGTAAATGTTTCTCCCTAGGCATGTCATTCACCAGCCAAGGCAAAGCCCTGCTGTTATAGCTAATGACAGGTCCCTCCTGTGTACTTTCTAAACAATATTGTCTGGATACCACTCCCCAGTTGCCACAGATTTGAGGTGTTAGCATTAGAGGCATAAACACTTGTTTTCCTTATCATATTTATCATTTCCAAGTTAATGCATGGGATTAATCAGTATGCCAGCAACTCCCCTGCTGTCACAACTCTGAGTAGGCCTTCTGCAACATTTCCAGGACGAGCGAAGACAAAACAGAGAGACTCTCCTGTTTTTCAAAAAGGATGGAGCTGTCAGAAGTTAACTTGGAGGAAAAGACCTGAATGTAATCCAGGGGGAACGCATCACTGACTCATCCATTCTTCAGACTCAAGCGCCTTCAGTTGTACATTTTGAGGGATTTCAAACATGACCACACTTTGAACTTTGTTTTCCAAAGGGCAAGTTTAGAGAGCTCGTACTGCATCTTGATCTCAGAGAAAATACAGTACGTGTCACCTACAAGCTGTAGAAACGTGATCCGGGATTAAAAAGAAAGAAGTTCACATCAGACTTGTGAGTCTTCGCAAAGAAAATGTGCTGCGTGTTGTTCTGTAACATGCTTGGTGCTACAGTACAGCTTTGTTCAGATTTTTGAAAAGACATAGTCCCAAGGCATTTATATATCCATGGAAACAAACTGTATCGCAGAAAACATCCCTACTTTGACCCAGCCAACGTCTTTATCTCCTCAAGTGCCTCAGAGCAACAGAGGCAGGAAAATCGTAACCGATGCTTATGTGAAGCAAATTTGAGATGATTGCCTCTTAACATTTTGATTTAGGTGCATCAGCTAGAAAGGTGGATTTTTCTATCCACACCTTCTTTTCAGTCTCTCCCAGACACAAACATGTAAAGTGATTGCAAATGGATCACTACAAACAAAGAGAAAGCAAGTGAAAGATGAAACTAAAGACTAACACTGCCTTTAGTTTTATTTTTTTCAATGGATCTATACAGTCTGTATTTGTTCTGGGTTGCAGTTTGTTTTATTGGTGACCAGAGCACCCAGGTATAGTGATAATCCTTAACCCAATCCTCAGAAATTACTTACTATAAAATAAAATAAATGTGGAGACATTTTACCATGTGTTTGGTAGATTATTTGGGTCAAAAACAGACAAGAGATATTTTGGGTAGATTGCAGATGCCACCACAAATGTGTGCAGAAACACACACACATGCACACACTCTCTCTCTCTCTCTCTCACTCACATATACACATCAATTCTCTCCACACCCTCACTAAGTGCTTTTTTCAGCAGCCCTAGCTACCTTTTAACCCCTGCTCTGGACACAGCTGCCTCAGCAAGAAGAATTGTATCCCTGCTTCAAAAAAGAAGAGGACTGAGTTAAGCTAAAAAAGTGGTGATGGAATATGTCTCCAACATGGCCTTCAAAACTTACTGAATTTTTTATTCATCCTCAGCCAGAGACGTGGGGCCTTTCAACAGCCTCAGGAGCAGACAGTTGGGGGAAAAACAGGTTTCCCAATTACTCATCACAGAAAGCGAGCAGCGTATAAAAAGAGAACCAAAAAAAAGCAAATGAAAACAGAGAGAAGAGGGAATCGAAACAGTCCAGACTGTCTCTCTTTGACTTACACAGGCCAACACTGTCCGCCATACAGTTAACTTGCACAGAGATCTCTGTTAGCTACAGGTCAATTCCTAGACCTAAAGTTGACCATGAAATTCCCTTTGGGTTTAGGCGGAGGGTGGTGAGGAAAGTCATCACAGGTTAGCTTCCAGCATTACTGCCGGCTGCAGTTTCAGGAGGAAAATTTTCCTCAAAATATGGAAAATGATCAAGAAACCATGAAAAGTTACAAAAAGCATTTTGTTGTGGGCATTTGTTACAGTCGTTGTCTTCACATGGTTTCTTTTTTTTTTTTCTCGTCTCCTGCGGGTAAGAGCCTTTGCCCCTGGAGATGTTTCTTGAATGTATTTCAGCAGATAAAATAATCTTTGTTTTGCCCTTTGCTACAGGAACTATGGATGTCCTCTGTTGGCAGGCGGGCGAAGATGTGGTGCACTTCTTCTCCCCTAACTGACTCCAGGATGGATGAATGGATGTAATAGGTGAAGGGTGTGTGGGAAAAGGACAAGACAAGAGATGGTAGGAGAAGAAAATATAGACAGAAAAGATGGTTAATGGGAAACAGACCGAAAGAATGGAGATAGGGAAATCACAGAGAAGAGAGAAGATAAAAACATTAATGCAATACTCTTATCAGTGTGAAAATAAACAAATATATATTCTATCTCTTTCAATATAGTATTACATAAACCAAACAAAATTAATGAATATGAGAAATCCAGATCAAAGGAAATATAGCAGAAAAAAAAAGAAAAATACAATTTTCTATTATCAGAAAATTTGAGCGGGACAGTGCAAAAGGTTTGGTTTACAACTGGATTCTGAGAATCTATGTCTTGTTGCTTCAGCAGTTTTAATGCCTTGGATGTGTGATTAGCTAAAGCTCGCCACAAGGTGATAACTTCATATACTTTCACAGAAATCTGGATCCAAGGATGCCTGAAGCTCTAAATCCTTCCCATGATTCTTACCTCTGGAGGAAGCAGTTGCTATACAGCTGTGCACACTGTGCTGACTGTGAACTCTGTCTCATTGGCCATGATGTCAGTGGGCTGGATGTTGCGGTCATACATAGGGTTCTCGAACGTAGCTCGTCCGTTAGTGTTCTCATGGCCCACGTAACCATTGAAGGGGACTTTGGGTCTTCTTCTGAAATTAAACAAATAAATATAATAAACAATGAGATCAGTTCATATTAGGGGTGGACACAGTATATCAAGTATACAGCAAAGAAATGCATCATAATATGGCTTAGGGCTGCAACTAACAATTATTTTCATTACTGATTAATCTATTGATTCTTTTTTTTTTGATTAATTTGTGAATTGTTAAGTCTATAAAATATCTGCAAATAATGAAAAACAACTCAAGGTAACACTTTTGAATATCTATTTTTGTCTGACCAACAGTAGAAAACTCTAACAATTTTAAATTTGAAACGATATGAAACAGCAAAAAGATCAGCATATAATCACACCTGAGAAGCTAGAACCAGACAATTGAATGGGTAATTCATTATCCATATTCTGCTCATCATTTCTTGACAACAGCTAACTTTGCAGAGGCAAATTAAACCTTGACTTAAGATGCTTCCCTGTAAATATCAGGACCAAAGTAGTGGTATAATATAAAATTGCTTGCAGATGATGAGTATTGTAAAATAGTGTTAACCTTACCTGTGTTTGTAGAGGTACAGAGCAAAGCCTGCAATTATCATGGCTATAAAAGGCACTAGGATGGCTGCCGCCACTGAACTGCTGTTGGACGCAAAGTTGTAGCCTGTGTTTTCTCTGCCGGGATCTAAACTCTCTGGAGGAAAAAAAAAGATAGGATGATGAGACCTTGGTTAAGCATTAGTTCAGTACAATACCACTTTAGCAGTAGACATTATAGTTATATCACACAATTAAAAGAAACAAAAAGGGAAATTATCCTCTCATCTTCTGCCAAGAACTTGACAGTGATAAACGTTTAAGGCAAATAAATAGAAACAGCAGAACAGTGAAATAAAAGGAATTGTTATGGCTGAGGAGGGCTGCCAGGAAGGCTCCACTTTACAATAATAGACTGAGCAGACAAGTGACTTTAAAAAAAAAAAAAAGTTTATTACTATGCTTTATTTTATTTTTTCCCCCCTGGGAACATCAAATTACATTATCCTAACAATGACTCTTAATTACTGACATCAAAGGCTGATAGCTATTAAGTCACTTCAGATTCATTCTCTAATTTATGGAGGTATTTGTGTGTGTCTGCAACAGCGGAGTAGTGACAGCACACCTGTTTGCCACAGAATGCCAAAAAAGCTCCAATAAAGGACGAGTGACAAACAAGAAGGAATTCAATTAGTGGGTTCTGTGGTGTTTGCCAATCAACCCCCTGCTGCATGAGCACACACAAACAGATGCACAAACACACCCACGCAAGCAAACTACACTACCACTGAGTTAAAACAAAACAGGAAAACCTTGACAAATTGAGTAGGATTATTTCCAAGACGTCCAACCCACCCTCCATCTGCTTTTTTCATACACACTTAAACACACATACACATGAATGCCCTGGCACCAGCCCCAGACCTATGTATTAATAAAGAGATGTTTGCTCTATCAGTGTGCTGTGGCGGTGGGGGGAGCTCTGCACCTGCTGTTCAAACACGTCTCTCATTACAGCAGATTTTTACATCCACTTTCACTATGTTCACATAACTTTCACTGTGCATACACACACTTAATCTGTGTTAACACTAAGGCTCTAACAGTACGTGTATTCGCCCGAACTGTTCGCTACAGGACATTTAGTTCAGGTACAGGTATGCAACTTTATCGGTCCAATAAGCCCTATGACCCAAACAATTACTGTAAAAATTGTCTATTTGTGTCTACTACTCACACGCATGGAACAGAAACTCTGCAGCGTGAGTTCTAACTGGAAAGTTTTCACAATGCACCAGTTTTCAGAGAACAGATCAGAGCCTTATGATGGAGCAATTGTACTTACATAGACATTTGGGATGTTCCTTTTTTTCTTGTAGACAATATGCTAGTATTTGAGTGCCTTAACCCCCTGGAATCCAATTTCCCCCACCAGTTTCATCTTGAACACATTAATTGCCTCATGGAAAAACTAATTATTGTTTAAAAAGTGTCTGAAATAAATGAAATACACATGTATACACATTCCACAGGAACAACACAAACCCAACCCCCATATTTGCATCTCTATTCACATGCCCATTACTTTCAGTAATGCAGGAAGACCTAAGTCTCACAGGACAATGCTATGAAATACTAAATACTGTGCAGGTTTAGGGATAATGTATTTGAAGACAAGCTTTGCATTTTGGAAGATGGCTAGGAAGACAGAAAGACGCCATGGAATAACACTGAAATCACGAGACCTCATCTTGGACGACATTGAACGATGATGTCTGCACTCCACACACCCATACACACACAGACCATAGTAACTAACAATAGCTTGATACTGTCAGTGCAATAAAACCTTTGCGGTTAAAAAGCCTGTTCAACAGGCTTAAACATGTAGAAAAGAAATATTTCTATCTTCTCTCTCTGCAGTGAGCTCTGAGCTATGAATCATGTGGCTATATAAGAGAGACAGTAATAGGGGAGACCAGGGCTTGGTTGACACACTTTTCACTCTGCCGTATTTCTCTGGAATAATTTATTTTAGAATATTTTAACCAGCTGCAAGTGAAAGGTTTGCTATAGGTTCAAATTCTATTTTTCTAAAGTAGAATCATAAAATACATTATTAAGATATTAGTGCTGAATACAAAAAGTCATGTGACTTTGAAAATACTGCTTACATTTGTTCAAATCAGTAAGATGTATGGCCATGAGCAACTGTTAAGTGTTAACATTTTTCAAAAAACGTTAAAAGAACGTACCAAACTGTGATCCTAAAACCGAGGTACATACCAAACTCATAGTTACACCCTTAGTTAACACCAATTCAATATCTGATCTATTTTTGCACCACCTACACTTCTGCTCTTCAGTCTGTCTTGCAGCCAATATGGAAGCTGCACCAATCTGGGCTTTACTTTTCAAAAGCTGCTGTATTCCTGTAAAATCTGTCTCCCTCACCAGCATTTGCAAAAATAAAACAGCAAAAGCACAAGCATTATCTGCTTAGCTGTTTGCATGAATAATATAAGATCTATGTCACCTACGAAATGTTGGATAAGAAATGGGAATGTAGAGGATTTTAGCTTAATCTTAAAAGTAACTATGTATTCTCACAGAAACATAACCGTTTTTGCCATTTTTCTTCATCCCAACCTGAACAAAGTGTGCCACAAGGACTGAGAGGCTGTCAAGGCTATGTGAAGTTTTTAATTAACCACCACTGATGGCTGATGAAGGGTTTCGTACTGGGAGAACACATGAGTACATATTTAATCTAATGCATATCAGATTACTCTGCAATCTTGTGTGTCCACTCAGAAGTGAGATCAAGCCCAACTTGTGTGGATTTGTAGAACAACTTGAAAATTGATGAAGAAGAAATTATGCTTAACGTCAAAAACCTTTCTCTATCTCTCATGGCATTTTTAGCTGATTTGCAGCTAATGTTTTACATAGATCAATTCATTTTCAAACATACCATGGACATTTTTAACTGTATTTTAACAGTGGGTGGCAGCAGTAAACCAATGTTGTGAACTGGCAAAAATCTAAAAAGCCAATTCCCCATTCTTTTTATTTTGTAGATGTTATATTACATATGTTTCTCTTCAATGTGTGCTTTATTTAGTTCAGACAGAGGAGTGGGGAGCGTTTGCGGGTACAGGTGCATCAAACCATCAAGATGAAAAAAATACACACACACACACGCACACGCACACAGACAGCTTGACTGCAGCACCCATTCTGATCCATGGAGTCAGGGTGTAAAGATTTGGTGTATACAAATTGTAGCGGGGAGGATCATATGGTTGGGATTTCTAGATCACAAACATGAAGCAGAATATTTGGATAGTGGCAGCCTTTAGAAAAAAAATGTCTATATCTATGACGGCATAGCTGAAGTCATTAAAGAAACTAAAAGAATGACAAACAGCCACGAATGGATATTTACTGTGTCAAAACTGCAATATGTGGGGTTACTTGATATGACAAAGACTCCACAGGCATCAACACACAACCCACAAACTCCAGAAGGAAAGATTTTCCGTAGCTGTGTTGTGTGTGTGGGTGAATGCCATTTTCTGAATATTAACCATGTTTTTGAACTGTGTTGGATTCATAGCCACATTCTCCAAAAGTGTTTTCATATTGGTAGAAGTAAATAAATGATAAATCCAACACAGCTGCTGTGAAAGCACTTGCAGCTAACCTGACGGATGCTACACATATTTTAAGTGAAAGATTTCTGTGATAGAAATTCAGACAGGAAAAAAAAAAAAAAAACACATTGACAGTCTTCCCCCAGGAGACCGCTTGGTCACAGAGGTTTCTTTAACCTAGTGGACAGCTCACTCACCCAGTCTCTGGAGACCAAATTGGCCAAAGCCTTTCCCTCTGACAAATCCCTGGTACACAAAGGAGTTGGATGAAGAGATGTAGGAAACCTAGGAAGAGAGAGGAATGTAAGACAGACACTTTATGTGTCACATCCAGGCTTCACAAAGGACAGTATCATCAAACTGTCAGCAGCTGGTGGACGCAGAAAATGAAATCTCATGTCAAAGGAGCTGAGAGGCACTCTTATAGCTGACATTTAATATGACGTTTTTTTTTGCACAAACATAAACACACTCAGCCGCGCTGCTCACACACAACCGTGTTACACACGAGGAATACTACACCTTGCACAACATGCTTGTACGTAAACACTCAAGTGCTGTGAGGCTTGTGAAACATGCACATAAAACACACACAGTGGCGCACACACATGCACACATATACTGTGACCTGCTTTTTTAATTATATCTGAAGTGGGTGTGCATTAGAGGTGCCTGTGGTTGGGGGATAATATGGGAGAGAGGAGTGGAGGGGGTCTGTTGAGTCCTGATTACCAGGCAATGATTTAACTGACATTTTAATTAAAGAGAAAACTCTTGGTGGGCCCTCCATCTCCCCAGAGTGACAAGGTTAGTGTGCATGTCTGCTTGTACATATTTCACAATAAAGGTATTTGGGTGTGTGAGTGTGATGTAACACCTTTGCCATTACAAAGAGAGGCGCTGTATTGAACCTGACCCTGGACTTGCACTTACATGTCCGTCTAGAGCCCAGTTGTCGATTTTGAACTTGTTTACAAAGATCTCCACAGGGCCTTTGATCTGGTGGACCTGTAGCAGCAGCTGAGCCTCCTCCTTCTTATATGTACCTACAAAAAACATAAATTGTTAACAGTTATTTAGAGCAACCGCTACGCTTAGACTAACTGAATAGGATTATGTGATATATGTTACACTAGCAGCCCTTATTTGTTAACAGAAAGTCTTACTGCAGTCTTGACTGAAGCTCAAACACAAATATAACTTTAGTAGCAATATAAGGATAGAAATTCCATCTAGATTGTGTTCATTTTTTAGTTTAGTCGTACATAAATACAAATCTGTGAGCAAACATTCCTTGTTGGTTTTGGTCTTTACATTCACATTTAGACGACTATAGACAACCACAAGATGAATCCTTTAAGTAAATGATTTATGCAATACCAGGTTATGAAAGGCTGGCAAAAAAAGGAAGTATGTTTACTTGAGACCATAGTTGTATTTGATGTGAAGATTCATACTAAATGACCTAACAATAATAAAATGTAATTTGTATATTGTGTGATCACAACAATAATCTATACGTCTGAATCAGCAACATTACTTTCACTGGGGAGTGTGGCAATCTGTAGCTGTAGAAAATATTTTTTACTACACTGAGATAAAGATTGATAGCACCCAGGTACAGAAAAGTGAAGTGTCTAAGCCGTTACAGATGCAAATTTGTGTCTTAATGATCACAGATGCATGGTGATTATGCCACAGGGAAAAAAAAATTAAATGTCTGCTGTTCAGTAACAGCAGCAGCAATGATCTACTCTATGGAGGGACCACAATGTTTTCTTGCTCCTTGTCCTCAATGGAATTTATCTGACATTGTCTGTTTGGATAAAACCCAACACAGTGGGTCTCTGATATGAGAATGAAGTCATTTACACTCGCCTAAAGGATTATTAGGAACACCATACTAATACCGTGTTTGACCCCCTTTCGTCTTCAGAACTGCCTTAATTCTTCGTGGCATTGATTCAACAAGGTGCTGGAAGCATTCTTTAGAAATGTTGGTCCATATTGATAGGAAAGCATCCCCCACACCATTACACCACCACCACCAGCCTGCCCAGTGGTAACAAGGCATGACAGATCCATATTCTCATTTTGTTTACGCCAAATTCTGACCATCTGAATGTCTCAACAGAAATCGAGACTCATTAGACCAGGCAACATTTTTCCAGTCTTCAACTGTCCAATTTTGGTGAGCTCGTGCAAATTGTAGTCTCACTTTCATATTTTTAGTGGAAATGAATGGTACCCGGTGGGGTCTTCTGCTGGTGTAGCCCATCCGTTTCAAGGTTGTACGTGTTGTGGCTTCACAAATGCTTTGTTACATACCTCGGTTGTAACGAGTCAGCCCATTCTCCTCTGTCCTCTAGCATCAACAAGGCATTTTCGCCCACAAGACTGCCGCATACTGGATATTTTTCCTTTTTCAGACCATTCTTTGTAAACCCTAGAAATGGTTGTGCGTGAAAATCCCAGTAACTGACCAGATTGTGAAATACTCAGACCAGCCCGTCTGGCACCAACAACCATGCCACGCTCAAAGTTGCTTAGCTCACCTTTCTTTCCCATTCTGACATTCAGTTTGGAGTTAAGGAGATTGTCTTGACCAGGACCACACCTCTAAATGCATTGAAGCAGCTGCCATGTGATTGGTTGATTAGATAATTGCATTAACGAGAAATATAACCGGTGTTCCTAATAATCCTTTAGGTGAGTGTATGTATGTGTGAATATTTTTTGAAGGTCTTGATAGTGACTTCTGCTTTTTGTGTACCAACCGGCCAGTTTGAGTTCCACTCCGCTGTGGTCGATGAGTGTCCCGTTAACCCGGTTGCTAAAGGATTCAAAGGCAGTGATGCTGAGCATGGCCGGCTGCTTCTTCCCCAGGTACTCATAGGATCCCCTCCAGAGAGAGTTCTTAGCAAATACGCCACCAGGGACTGAAATAGGCAAAGGCGAGTGAGGAGAGTGAGGAGGCAAAGATACTATGTTTTTGTCAACAACAAAGTGCCAGGTGTCTTTACTGGTTAGTATACCTTCAAGCTTATGTCAGGTGATAATCAGTGAGCAGCAGCAGTGAGAATGACACCTTATACATACTTTAATTTAGATAAAAGTGAATCGAAGTAAAGCAAAATTAAACGTTATTTGATGAGATTCTCTATTCAGAAGAAATATTCCCACTGAGAACCACATACAAACCACATATTTCAAACAAATATCAGTTAAAGCATTTGAAAATATAATAAAGACCTGTCCTACCTGGTAATTTGGAGGGTGGCTCCTGCACTGTCCCCACTGGGCTCTCACCACTTGGGCGATTATCAGCTGAAAAGCATAACAAAACATATTTAACTGAAATAATAATGTACAAGTTTATCCTGTAAAAAGACACAGGGCATGCCCCAGGCAGTGAAAATAGAAGATACAATTTTCTCTTTAAACAACCTTAAGGTAATTGCAGTAGGAGGATGTCAATATCAGCATTTCATGGCTACGTCCATGACCAATAACCACTGTGGTGGACAGAGTGAGGGCTGCCTGCAACAGGACTCGACTCGTGTGTCAAAGAGTAGCCCGGTTGTACCTGTGGGGCTACGGCTAAGTTAGAGACACATTTTTTACAGCTTCAAGAGAAGCACTTTAATAATGCCTTACTGCTCACACAGGACCGCGGGGCTACACCACAGTAGTAAACATACACCCACACAGGCAAACAGAGCGAAGAGGGCTTTACATGCCACTACAAACAAAGACAGGTATACTGATGGTAGTTTATGAGCACAAACATCACCTTGGATAAATGTATCCAGACACAAACACACATGCACACACACTTCCACAGCCTTGTACTTTATTAGCTGCCAGTCTTTTGAGCTTCCCTTCCATCACTGCGCCTACAGGAGCTGTTAATATCCTGTATGTGCTAAGGCCAGTTCTCTTTCTTTCCTTCACTTGTAATGGCATGGCCTTAAAAAACATCCCCTTCTATATTTCAGCAACGGCTTGGCATGGAATCCATCACACTGATATCCCCCTCTGGTACGTCTTTCTCTTTAAGCTATTAGCATTTGTCTACCCTAGATAATTGTGTGTCGATGACTATTTCTTTCCTATATGTATTTAGGACAATGCTTGGGGGTGTCTTAATGGCAGTCTATTTGTCTGCTAGACCTTGTTAACACTGCCTCACCATTTATAAGAGGTACTTCTGCTAACCTAATCAATGGGATGCATTGGCCTAATCAGGTTTTGCACCCTTGTTAATGTTTAAAAGCTTCTGTGTGTGCTGTGTGTGTTAATGTTTCTCTCTGTGAGTGTATGTATGTGTGTGTGTGTGTGTGTGTGTGTGTTATTCCATGAAATGTAATTGTGTGATGGATGAGCCATCCTACTCCGGCATGTGTCTGAGAATAAGCAAGTGTTAACGCTGCTATTCATCAACATTAGCTGAATCCCCAATTTCCCAACCTGAGTCACCACTGAATCCTGCGTTAGTACAGACCCAAGTGGTTTCAATAGAGACTGCTAATGGAAACAGCACATTATGAATATGAGGTGAAGTGTTTTAAGTGTTTAATACATATCTGTGGGAAAGTGGGTCGCCATGTGCACACACGTGTAGTGTTATGAGGTTTGGTGAATGTATCTATGAGCGTGTTTGTGCTTGTGTGTGTTGGCATTCACTCTAGTCTTGTAAGAATTGTATCTTGTATTGTAGAAATTTAGCAGCTGCAAACGCAAAAAGAATGCATGTGTGTGCATGTATTTGCATATGTTATACCAGGTATTTCTCTTATGTTCTCTTATGGATGTACTGTAACCATGTTTATACCTGCACAGAGAGGGGGTTTCCCTGTCCAGCTCCCATCGGATCTGCAGGTCCTATGCTCTGATCCTCCAGCCAAGTAGAAGCCAGGCTGACATGTATAGATCAGTGTGTAGCCAAGGGATGGCAGTTCAATGGCTCTCACATCAGACTGGGGTGACAGCTCTGGCTGGCTGCAGTGGTGGGCTGGAGAAAGAGAGGGAGAGAAGGATTAAAGAGACCAAAGAAGAAGAGACTGAGAAACAGGTGAAAGTTGGGATGAGGAGGTGAAAAGGGAGAGGGATCAAAGGAACGACAGATAAGAAATAAAAAATGGTAGAAGAGAAAAAGAGAGCCATGGTGGAGGTTTGCAATCAAGGGAGAATATATGGGATATGTAGGCATCAAATTTTGAGTAATGCAAACTAAACGATACACATTTTTACTATAGGAGTAGACTGTGTACTTACCAATGCATTCAGGTTGAAAACCACTCCAAGTGAGGTTGGGCAGACAAGTGCGAGAAATTGAGCCCTGAAGTAAGTAGCCCTTTCTACAGTTGAAGAACAAAGTGCTGCTGATCTGTAAGAGGACACCCATGAGCATGTGAGAATGTGGACTGCACAGTGAGCATACATATACATATAAGCAAGCAGGTTTTGCAAAATGAAGTGGCAGTTTAATAATATTAAATTGTTAAAATCAACTTTTTTTTGGGATTGTTAGTCCAAAAAGGAGATCAGTATTCGTTTAAAATTAAAATTTGTATATTAACTAAGTTTTAATCTCTCTTTAAACTGGTCGACTTTGAGGACATTACGTTGACACTACGTTGGGCTCTGAGAAGCTCTGATGGGCATTTGTGCATTATTCTTTTTGATGTTTCATACAGTAAAAATCATCAGCAGATTAAGTGATAATGAAAATAGGTTGCTGCCCTATTTCTGTATAAATTATGAGAGGAACTAAATAATGCTGATGGCCACTAAATTATGTGACTTTCTCATAACATCAATATTGAGGCCACCATTGACTCAACCTTGCAGTCCACGCTGTGGCTAAAGGTAACAACCTTTTAGAGTTTAATGAAAAGTTACAGAGGATTCTTTATTCAATACATGAATTACATTTCATGTGTGACCACATATTCACACCTGGTAGCCTTGACTGTTGTTCTGATTTCCAAAGAGAGGAGTGCCAGGATCTCCACATGTAGTGTGAGTGGGATCTGAAACACACACACACACACACACACACACACACACACACACACACACACACACACACACACACACACACACACACACACACACACACACACACACACACACACACACACACACACACACACACAGCAATTCTGTGATGACTACTCTCGTGTTCAAGCCTCTCCCGTCTAATATATGTCACCAATGACAAATAGATATACTTAGAGACATTGTATAGGAAATTACATAATTCAGAGATTTGGTGTGAAATACAGACTGTAGGAGTTAAGGCCTTCATTATATTCTAGTTCATAAGGCTATAGGCAAGGGAGAAAAGTAACATGTCTTATTAGAGTTTAGTGCAAAAAAAGTTAAAGAAGGAATAGAACTTTAGAAGAGGTTTCAATCATTCTCAGGGCATTCACTGTCAAATCTAGAAGTTGAACACAAGGCCACAAGAGGCCAGTCTTTCCAGTGAATCTATAGCTAACTAAGAGGTGTTGTAGAATACGATGTAAAGCAATGTCAGCATTAGCTACATACTGAAAATGTAAATCACAGGTTCTATTTTTAATTGATTACGTCTCAATAAATCTTAATTTAACCTTTTCCACATGCCAGGCACTATGGCTTTTCAACAGTGGCTGATAAATGATGCATAGGTAGTGGAGTTAATGGAGACTTTTGGCTATAATGAGATAATGTTAAAACTAACTGTTATTAGGTCAGGGCTGGCATGTGTGCATATTTTACAGCGCTTCAAATTAGAGCTGTAATCAGGCCTTAAAGGTCCCATGACATGAAAATTTCACTTTATGAGGTTTTTTAACATGAATATGCGTTCCCCCAGCCTGCCTATGGTCCCCAATTGGCTTGAAATGGTGACAGGTGTAAACCGAGCCCTGGGTATCCTGCTCTGCCTTTGAGAAAAAGTAAGCTCAGATGAGCCGTTCTGGAATCTTGCTCCTTATGAGGTCATAACAAGCAAAGTTACCTCCCCTTTCTCTGCTTTGCCAGCCCAGAGAATTTGGCCCACCCATGAGAGAGAGAGAGACATCATGGCTTTCAAACGAGCAAAGTGGCAATTGGTCAAGGCCACACCCCCACCCTCCACCTTGCCCCCCCACCTCTCTCCTCCTTAATAGCTACAGACACAGAAATGGCACGTCCTAATGAAAGCTCATTGTGGGACTGGCTCTAGTGGCTGTAATTCTGCACCAAGGCTGAATTTTGGGAAAGAGACATCAGATATAGTATTAGGGGACCACTAAGGCCTATATAAAAGCATCCAAAGAGCACCATGTCATGGGACCTTTAAAAGTTTGGCCCGACAAGGCCCGAGCCCGACAGAATTCGGCCCGAGTCCGACAAGTACATTTTGATTGACAGCTTTTTAAAAGCCCAAACCCGTTTACAGCCCAACTGTACAAAAGGCCGTCTATCAGCAGTGATTGTTAGAGTGCATGTTGGAGAATAGCACGGACACGCGCTTCACACCGCGAGCGGGCACACGCACCACTCGGCGGAAAAGGGAGAGAAAGAAAAAAGAGACTGCGCTGTCCGGAGGACTAACACCGCCAGTATTCAGATGTGCGCACGGACTCAGCTCTTTTGCCTTTTGTCAAGAATGATTCATTTATACATATTTTAACATCATATATTCATGACTAACATAGGCTATAGGCCACTTGGAAGTTGGAACAAAGAAATAAAATAAGTCCTCCAGAGGCCAGCCTCCGTTTCACCTCCTCAGCATCCATTTTCACGCTAATCGAAACGCATCACCTGACCTCTCATATACCACGCAACCCGTAGCGCAAACCGGAGCCCGGCCCGAGCCTGTGTAAAATGATAGACATTAAGACCAAACCCGACCGAACCCGACAAAGATCTTCAGCTCTACTTCAAATACCACAATGCATCTAAGGGCTAGGACAATATATTTCACTTTATTCACAATTTGTTTTTGACCACAGCTTGTGATTTCTTTAAGTGCTTCTAAATGCAGCATCCAAGTCAATAGAATTAGTGTATTGCCTAAGGGATGTTTATTGCAGCAGCAAATATTTCTGTATTTCTGATGAGACAGGCGCAAATCAAAAGTATGGAGTTTGATACTGGGGCCAGTTTCGGTACTGCATACATGCAGGTCACAAATGGAGGCAGTGTAAGGTTTCATAAATGTGTATCACTCGCAAACTGCAGATTCATTTGTCCTCGTGTATGCAGCATGGTTGCTTTGATAAGCCAAATTTGGAAACATTTACAGAAGAGGAATTGATTTCATGTTGCAAATCGCAGCTTGCATGTTGCAAATTTGGTGAAAGGGGTCCCTGGTGCAGTATTGCATTGCCAGAACTACAGTTCTCCACATGATGTTATTCTTAAACAGTTGAAATACATTTTCTGGGTTGGTTTATTTAATTACACCAATCAGACGTGAAAAACAGAATGAATATAGCTTGTTAGCTGGGTCAAATGGTTTTTGCATGCATTACTTCTTGATTACAAATGGCAATCTGGACTAAAAGGGAGAACATAAGGGAGCCGGCCAATGGGAGGCTTCTCTCACACTGATATTAGTGTTATAGCGTTATATGAAAGTAAATACATATAGTAATTGCCATGCACACTGGTTCCAAAAACAACCACCAAACACCTGCCTGTATAACACTACATTGATTATTATATCAATAACTGTATTTTAATGTACTGTATCCAATATGTTAGACTATACTGTAAATGGATTAACAAACAAGTAGCTTACCTATGCAAGAGGGTTGTGTGCCACTCCAGGTGCCATCATATTGACAATATCTTCTAGTAGAGCCCACCACGACAAGGGGAGGGTAGCAGGAGAAGGAGACAGAGGAGAGATAGGTGAATCCTCGGTCCTCCCGCCTCCCCTGGGCTGGCATCCCTGGGTCTCCACAGAACACAGCTGCCAAGATGAAGAAGGAGGGAGGACAGAGAGAAGAAATGTCAATGTGAGGTGACCCACTAACCATGTTTGGTTTTAATTCAATATCTTCCAAGGGGGGTGAAATGTCACACAAGGGACATACATATATATATATATATATATATATATATATATATATATATATATATATATATATATATATATATATATATACATATATATATATACATACATACATACATACATACATACATACATACATACATATATATATATATATATATATATACACACATACATACATACATACATACACATATACACACATACATACATACATACATACATATATATACACATATACATATATACACACATATATATACACATATACATACATATATATATATATATATATATATATATATATATATATATATATATATATATATATATATATATATATATATACACACACACATACATACATACATACATATATATACACATATACATACATATATATATATATATATATATATATATATATATAGTGTACATACTTGGGTGAAAGAAATGTCAGAAAGACGTCAATTGACATGTAATATAATTGGGCATTCCAACGTGGTGCCACTTACGGAAGCACTGGGGTTTCTCTCCACTCCAGTTGCCTTTGCCCTGGCATGTTAACAAAGTGGGCAGGGACAGCTGGTAACCTTGGTTGCAGGAGTAGCTGATGCTAGAGCCCCAGATGAAGTCTGTACCGACAACCTGTCCATTAGGGATGATAGGTGGTGGACCACATACGATTGCTACAAGGAGACAAAGAGGCATTTCAGGACTTCATGGATTCTGCATATTGGTTTAAATGATGTCCAAGTAAGTATTAGTGTAATAAGTAGGATATCTGTAACATTCATTCGCTCTAGCCTCCCATAATCCCACCTTCCTTTTATGTAGCTAATGTTATTATCTAGATTTATCTCATCACTGTATTGTCATTCATATCATCCTACACAACTTTACCTTTACAGAGAGGTTTGGTGCCATTCCAGGTGCGGTCCTTGGTGCAGATAAGAGTTGAGGCTCGGTCAGCATCCATGTTGAAACCAGGAGAACACTGGAAACTGACTGTGTGGTTGTAGGTGAAATCATTGCCCAACCTCACTCCATTGGCTGGCACTCCAGGGTCACCACAGTGGATTACTGCAGCAGCAAAACGGGATAAAGAAGCAAGAGTTAATGAAAATGGGTAAAACAACTCAACAATAAAGACAGACATAGTGGAACATTATTAACAATTATAATACATCGGTTTTACACTTTCCTCAAAGAAACTTTACATAGGATACAAATTAATCCCCACCACTGACAGCGATGTGTTTTATCTCAAACAACTCTCATTGTACTTTGATTATCTCCAGTTTAGAGCTTTTAGGGTGCAGAGAGACTACATCTTGTAATGGGTATCCCTCTACACTAGCTCCCTAAAGCTCCTAAACAAACCACATTACTCTCTCATCATACTTTTACATCTTGCAGGGAAAACAGTGTGATTGAGTAACAACAGTGAGAATTCCACTGTGTGTGTCAGCAGCAGCATAGAGCAGGCCTGCTGTAAATGCCTAAGATAGAAAATCCAGGGCACAGACGGACAAGTTGCCATGGGACAAAAAGGAAGTATTAAATGCATATTCCATATTCCAGCAAAATTCCCAGTAGGGTGATAAAACTTGGAGTCTTTTGGAGGTGTAGTGTCTCCCCTTGACTGAGCAAGCACATACATTTCCCACCGGACTGGTAAGAGTATGTCGCCTGGAGCCACAATGTCTATCTACGACCGTGTACCCTGTAACAATACCTACTAGGCTGAGATACAGTGAGATAATTTCTCCTCTTGCATAGCAATATTCTTAAATTTTTGTTTTAAAATGTATTTATTTTGGTTATAGGTAGTAAGTTACAGCTAAAACGGAGAGAAAAGACTGCCAAAAATGTCTATTTCTAGTAACCACCTCAGTCAGGTAAATCCCTTTTTATCTTACAGTTTACATGAGATTAGTAGAAATCATTCAACCAAAAGTGGTCCTATTCATTAAAATGTTCCACTGAAGTGCTTCAACATGTACCCTTTCACTCCTATGGATTACCGAGTTCTGAATTCCATAATGGTGCTGCTTTGGGTTTATCCTCTCCATTCAGAAGAAACTGGTTCTCTTAGTGACCTCTATTTGCCAGTGTCTCTAGGCTCTGTACAGCAGCTGTATGTCTTTTGTGAGACATGATGATAAAGGGCTGTCAGTCAGGCCTGTGCAATTTGAGTAGACCATGCCTCAAACAAAATGTTCTCATACTGAGCCAGAGATCCACATGATTTATTCGTTACAAAACATAAACATTAAATATCTTGCATTATTTTAGCTATTTAACCTGTATTCCCCTCCTCTACATGGTCTGGATATGTATTCTGCTAAGTCTAAAGTACTGTTCAAGCACAAATAAACATGAGAGGACACAAGGTAGACAACCAAGAAATGTGTACAACCCAAAAGGGAACAGAAAAGCATCCAATTTCTAGCTAACTAAGATAAGCACTAGATACACTTAGGCTCTTTTTTTGTGAGAGCTGTTAATTACCAGAGCACTCGGGCATGTTGCCGGTCCAGGTCCCGTTAACAGTGCAGTGTCGAGTAAGCATGCCAGTAGAGTAGTAGCCCTCCCTGCAAGCATAAGTAATGGATTTGGAAAACGTCAGGCCATCGTGGATCAGGATCTGAGCATTACGTGGAGTTCCTGGGTTTCCACAGGAGATCACTGAAAACAAGAGAGAAAAAGACAGGGAAGCAGAGAATGATTAGGTAACATTCATTTACAGACCTAATCCTAAATGACCAGAGGTGAAAGTGGAAGTTATGTGTGTGTGGTGGGGGTTGAAAGGAGTGTTGACACAGTACCACTTCAGACTTTGCTTCATGTAAGCATTTTTGTAAAAATTAAAGACCTACAGTACCACCTACCAACCTAAATGACTAAATGTGGCCTAAATCTTCAAATTGTTTTTTGTACCTAGCAATGTAGTAGTAAATAAAGTTGTTAAAACTCATAGTCAGTGAACACCAAAAGGCAATCAGCTACCAACAAAAATATGCATTTTAATTTAATAAAATGTAGTTTTTTTTAAACACATTCCTTTCATGCTCCTTCATGTGTATAATTTGGATTCCTTACGCTGTTTATTTTCCCATTCCCTCTGTTCTTCATATGCCTACCCTACCACCATCCTACTTCATAAATATCTCTGCTTTGATGGACACATCCTTTGCTCACAAAGTCCCTTGGTGTCTGTCGGGCTGCCAGCGATGGTTCTGTTCATTACAGTCTCCAGCTTGCCCTGGGCCCTCAGAGCCCCGTGGGCTTGCCCTCCCGTAATGACCAGATGTGGCCTGGCCCTTGAAGTCTGTGCCAACCGAAAACAGGTGGGCAACCTTCGCTAGTGGGCATAATACACACCAGAGAGGGAAAGAGAGAGTGAGGCGAGGGAAAGAGGTGGTGGTGGCGTGTGGAGAGAGGGTTGTGTGTGTGTGTGTGTGTGTGTGTGTGTGTGTGTGTGTGTGTGTATGTACGGGATGTTAAGAGCACAAGTGAAAACAGCCTGGCATACAGGATGAAGCCTCTGGAAATAACACACTGTACTATATACAAGGATGAGGGAAGAAAAGGGGCTGTGTGTTCATGGTAAAAGTAAAGGCAAAAATAAGAAAAGGGCAGTTTATGCAGTATCAAAAATGTAGGTCGGAACACAAACACCAAAAAACACATTATTAATACTTATAAAGTTGATATAATGAAACCCAAGTTGAAAGTAAAATGGGACAGGAAACATGACATTGCAACTAATTGGATGTTACATCAACAACAGCTCAGTTAACAGCTGCAAACCATACATATTATTGATAGTAATTGAATTGATAATAATTTAAGTCAAGTTAAATTCAAAGACTTTAAAATTAAAGTGTTTGCACAAGTTCACCCCTTGAGAACAGCCTCTTTCTATTATACTCTTGCTGCTGCATGCAAGATGTTTGACAGTAGAAAAAGAAGTGCATTCTATAGTTTTTTTTACTGTGTGTAATGTCTTTGTCCTGTCTCAGCAATAATAATGGATAGTGTAGGGCCTAAAGAACCAGATCGATTGGATGCACACTCACGACATTCAGAGAATCTGCTTTTTCAGGTGTCAGCAGCAGACTGAATGCAATGTTGCACAAGGGCAAATTAAAAGCCTTATGTTTAATCAATAGAGAAAACATCCTCCGTTATGTCGCCTATTCTCTCTTGCTCAATTGCTGTTTTACATTTTTGCAAACACACACAAAACAAATGCAAATCTGTGATGTGCCTTTCATTCAATTTGCAGCAAAGGCAGCAGCTAATTACACAATCAGTGATTACAGTATGAACTACAATCCTTATCTTAAAATTTACAATTCAGTGTTGAGATCAGCTAGGTAAGAGACACTTGAGATCTGGTCTTAAAAACCTGTAAACACAACTGATGATAACACACAGGCTTTGTGGAGTACAACACCCACTGTGAATGTACTTGACTTACCACCAAGTACGCATACACGGCTCCCACTTAGGTTATGTAAGGACAGGATAGCCAGGAGCAGTGATCTCATTACCTCATATTCCCACATCTACAGCCACAGAACATGTTGGTTGTGTCCAAGTATACAAAACAAATGCAGATTAGAGGCAGCACTCTAATTAACCCTCCCGTATCTGTGTGAGGGTGAAGGAATGAGAAGACAAGTTCAAATCCATATTCATCCACTTTCTCAGCAGTGTGATCCTGATTCTGAAACTCCATGAAAGTCCATGTTTGCCAGAGAAGAAAGAAAAAAACACACACTGTAAATAAACATGTATGCATTTCTTACCATGACACTCAGGTTGTGTGCCAAGCCAGGTCCCATTAGTCAGGCAAGTTCTCTCTGGTGAACCCTTCA
Source organism: Zingel zingel (assembly GCA_023566125.1). Classification (NCBI taxonomy): domain Eukaryota; kingdom Metazoa; phylum Chordata; class Actinopteri; order Perciformes; family Percidae; genus Zingel; species Zingel zingel. The sequence goes on from CM042330.1 coordinate 22,622,550, forward strand.
GCATATAGCCGGGCTCACAACTAAAGCGGACAACACTGGCCACTGTAAACTCGTCTCCTAGACGGATACCATGCACGGGAATGCCAGGATCTCCACACAACCCGGGAGACTCGCCTGGAAAGATAAATACAACAATAACTAAATTTCTGTGACAAACGTAGCAAAAGAAACTGCTCTTTTCTTAACAATATGAGATGATTACTCATGGGAAGACACACATTAGAAATGTACTGTATGTGTTTCATATTAAAACATATTATTAATAATAATAACAACTACAATAATAATAATGGGATTAGAACGGTACAAAGACCCCCGTCCCCCCCCCCACCAGACTGCCATCCAACAGGAAAATTAACATTCCCCTAGCTCCCTAAGGAGTGACTAGTCTCCCAAATACATTAAGTCTCATTATATCGATTTGCTCAACATGCAGAAAATATGAATAACAATGTGATTTTTCATTCCATTCAAGCTTTATAATTCAGCATCCTCCATTTAAAACGAACACAAACCATTTGGTACAGCTGTGTGCTGCTGTTTCTCCTCATTTCACAAGGCACTGGTCAACATCACTTCAATAGCGCATAGCTAAGAAAGTCGGGCAAATCTTTATAAAAAAGGTTGTCTTTATTGCCTGTGGCGAGAACACTAGCAATAGCCGGAATATATAGGAATGTCATGAATTGTGACATTAAACTGACAGCATGTTGTTTTATTGTCGGCTTTGTGTGCACTAGTTTGTGCGTTTCTGTCACTGCTTAAGTTTGTGCATGTGTAACTCACATATTTGTGAATGTGCTTGTATTGGTGCCTATGAACATTTGCATGTGTGGACACGCCCATGGCATAATCATGTGTATTATGTATACTAAGAGCTCTGAAGCGAATCGCTGTACAGTATGGGGAGAGACAGTATGGCGGCTGATGTCTTTATAGTGCTCCATAACCCAGCTGAGGTGTGGGCGTCCCCGTTCCTCAGTCTAATATGAGCAGATTAAAGTAGTTTTATAGAGGACACTCTCTTTGCCCTTCAGGCCCTATGGAACAGACAAGCAGCTCCATCTTTGGTCCACCTACTTCACTTATAACCTGCTAACAGCTGCCAACCAACATTTTTTATGAGGGCATTGGTGTGACTGGGTGGTAATATTATATCTGAATTAATCAAGTATTAGAAGCAGGGTGCTGGGAAGAGAATGAGAAAAGGGATTACACCAGCACATAGTTTCAAATATCAAAGATCGAATGTGCTGGTTCCAATCTTTTAGTTTAGGTTGATCTTGAACATCAAGTTTGAAAGCTTTCACAAAATAGGTTTATTTATTTTATTTTTGTCTTTCCAAAACATCAGACAGCCAATCTGGGTGTAGTTTTCCATACCAGAGCAGTGTGGCGGCGAACCGCTCCACTGGCCGTCCAGCTGGCACATTCGCGTTGTGTTTCCGATGATGGTACGCTGGCCGATGCAGCTGTAGCGGATGACTGAACCTACTGTCCGACGCTCGCCTGAGATCTGGGCGTAGGGAGGCATGCTGGGGCGGTCACACAGAACCACTGTCCAATTAGAGCAGAGAGATGAGAGAAAGAGACCGATGAACAAGTGGAACAGGCCAATGGTGAAGAAGTGATAAATACACCATATATTAAATAGATTGCCTTGTTTTAGCAAAACCATACAGTGTAATAATGTTGGGTGACATTGGATTTGTGTTTGTTAACACATCTCACAGTATCAGACCACATTTAATCAAATAAACTTTCCAACCAATTAAGATACTTAGTTCTGTCAGAATGCATCATCACTTTATCACACTGAACCTGTTTAGATTACAAATGCTATAAAGGCTCAGAGAAATTGTGATGGGCATTACCACTATTTTATAGACTAAACAATTGATTGATTAATAGTAAAACTAAGGCACTAATCACTAATGTTATTTGGTTGTGATGATTTGGCACAAAAATAATATTCAGCATAAAGGCTAAAATAGGAGGACAACAGATTTCTGCTTCAAGTAAATCAGTTTTAAATAATGATTTATTTTTCTTCAGGCTGAGTGGTGGATATTGTCTGGGGAGTTTACACAGTTTTACTTTCCTCTTCTTCAGTATATACAAACAATTGGAAATCATGCAGCTTACAACCAAACCCTGAGGTACTCACACAGGCACTTGGGCAGGGAGCGGTCCCAGGTACCGTCCCCCTGACAGGAGATGGAGCTGGTACCCAGCATGTAGTAGCCCAAGTTACAGCGGTACGACACAGTGGTCTGGAAGCTGTAGCGATGCGGCCCGCTGGGCAGTACCTGCTTAATGCTGTTCTCTACATGGCCCGGCTCTGTGCAGTTCACAACTGGAGAAAGGGATGCAGAGGGGGGGAAGAGAATAAAAGAGCCAGAGAGAAAAAGACATCCTGTGTAAGCATTTGTGTGTGGGAGGTTTTAGTGATAATATACCATACATTTTAATATGACACTCTCTTACACACAGGGAACATGTCCATTCCTTTCCTCATCTACTACTTCCACCCATCCTGCACCCATTCATCCACCCCAATCCAAATGAAGTATGAGGCAGATTCCGGAAATAAACATTTGCTTCATTAGAGCCAGTCTCCTGCTGGCCGCCGTGGTGCAGAGATGGTGATGGATGGGGAGCTCACAGGAGAAGAGGCACCATGTCAGTTTAGCACCAGATGGAGAAAGTTAAGGAAAGGGAGAATGAGGGATGAGTGAGGAGCGAGGGACAGCGAGGGGGGGTGCTGTACAGAGTTAATATGCCCTGATGGTGCAGAATGTATTACAATTCATGACAAAATGTCAGGCTATAACTGTTACCAGAACCAATCCATCTTGAGTCTTAGATACAAAACAAAAACAAAAACCTTACAATGCCTCAACAAAGTCAGAGCACAGTAACAGCTGCTGTCTAGTCTAAACTGTGAACCACAACGAAGTGTGTACTATGATGCCCAAACCAAATATGTCTAGAATGCAGTAATTAAGGTGATAAATCTGACTGACAAAAAGATCCCTAAGCTACTTATGTCTCCATATCAACAATGAGGATAATGTAACCCCCCCCCCCCACACACACACACACACACACACACACAAAATGCAACTGAGAGTCAGCATCTGCATGGAAACAAGGCCAATGCTAATATGATGTCACTACTAGAGCCGAGAGATTTAAGGCGTATGTCTGGTGGAAAATCTCGCTTGCTTATGCATGCAGCAGCCAAATGTACTTCTCTCTTTCTTTAACAACTGAAGAATGATTCCTGTGAAACTTGCAACCTCCTCATCCTCATCATAAATGTCTAAAAGAAACTCTTTTCTCTCCTCATTCAAAACAAACACATTCAGGGCCCGACCTTGCGAGCGGCCCTCTTTCTGTGCCTGTCACAAAGCCTTCAGTTAGTGAGGACTTAGAGACAGACATGGGTGTCGAGATACATGCCAAATTAAAAGTCCTTGCCTGGCTTCACAGCAGAGCAGGGTACTTCTTATTCTAAGCAAAAGCCAGGATGCGGGTCTCCAAAGGCTGCTGTCTATCACACAAGCTCAAGGATCCTGTGATTGTTTTTAGCTGTCCCTGCACAGTTAACCAAGTTTGATTCTCTGATGTACAGGTGAGCTTTAGGGTGTAACAGAGGTAGCTAGGGTAAGAGGAAATAACATCAAATGTAAATATTATCCTTAAACCTCCACAGACCAAGTGGCTAAGACCGTGGTAATTAATAATCCAGACTTATTTTCGGTTCTTCATTTCAATTTCCCCTAATATGCCTCGTTTAAACTCTTTCTCCCTCCTGGGTGTCTCTGCGCTTCAGCTCTGCTCTCTCTGTGATTGGGGTCATCTATGGTCACAGAAGATATGACCTTGCACAATACAATAGGTAATTTAATAGCTATCTAGACAAATGGATGAGAACACAGAACCATACCCCTACAGGCAAGTACGTGGAAACAAGCACACTTTGTCCTTACTAGGTATGCACAAAGCTGATGACAGTGGCTTATTTAGCTCTCAAAATAATCACAAGACATGATACATAAAATATACATACCAACATGGAGTTGCTATGCTACATGTTGCATATACATTTCTTATGTAGCTCTGCTGTGATCATAGATGCATTTGAACATTTTGCTCATACTTTTAAAAAGATACAGATTTTAGAACTATGGAGGTGTCGGGAGAAAATTATTTGATAAATTGCTTTCTCATATGACAAATTGCACAACTTTGTTTCCTGAAATTGCTTTTTAAAGATAATTTACATCTAACAGCCTACTGTATGTATCAAATGGTAGACTGGATTAGACACACATCTTCCATCTGCGCTGGTTCTTTGCATTCATCCTTCCATTCATTCGTAAGCATGAGGGTCTCCAAAAACCATACATACAAAGACTAATAATACTGTATGATTGGGCATTTACTTGACACTTACTTTTACACCTGGGGAGGGCATGGCTCCACTGCCCATTGACCTGGCAGGAAGATTTAACGGCCCCCTGAAGAACATATCCAGTATTGCAGGCAAAGCGCACAGCGTCATTTAAGTTGAACTGGGTTCCTTGGGTTATACCAAAGGTCGGGTTGCCAGGATGACCGCATGTGATGGCTGCGAAAGTCAAAGGGCACAGAAAATCATGGTAACACATGTGCAGAGAAACTCTAAAGGTCTGAAAAAGCTGTGCACTGAATGTAGATGAGCCCCACTGCAGCTGTGTCTCTATTTTTGCACGGGCCTCTACTAAAACAATTGTATGAATTGAGTTGTAATTTAGAGAAATACAGTGTATTATTTGGTATTAATGATCCCATCTTTGAAAATAAGACATGATAAAATTCAGACATGTGGCACAGGTGGCTTTTGGGGTGTATTTTAATGCAGGAGATTTCTGTAAATTGTTAAAGTGCTCATATTGTGCTTCTTGGCTTTTCCCCTTTCCTTTATTGTGTTATATATCTTTTTGTGCACATTATAGGTTTACAAAGTGAAAAACCCAAAGTCCACCCCAAAGGGACTTAAGCATCTCCAACAGAAAACACTGTTCACAAACTGCTCCAAACAGCTCTATTGTAGTCCAGCCTTTACTTCCGTGACGAACGTGTGTTACAATGTGACGCACGTTCCTCACGGAAGTAATAATGCTCGCCTAGCTGCTAGCGTGGCGCGCCCTCATGCTCTGCAACTGACAACAAAGATGGAACAGAAGTGAGATGCCTCACTCTGTAGCTAAAACAGAGAGCTCAACACAGGGTGAAAAGAGGAGCTGCAGCAATGTGCAGTACAATAAATACATAGTGTTTTCTGAAAATTAAACCACATAAACCTATTCTGGTACAACCTCTAAATACAATTATGAACCTGAAAATGAGTATAATATGAACACTTTAAATAACAGGAATTAATTGGTGATCAGTACCAGATGACTCATGTCTAATCACACTAAATACACGGTCGATATCTGCCTGATAAGAGCAACCCTGGGTAATATATGTCTGCAGTCATTTTGAATCATTAATCAGCAACACCATTAAGCCGGAAAAAATTGTCAACTTTGTTGTTCTGAAGTTTGTTTTTCTTAGCTAGCTGGCTTACCAATGTGCCTAGTATAAAATGTTAGTCTAAAGCCCTACTCTGTTCATCTGAGCAGTTTAGAAGTATTTACCTATGAACTATAACGCCCATAGCTTCACTGATAACTAATTATTCTCTGTTGGCACTTACGGACACAGACAGGAGTGCGTCCTGACCAGCGGTGATCCTGTTCACAAATTCGCACCGACACCCCAATGAGACGAAATCCTTGGTTACACTGGTACACAACGCTGCCTCGATAGTTATAATTCTCCCCAATGATCTGTCCATTCACTATGGGCTCCGGGGTGCCACAATGGCCAGCTATAGATGAATGAGGAGGAAAAGAGTCAGGTCAGACATTGGTGTTTTCAAATAACCTTTGAAGCAAATTGCAAGACTTTATGAAGTAACAATCATTTTGGGTGCTGAAGATCTCACCTAGACACTGGACCTGCGTTCCACTCCAAAGCCCATTGGACATACACTCTCGTACCCGAGAGCCAACCAAGGTATATCCTGTGTTGCAGGAGAAAATGGCAGTGGCTCCATACACAGTCAGTGTTCCAATCTTGTTGCCATTTGGTGGAGTCCCAAGGTCCCCGCAGGAGATAACTGAAATAAAATAAAAACAATATCATGTGTAACAATTCAATATAGTCAAAATATAATAAACAAGAATCCTAATTTGTTTTGTTTGGAAAATGTTTTCTTTGCCTTTCATTCATTTTGTTTTGGTAAGAAGATCTGCGGCTGTTTAGTCACATTCTTTTCTTAATATCACAGTGGAGTACCACACATTTGGATGCAATTATTTTTCATGCTTAACAAATTACTTCTTTCTGGAAGAGTTTCTGTTTCTCAGTGCAAATTAGGAAGTTAACTCAAGAAACTTTGGTAAAATTACACCGTGGGATGTGCAGTTTACACTTACTGTCGCAGACTGGCCGTGGATCTGGGTAGTTCCAGGTGCTGTTGGCCTGGCAGCGAATGACCCTTTGACCCCTGTAGTAATATCCTGGGTCACATATGAGCATCATTATGGCATCATATTTGTTTTGACTACCATAGATCAGCCTCCATCTCCCATGTTCCACAGCAGAGTGGCCGATGTCAGGGCAGGTCACCGCTGGAAGGTCAGAGGATAAACAAACACTGAAATACCTATTTCTGTCTATCACTATCATGACAAAGTAGTTTTAATCTCAAACCTGCTGATGATATTTGGAACTCATTGTAGGTAACACAGTTTTTAAAACTTTAAATATGCCCACGTTAAAGAGTGTGTTCTGTTAATAATACTGCAACTAAATAAATTGAAAATACTTACGAACACATCTGGGCGGGGCCTCAATGGGGCTCCATCTCCCAGATTCCTGACACGTCACTGAGGTGGTGACAGGCCCGGAAAGCCGAAATCCGGGATTACACTGGTATGTGGCCCTGGCTCCTAGAGAGAAGTCCTGGCCCACAATACTGCCATTGACCGGAGGCACTGGCATTCCACAGGACATGACTGAAAGGGAACAATGGATGCGGCGGGAAGATAAGATAATACGGTTGGTAAAATGAAAGCACTGGTAGCAAAGTATATTTTAGTAACCATCTTTGTATGCAGAGTGTCTAGCTCACAACAGGCTTCCAGTACAAACACTCATAGAGCCGGCATCATGTGCTGTAAACATTAGCTCGAGCTGCCATCTGCACTACAGTAAAGTAAATCTTTGTAGAATTTTTGTTTTTGTACTTGTAAGACATGCTGTATTTCTTTCTGAAGCATGATCTATTAGAAATACATTTTTTATTTGCAAACCACACAGTTAGTAAATCATAGGGCATATGAAAAACAGGTTTTGTTCGTTAGTTAAGTTTTGGCAGCAAATAATAATAAATAATTAAAAAAAAAGTAATAGCTCCATAATAGTTGCCTTGCTGCTCTTGGTTTCCGCTTCAGGATATACTATCAATAACTCTGATTGGCTAACCTCTGGAAGTAGAGCTTTTAGATGTTATGCTTTTGTAATGGAATATAAAAGTAAAATCTCAACACAAAAAAAAATGGAGAATTCACTAAATTTTGAAATCAATAAAGACGGTGCAACAGCAATCACGGCTTTGTAAAATAGAAAATAACACTCATGTTATTTGAATAAAAAATACTTTTAAATTAAATTAGATACATCTTGCCTAATAGCTGTGATTATAATTATGCATTTCACTTTGTTAATTTATGCATCAGTCTCAGTTGAAAGTAATTGCTATTGTTCATTCAATCACTGACAAAATGAGTATAGTGACAAGCATATAACTCTGACTATAACCTACAAGAATGACATATCAAACAATCCAGCTCAGGTAAACCAAATATCATTAATCTGATGCACTGTTATCTTCAAAGGGATTCTGAGGAAGGGAGAAGTGAGCTTCCTGGAAGCACGCCTAAGGCTGAGGGGCTGTTGGTTATGGCACACTGTCAGCTGCAATCACGCTTTGATCCAAAGCAAATGGATTCAGTGATAGTTTTTTCAATCAACCTAAATCAGAACGACTAAACTTAAAAAATACATTTGCTACAAAAATCTCTTCTTTAACTCAAGTTAGGCTACGAATGTTAAAATCTTGTTTTCTCTGCACAGTTTTAAGCTTCATTTAAAGGGGTGATAGAAACCGCAAAACCGATTTTACCTTGTCATAGTTGAATAATGACAGTTTAGTGGGTAACTAGGACATACATAGAACCTCAAAATCCCATTGACACCTCTTTCCTCTGCAAATCTCACAATTTGAAACTGCCTCTGAAAACGGGCAAATCTCAACGAGCCACCTAGTTGATGTCAACTCGGCGGCTCCTCCTCAGTTGGCTCTAGTCTCTACCTTTGTCACGCCCAAACATTTACATAGGCTACACCACTGATCTGAGGTCAGCTTAGTCTTCTGAATAGGTCGCGTAGATCTCAGAAATTGTATACATTGTTAATCTGCTATTTTACCACTAAATTCACTGAAACTTTTTTTATGCGAGAAATCAACTATGTAGAGGTCAAATATGGGCCGTTTTACGAAAGTTTATGTCTAATTGCAAATTTTGTCCGACTGTGTGTCGGAGTTCAGCAGCCGGTGCTGCCCGTGTTGCTGCCTGTGTTGCTGCCTCGCCGCCGGCCTGCCTTCCTTCACAGACCCCGGCCTGCTGTGAGGTAGATGGAGCTCTGTCACGGCCGGCAGCCCACGGCACTCCATACCCGCGCAAAGTCACGTTTTTTGGGTTAATGGACTACCAAACGGCGCTGCCCTGACAGAGCTCCAGAGCCTGCAGCTCCCCTCTTCCTGCTAAATGGCCGGTGTGTGTGAGTGAGAGCACGGTCAGCGAGCTTGTTACGCCACCAATCTCTTACCACAGGTTCCAGTTAATCTTATAATGTGTGTAATTATAATGTGTTGAGTTATTTAAACAAACGATCGGGGAAATAAACGCCTCTTGTCTGCGAGTCTCATTGATAGAGCCTGCGGCTGGGTGGAGCTCTATAAATGAGAGCTAGCTAGCCTCCTCTTAGAATTCCTCTGAAATTCACAAAAATGCATTAAATTGAAATCGGACACCATTGTTAGCTTTATAAGACCTTGGGGTACATGTTACATAAGTGGCGTGACGAAATTCAAACTGTAAATATACTCTAATTATGCCGAAAATTAAGCTAACTAGCCGCAATCTGTACACATAGGATTAAAGGCACAGTCGCAGCTAACGAAACCCCTAATGTTCACAATAATTCATTAAATTGAAATCGGACACCACTGTTAGCTTTATATGACCTTGGGGTAGATGTTATATAAGTGGCGTTATGAAATTCAAACTGTAAATATAGCTACTCTAGTTATGCCGGCAGCTGGTAGCCAGTCAGCTCCGCGGAGCCCCGAGTATTCCAGTAGTCCAGTACCCACTACCCATACCCAGTACTTTTCACTGGGTATGGAGGTTGCCGCTTTCTCGTCAGACTGTGTGGAACTCCTAGCTAAAGTCCGACACGTCTTAAACGGCCCATATTTGAGCTTTATATAGTTGATTTCTCGCTTAAAAAAGTCTCAGAAGTGAATTTAATAATGAAATAGCCAGACAAACAATGTATAACTTTGCAGTGTCTGAAATATGAGACCTGCTGTCTCGTCTCCAATGTGTTTCTATGTGGTTCGCTCAAACCAATCAGCGCGCAGCTCATCTAAATATTCATGAGCATACCATATTTGGAAGAAAAGCTCTTGTAGGGCCATATTCACAGGGTAGTTAAGGGCCCATAAAATAGAATTCGGGCAATTTTCAGCCCAACCAATGTTACATACCATATTAGGAGACCTTAAGGAACAGTGTAAAATACCCTATATAATCATTCTATCACCCCTTTAATCACTTTGGAGAAGTGGGACTAAATGCTGAATAAGCTCAGTCACAATGATAATATTGATGAAATATAACTTCACTCAAGAAAATCCGTGTACAAGTTGATTTGCATTAGCAATGTGAAATTATCCTGCTCAGCTAATTTTGCCATGGAGATTTGTCTCCCTTAAATTAAAAAAAATAAGACCATCTAGTCTATTTCTGTGTTTATGTTTTTCTTATAAACTTCCAACCTTCTCTTCCTTTCTCATGACATGCGGCTATGATTGGGCCCTCACCTTGGCAAAGTGGCACTGGTGCATTCCACTGGTAGATCCCCTGTGCAGTCCGGGTACATGTGGCACTGCTCTGGCCAATAAGCCGGAAGCCCTGGTCACAGTTGAAACGCAGGGTGCTGCCCAGCTTAGTGCCTGTCAGACTGTGCACTGTGCCATTTACAGGGTTGTTTGGAGGGCTGCAGTAGGCCGCTATGAAAAAATTCACAAAATAGGTAAAGATATAAATGCATATCGATACAATTGAGTGCAACAAGCATAACAACCCAATAATTATGTAATATGATGCACGTTTATGTGGAGGAGGTGAAGGATTAATGTGCCTCCAATAGCACAGAGCCCCAGATCTCTTTTGCATCTGTCTTCTACGCCTGACGTAGTAAAGGAGGATATGTATTAATAAAAGCGCTACAATGCAATCTCTTTGAGGGAAAAACTGGAAAATTGATTAAAGTGAAACTGATGTTCTGCAAAGCGAAACAGGAGTTTGTCAGCGGCAGCAGAGGAGGATCATAAAATTGATGGATACATAATAACAGGAACAAAGTATCTGTTTTTGTTTGTTGGCTAAATTGGTGGCTGCAATAATCGTTTATCATCCCAAATGGTGTCATCAACAGGTCCATGGTTCCCAAAGAATGGGATGCATGAATTGCATTATGCAGATCGCACAATAATATGACATTCACTACACACCTACTGGAGAATAAATAAAAACACACATTGTGAAAACATTTAAGAAAATATTGTGACACAACAGTATATGGCTATGTGACACAGAAAATGGTGCTCAAAGTGGATCATGAACAAAAAAAAGAGTATTCTACTTAATCACTGTGAACAAATTACAGTTCTATAAAAATGTAAATTCTGACTCAAACCACTCACACGTGGCAATGAAAATGGCCTCTCTTTCAAGTCAGTGGGGATTTTTAGCATTCATGTTTGTAACACCTGTCATTATGATGGCTAAATGGGGTAGGAAAACCCAATGTTTAAATCCAATGATATTTAATACACCAACTGAGCTACTATATGATTCTTGGTAAGGCCTTCTTCTGTCATTCACTGTGACTGGCGGTTCCTGAGCCACCCTTGAGTTAAATTCTTCACTTCAATCTGTGTCTAACTCATTTGACACTCTCTCAGTTTTTCTCGCTCCTTCCCTCTCTCTGCCTGTTATAGTACTGTATACAGCTTGTTTCGCTGCAATCAGCCCTGCAGCTCAGAGGAATAAGATCTACATTGGAAGGTGACTGGATTGGGATAATAGAGAGGAGGAGAAAGAGAGAGGGATGGGGATGGGGATACAGACAAAGGGAGGGACATATGAACATAAGGAGATAGTAAGGAAGATAGAAACTAACTTGACTGAATCAATGAAAAAAAAAGAGGTGATAGAGAAACAGTGAGCGAGGCTGTGGATGGAGAGAAATAATAGAAAACTGATATGGCCAGTTGCTAGAGGAGATGTCTGCAAGTTTGTGATGGAAGATCGACCCATGGAGAAAAAAGATGGATTGATGAAGAATAGAGCTGAATATATGAATGTGCCTGTGCCATCTGTTTCTTCCTCCCCACCAAGGTACTACAGAAGGCAGCTCCATATTGACCATGGCAACTTGTGAGTTCTCAGCCATCACTTAGTTCGTCTGTCACTTAGCCTGCTAAGGCAAAATCCATCATGGCTAAGAATAAAAAGTAAAAGAGGCAGGAGAAGAAAAAGGGCAGAGAAATGACAGAACATCCGGTTGGGGAGACAGAGAGCTCCACTGAGAGGAGCAGAGAGACGATTAGTCAATCTGGCTGAGTGGTGTTGATCCAGAACGGAGGGAGCCTTTTAAATATTTACAGAGTCATAATTCAAAGCGAGTTATGCAGGTGTTGTATACTAACAGATCTTTCTTGGGAGCAGGACACAACAGAAGAATAATAAGCAATACAAGAAACAACGTTTACTAATTCCCAGGCCTGTGGTGCACAGCAAGGAGTGCTGCAGATGCCTGCCGCCCCCGGTAGGTTGTCATGGAGATGGGTCATATTTTGAGCTATTTCAGCTGCAGTTGGCAGCCCAAATGTTGGTCTTGTTGGCACAGTAAACCAAAGGAATCTCTAATGAGATCGAATACACAACAATGTCTAGACGCAACACAGTTCTTCTAGTAATTAATTATAAATCGATTATAAATTACAAAAAAAAAAAATAACTGTAACTTTAAGCTAGTTTATGTCTGATATTGACTTACCTGAGTAGCGTATGCGAAAACCTTTGTGGCTGGTAGCGTGATCGAAGGACCAGTGTAGGTAGACTTTGTTACTGGAGCTGGTGATGCTCAGGGGGTTGGAGTAGTTACCACTGAGAGTAATCAGGAGAGGGCTCTGTCTGGATGGGCCTGGGATGTGAGAGAGAGAGAGAGAGAGAGAGAGAGAGAGAGAGAGAGAGAGAGAGAGAGAGAGAGAGAGAGAGAGAGAGAGAGAGAAAGAGCGAGAGAGCGAGTGAAGACAACTGTTAAGAAGAATCCATCTTTGAAAGTCTCATAACTTTGTAAAAAAGAATAAGAGTGCCAACACTTTCATATAAACCATCACTAGCACTGGGTCTTCAAAATAATGCCCTGCATTCCATTATCTGCACACTTGAATCTGAACAGTAATTTGAATAGCACTTTCCCTGTAAATGTAAATTGATAGAACAGAGAATATAATTTATTAAAAAAAAAAATCAAATTTTGCACCAATTAATTTTTTTAAGTCTGAATTTTGCAATTAATATAATTTCTACATTTTGTCACACTTGCAGTAAAATCAAAGGTTGCTAAGCGTAATTGTGGAAAAAAGCTTTCTTTCCATAATTGGCTTGGCAGCCCCAAGGTTAGCAGATGTCTGTTTCCTTACACTCAGCACAAGATAAAAAGCACTAATCAGGAACACTAGTGTGTACAACCGCCATTTTCTTAGAGAGGCCTGGCAGAGTTGCTGACTGTGCCTCTAATCACATGCAAATATACAAGGCAGATGTAGATGTTCTGTCACCAAGAAAGGGAGCCTGTGTACATTATTTTGTTAGTAGATGCAGTGAGCTTTGTTAGGGACAGTAAATCCAGCAGTCGGGCTCATTTTAGGCTTTAATTGTGGATATTAGTGAAAATAGGTCCTTGGCCAAGGAAGTGTGAGGGGAGGTGTCACTAGACTACAGGCACATTGAGTCACTTGGTAAAAAGAAGGTCAAAATAATCATAATGCTGCTCAACTAAATTACATTATACTGTATGTTGGTATACACGTTCACTTTCATAACAGCTGCAGTTACTCACCATCAAAGATCTCAAGCTCGTCAAACTGACGGCTGGTCTGGAAGTGTTCTATAGTGAAGGTGATGTTGTAGCCAGGTTCTACTCTGACCACCCAGGAGCAGGACTCAAAATGGGGGAAACCGCTGCCTGGTGATTGGCTCATGATGACACCTGTGGAAGCTGTCAGTACCTCATTCATGGGACAAGACACTGTTGAGAAACATAAAAAAAAAAAATTAAATTAATTTATCATAATGTTTTGCGTATCTTTGTCTAGTATTTGTTGTTTCATTATCTCACATAACTTCTGATGGTTGTTTATTCTTTTAAGTGAATCTAATTTACAGCGAAGCACAAATTGGATTGGTCTGACCCATGTTGTTGTTGGAGGGCAACTCAATGTGACTAAAAGCATAGCTAAGCTAATTGTCATCCTGGTCCTGATGCTGTCGCAGGAAACAAAGCTGTCACTGCTAAGTCAGTCATGAGCATATTCCCTCCTCCTTGCACATTGTCAGTATGTGAAGCTAATTTGCAGACTAACGCTCACATCTGCCTGGAAGCCCTATTGCTGTGGCACGTCTGGGCGGACCACATCCATCCGCTCATCTCATTCCCCCGTGCCATTGGTATTGTTGTGGGACATCTCCATGACATCCTTTGACATTTCCTCGTGGTTTCAGTCTGTTATATCAGACGTTACACAGCGCTCCTGTCTGGTGCGTTTTTGCTGGGATGCTGTGAAGCCAACCTCTTAATCTGCCAGAGCTGTCTGCGTACAGAGTGGGACTTCAAAAAACAACCTGAAAGAAACCCAATGCTGCAACGACAACACAAAGCAACTGCTGCATTGGTTTTTTTCCTTCCCATTGTTTATTGTGGCTCGCCTAATGGGGCTGAGTGAAATAACTCCACAGCAGAGAAAGATAAACATTAGTTTTTATAGTTTGCTTGTGATTCCTTTTTGTAGCTAAATACGATACGAAACCTACATAAAGTAAATATTGTCTCTTATGAAATGAACCGTTATATTATGGTTTTATATATCACAAAGACTCCTAGGGGCTTACTTTGGCATACATAATAGTATGAACTGTTTTAACACTGAGGCCGTGCTGGAACTCAACTCGGCAGCTTGTTAAGAGCTCTACAATTAACAAAAGACCTTTTGAGAAAAAAAACATACATTTACCTTTTAAACACCAGCCAGAGGCTTTACTGGTAATCATAGCAGAAATAACAAAACACAACATAAGATGCTGAACATGTGATTATAAACCACTTCAAAGTGCATGTGACCAGGTGTTTTTTTTCATGCACATACATTTTTTGTGTGTATATGTGTGTGTGTGTGTGTGTGTGTGTGTGTGTGTGTGTGTGTGTGTGTGTGTGTTTGTCAACTTGAACATGCAAAAACTGCGGTTTCATCATGGCTTCATCGCGGGGTTTGCAGCTTTTCGATGATGTTCACGTCGCGTAATTATGTCACTTCATAACGTTCCCATGGCAACAAGGGAAAATGGCTGCTCTTGTGTGAAGTAAACGCAACATTTTTCATCTTTCTGCTAAGATATATGTGACTTTTTTGCAACGAAAATGCGGGGATTATGAAATCATGCAAGCCCTGCATATTTTGCGCGGAAATTGCAATTCATGCGGTGAAAGTGCGGCGTATTTGAAAAAATGCGGTCTCCGCATAAATATGCAGACTTTGGCTGATTATGCATTGAATTATGCGATCGCATAATTGCGTTTTTCTGGCGGGACTGATTAGGGATACTAGCGCGAAATATACTGTCTGTTTGTATACAGCGCGTGCTCCGCCTCTTCATCACCTATAGGCCTGGAATATGAAGTGGTGTGTTGAGTCATTTACAAATGGATCTGTTTGGACGCAAACATTCTGGAAACAATGCCTTTTTATGCTTCTGCGTCGAATCGACAGCGTACCCCCGCAGACACCTCTGCATCTACGCCAGACCCTACGCCGTAGAATGACGTGCACCTCTCGAAAAATGTAACTACACGTCGCTCGGCCGTGGCTTGGTAGCGTTGCATTTCCCCTGACTCATTTCCTGGTTCTCCTTCTCCATAAACAACATTAAATCAAGGAGAGGGTTAACTTTTCCTGCTAAAGATTCCCCACCGTGGTCAGAAAGCACAGGGGAGACACGTTGTTTCTCTGACTATGACTCTAGAGTCGCTACTCGCTCCGAAGCTAATCACCGTCACTCTCTCACTTCTCCCTCGCTCACTCCCCCCATACACACACATGGCCGGCTCGACGCACACACCAGCGCACAAGTATAAACATCAGGCTACTTACGTAAGCCACGGCGAAAGCTCTGTGTGGAGCCTGCGCAGAACCATAAAAAAATTGTGGCTGGTGGTGTAAATGCCCCTGTTGTGTGCTACAATTTGAATACTCAAGCCTGTTCTGCCTCAGGGTAGCACTGAGGCAGCACTTGGCACTTGCAAGTCCTCCATTACATTGGTGAAATATTGAAAGCTCTGAATCACATTCTAGCAGCATCTCCTTTGTGGGACAAGTTGTTTTTGTGTACATGGATGGGCTGTGGGTTTCTCCCAATGCACTGTTGTGTGTGTGTGTGTGTGTATGTGTGTGTGTGTGTGTGTGTGTGTGTGTATGTGTGTGTGTGTGTGTGTGTGTGTGTGTGTGTGTGTGTGTTTTTTGGCTTCCTCAACCTCCTCACTGTGTGTTCATAGGGGAAGAGATTATTAAATCTGCAGGAAAAACATTATGGCAGACAGCCTGGGTTAAGTAGCATTTGCAAATAATTCTCAGCATTTCTTTTAACCTTGCTTGGTGTGTCAACTAGGTGGGATTTATTGCCTCAGGAAATCTCAGATGTCAGGTAAGCTGTCACTCGTAGTCAAGGCATGTTAAAATGAGGCATGTTCCTGTCAAATACTTTTGCCACCATTAGGACAAAACAAATACTAAATGCTAAATATCTGCAAATGTTGTTTACCATAAGTTATGAAAGAGTATTTTGGGGAGCTTTTTATGGCTTTTTTTTACATTGTACTTGCACATTGCACTGTTGCACTGTGATTTTGTGTATTTAATTGTTGCAATTGTCTCTTTTAACTGTCTAATGTGTGTATGCCTCAGGGAACTGTGAAATTATTTACAACCTCAAGCACCTCAGTGGATGTGACTCAAAAGGCTTAAATCCATCACTGATAGTGAAACTGATTGCACCGGGAAGTAGAACATCAAATCTAAGAGTGAAGTTTATTAAACAATCAAATCTCTGAGGATGAGATGTGTGTTGTCAGTGACCTTTCAAAAAGCTCCAACGTGTCTTCAAAACTGCCTTCAGCTTGTCTTGGAGCTGACTGAGGGGGACAGGCATGGGCTCTTATCTATGGGCTGCTACTTATTAAACCAATCCACTTTGAAATGAAGCACACTGTTAGGCTGTAAACAAAAGGGCATTAGGGGACAAATCTGACAGCTGAAAAAAAGGCAGCTTCAACACACAAGGTGAGACCAACATAGATAGAGCTCAAAATGAAATTTCACTTCAATGAGACAAGGAATGGAATAAGCTGGTAGCAGGAACAGCAATCTGTGAGACATCCCTTCTGTTTGTGTATAAATTGTTCATGGTATGCAACAGCCTCCCAATGAAAAATGTGATGGAAGGCTTCCGGGCACACACAACTGCATTTATACATGCACATTTTGTGCACTCCAGTATGCAAGTATGGACACACCGTGCATTGATCCACAAAACATCAAGGTGTAGTGCTGTTGAGCTGCCTTTACTCATGTGGGTATTTAATTAGCATAAGCTGTAGAGCGATAACAAGTTGATTGAAGGGGATGGGCCACAACATAAGCATTAGCGTGGATCAGGACCTTACAACTCAGGGGAAGTCATGGATGACAATCAACATGTGAAAAAGGGGCAGCTGTAATCCATTCTGCACAACTGCAAGAAGGGGGCTAGGGCAAAAAAATAGTCTGGGGAACAAAAAGGAGATAGACAGAGAGGCGGGGGAGGCGAAGAAACCGAGTGGGATGAAGAAAGCGAGCTAGCTGGGAAACTAATTTGATGGGTGATTATGTAGGTTTTAAGCAGAAATCTGTCCGGGGGATAAACCCAGGGAGTTTGGATCATCAGAGCTCATTGTGTTTCATTAATGAATTCAACCAACACTTTGTACAGATGCTGTTGCTTTGCTGTGTGTTTGTGTGTGTGTGTGTGTGTGTGTGTGTGTGTGTGTGTGTGTGTGATGCTGGAACTCCCCGTGGTCTCAGGAGACAACAGATGTAGTTAAGGTTATTCGGTCCAATATAACTCGGCCTCATCAAATAGCAGGCAAATCAAATATTGTGCAAACCAACTGGTTGTTCCAATGGCAGGGAATATGAGAGGATAAACACATTTGCCACCGTGATTTGCAACAATTCTCTGGATTAAATAAAGAAATGTTTATGTATGTATGGTGGCGGCTTTTAGCTTATGACTTTTAGTCATTGGTGGGAGAAAGGGAAAGACAGAGACAGAAAAACAAAGATCTGGGTATTGATAGACACCTGTGGTTAAAAGTGTGTGACAATGCGTTGCACTGTGTTGTTGTGTATTAAACCAGCCTCAGAAAAAGACAAATAAAGAGAATGGGGAATAAAGGGTATATGTGTTACGTAAGAACAGAAGTCTGACGCTAGTGAGTCAGGGGAGGGAAGTGGCGAGTGAGGGAGGGGGGAGTGCAGACGGAGGGAATGCAGAGGATGAGCGAGGATATTGGTGCTGAGAGGCAAGCAACACTGCAGAACTGCCTGTAGGCTCCAGTGCTACTCTCTGGTAGACTATCACAGTGACAACATCTAATGCTGTGTAAACCAGACACATGCTAGACCAGTATGTATGTTTTTACAGTATATGTATGAGTGTGTGATGTGTGCAATTTAATGTGTATGTGTGTGGGGTGGGGCAGCTCGACGCGCAGGGAGGGCAGTGCTTGTCAGAGCTAGAAGTGGTGATTTGATAGGTGCAGCTGCAGCCGGCATGTCCCCTGCATTTCAATGAGCTGCGAACTTCTGTCTCTTCACTGCCCTCCAACTAAGTCTCTCCCTGTCTCTCTTTCTCGCCTCGCTTTTTAACTCCTGTCCTACTCTCACTGACTTGCCATCCTTCTGCTCTTTTAGCAGTCTCTCCTCTACTTTTCCAGACAGATGGTGTCTTTTTCCGCAATAATCCTGCTTATTCAGAGTAATCCTAAACTGTTCTCTTCCTATCCTGGGCTTTTCTCTCCACATCGAATCTTCTCCTCTTGCTTCACACGAGCATCAGTCTGTTGTTTTACTTTCCTCTCTACTCTCAACTACCATTCACTCAACTTCTGACTCCTTCATCATTTGTTATCTGTGGCTCTCCTCTCCATCACCGCAGTCTATCTATACGGCAAAGTGACAGCTTGCAGGAGTATGGTGGAACTGTTTGTCCCCAGTATAATGGTCTTGCAGAATAAGGGGGACCAATTAACGGGGCACACAAGCCATGAAAATAAGCGCAGAGTCACAGCTGAAATATACTGCATCTGCAAGTAAATGCATTCAACTGACTTTCATTTAGATTTTACAGCACACAAATTTGTTCATATTAGCATGATCAAGTCAAAGCATGATTTTTTTCAAAATTATGCTGTTTTCACTTGCACGTCTTAGCTGCAGATGCCTGCAAGTAGAGTGAATGGTTAGCAGGCAAAAGGCAGGACTTTATAGAGGGAGAAATAAACACACACACAAAGAATTGTCCGTATTCCTTTTTTTCCTCACTTGAATTATGATACTTTCAGTCTCCTCTGGGTCCTGGGTAGGTACTTAATTCCATGTCTTTATTATTAGCTTACTCAAAATTCCTTACACATACACTACCAGTCAAAACTATACAAATGCTCTCAGCATGAGATAAAAAAAAGAAGAAGCGTTGGTAAAAGAAAGAGGGCAATGAAAGGGGAAGAAGAGCTACACTACCAGTCAAAAGTTTGGGTTCACTTAGAAATTTCCATTCCACTCCATTACAATCAGAACACCAGCTGAGGTCAGTTGCATTGTTTTTTTAATCAGGGCAGCAGTCTTCAGATTACATTAGGTGCTTACATAATTACAAAAGGGTTCTTGACTGTTGTAGAAAGAAGTGGCTGATCTTAATGCAATAGCTACATTGCCCAATATCAGCAACCATTTATCCAATGTTCCAAAGGCACATTCTGTTTACTAATCTGATATCATTTTAAAAGGCTAACTGAGAAAACATTGGAGAACCCTTTTGCAATTATGTAAGCACATAATGTAATCTGAAAACTGCTGCCCTGGTTAAAAAACAATGCAACTGATCTCAGCTGGTATTCTGTCTATAATGGAGTGGAATGGAAATTTCTAAGTGACCCCAAACTTTTGACTGGTAGTGTAGCTCTTCTTCCCCTTTCATTGCCCTCTTTCTTTTACCAACGCTTCTTCTTTTTTTTTTTTATCTCATGCTGAGAGCATTTGTATAGTTTTCCTCTATAGCACTCAGAATTAGTTGCATTTATCAAATTTCGCCTACGCTCCCTCGTTCCACCAGCCTGGTCCTACCAGACTCTCGTACATTTCATTTGTACAGAGAGTCTGGCCACTCTCCATTGACAAGTGTTAACTTCCTTGAAGGCGGGTACTCTGTTGAGGTTTAAAACTATTGGATCTGCCCAGAGCCACTCTGGATCTGCCATAACCAATCGCTAACGTTTGGTCGTGACGTATGTCATGCGCATGTGCAACAAGAGGGGAGACCAACAACAACTATCGGCTTATATTTAGCATTAGCATCGCTAGCGTTAGCTAACTGTTCCCGAACCCTGTGGGGAGGAGGGCCACAACATCATGGCCACCAACAAAACTAAGCAAAGATTGTTCTTACTTGGGCTTTAACTTCTGGATATTCGGCAGTGTTGCCACAACGGACCGAAAGGCTTCGCTCGCATCTTTCTAGTGCACGTCCTCAACATCATCGTTCTCAGCCACTCCCTCTGTTCACTGATTGGACCGCCAAATATTTGACCGGAGAAAACCCAAGAATATACTGCAAACCCAGACGGAGTAGTGAAGGAAAATAAAAAGTGAGTGGCAGTACGTAGGAGGGCGGAGCCAGGCTATTGTTCCACCACATAACCCACAAACAGAGTGAGACACAAAATGACGACAAAGAAAGACAGGGCAAAAAAGATGTCTCATGATGTTTTAAAAAAGGAAGCAAGACAATGAAAGATATATGCATTTATGATATTTTGAAGCAGAGAAAGAACTAAGGGACCCCTCTACGCACTCAGTCTCTTGCCCAGAGGAAAAGTATTGCATTCAACATCCAGTATTATGATGATGCGGTTTACTGGGAACACTGCACTCATTAATTCCTCTGAGAGGATGATATCTCAGCATGTAGAGAGTGCCACAGCAATTCCCCTTTAGCCTCATGGGAGCCAAATATCATCCACAGAGATGGAAAGTGCTACCAAGCTACCACAGGCAGACAAAGTACCCATGGGAGCCAGAAATAAGGCAAAACTCAAACTAGTGCATGAGTCTATAATTAAAGCGAAATGATACGGGCTACCTATAACCCTGCTGAAAATAAACTTACAGAGGATCCCTTTGGGGGGTTTCACCTGTGTCACAATACATTTGTGAGACATAATTAATTGTCAGGACTCTCTTGAAAATTAGATGATGCATCTCAAGAGGCTTCTTCTGTCAACAATAAAATGCACTCAATATGAAGTGTCTTAATATATACTACAGAGAAAAAATAGCTGCTCTTTACACAAAGAGTGCATGTGCAGCACTTTAACAGTTGCACCTATTGTTAATACGCTAGTGCACTGTACTGCCGGTGTGTTGACTTGTATGACAGTGTAATCTGCGTTTGCTGCTATTTGATAAGCTGAAATGTATGTTTAGGAAATCACACATAAATACATTGTTGCTCAGAATCCTAAAGACATACTGCACCAGCACATGGACAATCTTATGAGACTTTTAAGCTAAATCACCAGTATTCATTTAGCATTCAACCACTTATCATAGAGGAATTTATCTCAACACAAAGACATTTCAGAACCCTTTTACAGTTTTTGTATATTCCATAGATTTTTAGGGAGATAAGAAAAGATAAAGCAGCGGGAGAAAAACATACTAAATGTAGCTAGAAGAGAAAGCGGTATCGAAATGTGAAAAGGGAGAGCTCCTGATACCTGGACCGGCAGGACGGGCGGGAAAAGTAAAGGAACAGTGCTTGCCTCTCCCTTCACACCACCACTGAGGTGCCCTTGAGCAAGGCCCTTAACCCCCAATCGTTCAAATGGAGCTTCTCCAAGGCCAACTTTGTGAGTCTGAATAGTAAATAGGGTCTTCATGAAAAAGAGAGCACGCCTTTCCCTGGATAACATTTCAAGTTTCAATTCTCAGGCATTTACTTACCATCACATGAGGGCGGAGGCCCTTCAAACTCCAAATGTGTCCCCAGCCGGCAGGTCTGGATGCTGTTTCCACTTAAATGGTAGCCTGGAAGACATCGGTAGCGCACTATATCACCTGAACAGAGAGAGATGGAGGAGGGAGAGGTATTGTTAATGACCGATCAGAGATGTGGCAACGATCCATACGATTAGGGTTGGGTACCGAAACCCAGTAACGACCGTTATCTTCCGGACCGAATGACAACGCAGATTTTGGTGCCAAATGCCTGCGCTGCTCTCTGGTGTTCCGAAACGAATGTTACAGGCAACAGAAGCATCACTGCATGCAGCGCTAGTTTACAATACACTTAGCAGGAGGTAAGGTTAGCCTACCATTATCTAGTAGCTGGCTTCAACACGGTTTAAATGCTGAAGGATAAATAGTCTAACGCATGGCTGTATTTCACATGAAAAGATTCCAACACCGGGACGTACAACAGTCTGTAGCTAAAGACACAGTGTAGACTTGCTGCAATTGGGCGAGACACCATGGCCACTGCTGAAGTCAGAGTTGTAGGAAAAACAACGACAACGAGACTTAATGGTGTGTTCAATTGCACCTAATAAGCTCATAGCATAAAATATTGTTGTAAAGTACCCTTGTGCCATCTAGCGACTGTCGTTTTGTGCTTGGTTCAGGCACCTTTTAGGCACCGTTTTAAAAGTATAGTTTTAGCACCTGTATTGAAACAATTCAAATGATACCCAACCCTACATATGATTGATATAATCCAAAATGTCATCATACATAAATCAGTGCTCCTTAGCCAGGATACTGAAATGACGCGGAAGTAAAAGTGATCCATTGTGTATCTCAGTGAAAGAAAAAGTTAACAGTGGAAAAAAGTCCCATTATAAATCCACACTGGGGATCCTATAGATGAAACACTATGTTGGTGTTGTTGCCTTTGTGTCTCTGAATAATAATGCGGCGAGAAGGTATGCAAATAAACAGATAAGGGGAATTAATCTCTATTGTCTTCTACAGGGGAGAATGAGTGCACCTGCCTCAAATCCCTTTGGCTTTCTGATTATTTTGTCATAATCATTCATTTAAACTGCTGCTTCAAAATCTCCTGGGTTATGTTGTTTGGGGTGAGTCTGCATTCAATACATTTGCCTTATGGGATGTGTAGTCAGTATGACTCACAGTGGGATAAACTATTTAAAATGCTACATTCCACAAATCAGGATGGGACCGACATCTAATACAAAAAAGTCAGAAGTGCCTAGAAGTGCCTAGATAGCAAACGGTGTGAGTTTCCACCTACCAATTTTAAACTCTTTGCTTGCCATCAGGATCTCTGCATTAGGAATGATGGGGGGAGGCAGGCAGAACTGCAGTCTGTAAGCTTTATTGAGAGCATCAAAGACATGAAAGGGGTCACACACAGAATGTGCCAAATATCTGGTAGAGATAACAATCAAGTAAGAAGAGTAATTTACATACCTTGATAGCTGATACGGAATAGTCCACCATTCTCTGTGTTACTACGGAAACGAATCAGCACCTGATTGGATGTGCTACTGGGCGGGTCGTTGGGCTCACCATCAGTGAACACTCCCAGTTTCCTGGCTGTCTCCTGTGGACCATCCCTAATAGGAGACAAGGTTACAGGTCAACTTTAACTTCAAATAGTGATGATAATTAACCAAGGAGATGTTCTGTCAGCAGCATCTGCGCAAATGCTCGCTCAGTCTCTAAACATAAAGTACCTTGAGGCTCTGTGACGCATATCTGTGAGAAAACCAAACAATGCCACATGCCAGATTATCGTCAAGCAGCTTCCAGCAGCAGAGTATAACCAATCTGCTCTCACTTTATCATACCCAAAGCAATTACTCTGGGCTGCTCTGGGTGATAATGTTGAAATAAGGTAAAAAATTACAGATAAGCATGGAATGACAGGTCTAGATTGCGCTGTTTCTGCTAACTGCCATCCAATGGGAGTGTCCCTGGAAGCTGTGGCCCAGCCTTGGCAGTCCCATGGCGTGGGCATGCCCGATTAAGCTAGCTCCCAGATTCCTGCCACAACCATTCAGCTTAAAAACCATCTGTCTTTGGCTGTCAGACTGGGCATGGGAGATTACAAGCAGCTCTGGAAACGGCTGGCTAGGGACTGCTGCCTGACAGCACTCTGGCCAAGCTGCCATTACGGGGCCCATTTCCTTGGCTCAGTAGTTCAGTGGATAGATACACAGCAGTGGTAACTGGAAACTGGGGAACATGATAGTCCCCATCTTGGCTCTGCATGAGCTTGTAGGGAAAGATCAGCACAGTGGGGGCAGTTTACAGAAGAGCAAAAATACGCTAACTAGAATTACCGCCAGGCGGTTAGATGCCTCTGCCGACCAATCAAGTTGCAGTTTACATCCATGTCTGTCCAGACTTAGAAAATATGTAGTTAAGACTTTGAATGAATTTAATAAAAGGTATTACATTTTTTTTTGTTGTGGATGCTTCACACACATATTCAACCTGGCAGTACAGAAGATGTATACAGTCACCACAGTTTCAAGGTGGGCACCCAAGATTAGTGTCACCAATTCAGTATCCAACCAAATGTGAAATATGGCGTTGAATAATGGCCAAAAAAGTGTTTTTGCAGAACATTATGATGCGGCAGTCTATTTGACCTTTGACCCTTTGGATAAAAAATGTCATCACCACATAATTTTATCCTATTAGACATTTGTGTGAAATGTTTTCATAATAAGCACAGGAATTCTTGAGTTGACAGTGACCCTGATCTTTGAACACCAACTACTAATCAGTTCATCCGTTAGACCAAGTGGACATTTGTGCCAAATTTGAAGACATTCCTTCCAGGTGTTCCTAAGATATCGTTCACGAGAATGGGAGAGACGTAAGCTCACATTGACCTTAATCTTTCACCTCCAAAATCTAATCAGTTTATTCCTAAACCCAAATGGAAGTATTTGCCAGATTTGAAGAAATTCCTTCAAGGCGTTCCTGAGATATCATGTACAGCGGAACGGGATTGATGGATGTAGAACCTGAAAACATAATCTCTCCGTCCACGGCTGTCGCCGGCGCAGAGACATTTTGCTCACTTTTCCACGTCGACTTAGTGACATAAACTCCACTAAAAAAATCTTCACACCAATTTTTGTAAACAGCCAAATCCGTAAAACGATGTCACCCCACACCATGTGGACTTTTCATGTGGTCGTAGAGTTGCCAGGCTGGCTGACAGTCAGATCTCCGGTCTCACTGAGATCTGGGACCTTTGGAGCTCATCTCGGGAAGAGGGGATCAACTGGGATTGGCAACCATCATGCATGCAAAATCCTGTCTTTGGTCACACATATGGCAGGCCCAGGAGTGCATTAGGGAGGTGATGAAATGAAGCTTTACCCCTCGATACTCAGTCAGGCAAACACCTACCACATAAACGTCCTGACACAAACATTTACGCAGAAAAAAGGAGCACACACACCTTTTCCACCAGCCAAAACCTACTCCCTCTTTCTCCCTCTCTCTTCTCTCAAATACATACTGTATTTACAGAGGTGGGAACCACATTCCACCTGCTGCTCTGATGATGTTCAATGGCTGATTGGATTCATTACATGTCAGCGATTGGTATTTAGAAAATATGATGTAAAAAAAGTCATAATAATTTATTTAACTTTTTTTTTTTGCTATTAAGATGGTCAAGATCAGAGGTTTCTGGTGTTGCCACTCAGGTTCCCTACACTTTACAGTTCCTGCTGTTTAAAAAAATAATTCCTACCAAAATAAATCACAATATTATTATCCTTTACATTTGTATAGATATCAATGTGGTTAAACATACATTACCAAACAAAGAAAAAGGGTGAAAGGACTTGATGATTTTAAAAAGAACGCATTGAAAAGAACTCCCTAAAACACAAAGAGTTATTAATCAAGGAGGGAATGGTAGGCATGACAATTACAACAAGGACACAATAAAAGAAAGAGATAAAGCCAAAGAAAAGGCAGAGGTGAGTTTTTAATCTGCAGCTAGTGGTGGGAGGCCATACTGTACTTATTAGTTAGAAACCAAGCTGCAGTCACATCAAAGGGACAGTAAATGAAAAGAGACGAGTGGGCAGGGGCATTAGTTATTACTGGACCTTGATTCAGTTTTTTTTTTCTTTCTTTTTTTTCACAACACAGGTGGGAAAAAAAAGAAAATGTAGCTGTAAAAGGTTGAAAGATTTCAAGGATTGGATTGAAAGAAAAGGCACTATGTAGGTGACGCTAACGAAAGAAATTAACTGCAAATAAATGCAATACATTTCAATGACACTCACATGTACAGAGTTCCACATTTGGTTGAGTTGGCCTTGAGAATTTGGTTTGGTTATTACTAGAAAACCGGTTAAAATATGATTTCAATTTTTTCTGACATTTTTCTGACACACAAAAAAAATACGGTATACGGTATACCTACGATATACCGTATACACGGTATATCATAAAAAAGGTATTTACACATTACCTGCAGTACCTGGCAACAGTTATTTCTTACCAGACAGTGATGAAGTCGTGTGGCCCATGAACCTGAAGCAGGGTGAAGTTGATTTTGATGCCTAAACCAGGAGCCACGGTGATCAGCCAGGAGCAGTCAGCTGAGTTAGGGTACTCCTCTGGGTAACCCGGGGAGAAGATGGTCCCATTGTCTGATGTGATGTTCCCACCGCAGGGCACTGAGGGAGGGAAGGGTAAGGTAGAAAGGTAGTCAAAGTATACACATACACATATACATATATATATATATATATATATATATATATATATATATATATATATATATATATATATATTTTTTTTTTTTTTTTTTTTCCACCCCCCTCTTCTTCTGCTTCCCTTCTCAGTGTCTCTCTCCCCCTTTCCTTCACTCTTTGTCTAGTGCCCTGGCGCTTGTCTGAGCTAAAGATTAGCCAGTAAAGCCTGTTAGCAAGTGGGGACTTGGGTGGAGTGTTTTGCTAAGATAAGGCCTCAACCCTTTCCCACTGGGAGACTGGGCTTTTGAGGCGTGTATACAATACAAGGAGTGGATATGCATGTTTCTGTAAACTTGTATGCGTTTGAGTGACAGGAAAGGTTAACACAGAATGCCTATGTCAGAACTGACAACACTAGAACCTCACAAGTCCACACATGCTTGATTTCCTGAGGTTAAATATATCCTGCACAGCCTGAAAAATACAGTAACACACACACACACACACACACACACCCACCCACACACAAACTACCCTGCACCCAGCACCAAATTTGCTTGCATAGAAATTGTAACTATATTTCCAACGTTCCTCAGGAACTCAGGAGGTTCTAACCAACTTAATGATTACGAAGCGTTGCATTCCTGCTGGTGCCCTTAGAGAAACTCAATATTCACTGTGGTGGAGCAGGAAGAAACTGTAAGGAGAGATAATCTCAGTGGTGCAGGCATCTCAAGCAACCCAGACAGGGCATTTAGCTTAACGGCACACCCTTGGATGTCTATGGGTATATGATCATTCCCAAAGCAGAGATTTCATGTTTCATCCCTCTGTTTCTCTCTCAGGTTATGTGTATGCTCATGTTATAAAGCTGCCTGCTTTAGCCCTGTGGGTGATAGGCCCCTCTGCTGCTGGCTCACTTGTTAATTGAGCTATCGATTAGAAAGACTGATTAAACCCTTGACACGCTATGGAGTGGCACATCTGGCTGACGCCATCAACTGGCAAGCAATGGGGGGGGGGTTAGGGTTATGTGTAAAAGAGTGCATGTTTGCTTAAAGGGTTAGATGGAAACAGAAAACTTGTAACAGGGCTGCAGGGCTGTTGTTTTTTTATATACAAAAAAGAAAACCGTAAAGCACAATATGTTTGGATAATAGGCGCTTGTGAAATAATTACGAGGAGCCTTAAACATGTGAATATTGAAAATGCCTATCCAAAAGAAAATTGCTAGGAGAGAATGAAGGCTGTCTCCTGTTCCCTCTTCACTCTGTTGCTCCTTCTCTCACTTGCATTCATCACCCTGCTCGTACATTCAAAGTTCCAGTTCATGGCCATCACCTCCCTCCATAGTGTTGCCTGCCTTATTGAATAATCGACAGCTAGAGCGTGAGAATGTGGGTCAAGGACGAGGCAAAAGAAAGAGCACCCATTACTTCTCTTTTCAGTTAAGCCCCTCTTTTATTTGCCTCCATTCGTCTTTAGAAGAGTATTGATTTTCATTGAAGAGTACTTTGCTTCATTAATGGGGGATGATAATTCAGTTTAATTGCATTATTCATAATAGATAATCACTATCTCCATAGCCGCACTTCACACTAATGATACTCAATACATTCTAAACAGGAAGTTATCATTTTATTACTTTGGTTCTGCATTCATGAGGCAGTGTAGTCGGCCACTTGTGTGGAGGACTATTTAGTGGTCAGATTAATACAAGTGTTAAATTTGCATATTGTTTGTGTATTGATACAACAAATCTCACATCCCTTACCTTCGCAGCGAGGGAAAGGGTGATCCCAATTGCGGGTGGTGCCATGCTTACAGGTGAGGATGGAATGTCCCATTAGTTGATACCCGGGCAGACACTCAAAGGAAATGGACTGGCCCACATTGAAGCCAGCACCCACCACCACTCCGTAGTGGAAAGGCTCTGGATCGGGGCACTCCTGTAGCTCATAAGCTGAGGGAGAGAACAGCGTATACATCACTCCATTCAAATTTATTTTTTCAATATAGCTAAATACTTTAATTCAGCCACATTTTAAACAGGTATATAGTAATGACAACATAAACATATTACTATAAAACACAATTTACATACATAGCATGTTTAAACATGTCCCTGTGTTCTCATTCCTTGTTACAGCCAAAAGCTAGCAATCAATTCACACAAACTTTACAGATATGCCCTAATATGCTTTCAGACAACAGTATTGTTATAGTTGAGCGTCATCTATTTTTATTTTCTAACTATAATTCCCCTTCCTCATCTTTCTATTGTTCTTCCTCCTTGTGCTCAACCTACTGCAAACTCCTCCTCCTCCTACAGGAGTTTTCAGAGGGAAAGAAAAAGCCAGGGCAGGTTTGACTTGTGCTGAAGGAGTATGATGCAGTCATCAGAAGTAGTGTGGGTAAATAATTCTTCCTTTTTTTCTTCCTCTTGGATACAAAAGCAAAGCAGGCAGTGAGCCTTGAAGAGCCAGGATATAAATATGACTAAAGAAATTGATTTCTATGGATCACAGCTTCCCTTTGTAGGAGATAACTCATGCAAATACTGCAAAAGGGGGGTATTTGCAAATATAATGCTTGATTTATATGCTAATGCACACATAATTATGTAAATGCACAATGCTACCTTTCGATTTGCTGGCTCGTTTGTTGAATCACAAAATACAAACTCTGTGTGCCTGTTACATTTGCAGACAAGGGCAATTTACTCTTGCAGCAATGCCTTTTATTGGCACCTGATAAGAAAATCTTATAAGTGATCAACAGTTTTATATACAGAGTTTTACAAATTGACTGGCTCTGTGGGCTGATTAGTCTGACACAGTAATTACTAGTTTGATCACAATTTGCAGAATAATGTCATAATACTGATACTGGCTCAGCTCTGCAAGCCTTGGCATTTATGACCATTATTATAAACATATATTAAACCAAAAGTCTATTTTTATCTGATCATAATTTTCTGTTTCAATCTTTGGCGTCTTTTGCTAGTAGTACACTTAAACATTATTCATGGTCTCTTACCCTGGTACTCAAATCGGAACCCTGGTTTGTTCTGTGAATGGTCACTATGGAAATATACTGTGGTCTCATGGGAGGTGGTGAGAAGGGAGGAGGAAATATCCTGGCCACTGAATCGGCCAATCACTGCGCTTGTATCGAGCGGACCATTGCGTATCTCAAGGAAATCATGGTTGGCCTCAGTGGAGAAGTTGAGGAACTGAAGGTGGGCTCCTGGGAAAATAAGAAATGTTGAGAAAGAGGTGGTAAGAAATTAAAAAAAGAAATTCCATCCTCTTTCTGAAATACTAATAAGGTACCTCTGGACAGGCTCTCACATTTAAATGAGTTTAACCAGACACCACAATCATTCCACAATCCAGCCCTACACGTTATTAAATTAAAGGTTCTTGAGTGTGAAAATTATTTAAGAGGGATGCTCACCATAACCAACTGGTAGGTAGATTCTCCAGGTACAGTCACTGTTGCTAGGATAGTTGCCAGGGAAACCAGGGCTGAGAATCATGCCCTCCATCTCCTCCCGGATTCCACCACATTGAGCTGACAGAAGGCAGGCAAAGCATTGCATTAACATCTGCAAACAGTGATTCTCCCAGAATAAAATACAACTACAAATATGGCTGAATACAGAGTAAAAGGATCGCCGGTGCAACGCAGATGTCTTCCTAATTTATAGTTTTATTTCATAAGGTGCATAACAGTGACTAACGTTTGGATGTAAGGTTACATCTTCATCAGAATACAGTTCTTTTGTTTGTGATAGTGGGAGACTTTAGGACTAATAAAAAAAACTTTATGAGAACAAAATAGTATGGTATAAGGTGAGTTAGTCCATTTTGTTTTAGTTAAACCATAGCAGGGGTAGGGTTGGGCATCGTTTTGATTTGAACAATTCTGATTCCAATTCCGATTCTTCCTTTCTATTCCGGTTCTTATCGATTCTCGATTCAGATTCTTTGAGGGGTGGAGTTGAAACGGGTCACATGCCTATTTTCACAAATAAGAGGAAAGTCTTATTTTGAGTCAATGGTGGTTTGCAGTTTTACCGCTTTTTCAACGTAAAATAAAGCCCCACTAGAGCACTGCTTCCTGTGCTCCAAGGCTGCAACACAACAAGCGCCTGGCCGCTTTGGAAACCAAAACTTGCGCATATTAAATTGGGAAGCGATGATCGGATTTGAAACCAAATCCTCTAAACGATTCCAAACGATTCCGATAAACGATTCCGATGGAATTGCAATTTTTGAAACAATTCCAAGTAGGAATGGGTTCCTGATGCCCAACCCTAAGCAGGGATGAAATATTTAAACCTAAATTCCAAAGCCTGTAAAACTGAAGTTATAACTAAAGACTGGGAGAAGAACATCTTGAACCAAAAAACAATAATTACTATCTTTCAGGTGGGTTTGTATTGCTTGAAGGCAAGGTGAGAATGTTTTTAATGCAGGTAAATTTGCTCCAATCCATTCTTGGAAAAATGATCTTAAGCGCTTATAAAGACATTCGTCTACACCCTAACATCACACTAAATGTAAACTAAAATCAATGTAGTTTAGCAATGATGAAATAGCTGTTAAAGAGTGAATTCAATGTGAACATTATTAAGTAGCTCCAATTGACATACAAAGAGACAGCATTGGGAAAAGGAAAATGTATCTCACTATTAAGGAACAGTGGAGCTCTTTTCATTCTACTTGAGATATCGGGATGCCATTTTCTTGACTGAAAGAGGTGAAGTGAGAATTGTTTTTTAACGGAAAATACTGAGTAAAAGCAATGATTGGTTCAAGACAGATGAAATGAGTGAGAGATCCTGACACCAAAATTAAGAGATGAAAGGATGCTGAAATTAATGGTAAAAGAATTAGCGGTTACACTTTACTTGAAGGTATTTACTTAAGAGTGACATGACACTGTCATGAACGTGTCATAAACATTACAAACAAGTCATAAACGTTTATGACATAACGCTTCTGTCATTAAGTGTCATTTGGTTTTTGTCATGACAAGTTAGGGTTAGAGTTAGGGTTCATGTGTCATGACAGTGTCATGTCACTCTTATGTAGATACCTTCAAGTAAAGTGTTACCGAATTAGCTGACCAAAGGAGAAGAAGAAAACAGAAGTACTGCAATGACAAAAAAGCAAACAGTGAAGTAGATTTAAAACTAAATGGGACAAACAGCCAACATAAGTCAAAGTAGGGAGAACCACACAGAGAAAATCAGGGTGCTGTACCATTGTGTCTCTGTAAGGAAGAAGTGAGGGGTTAAATGCTATCCTGTAGCAGCAACACCAAAACCCTAAGGTAATCAGGAAACTGCTGATGCCTGTGAACAAGATGAATCTTTCCTCATCTTCAACCAATCACAGTCTGAGATGGAACTAATTAAGCAACAGTAGTTTGTTCCAATAAGTGGAACCCGTTTGTCAGGGCACTCTCACAGGGAGGAAGACTTGAGATGCAATATAGAAAGGAATCTAATGCAGTTTCATTCAGTCAGTGCGCTTAGCTTTCAAGGTAGAAATATGAAACTCATTTTAAAAGTGCAAACACTCTCATGAACTCAAACAAAAACTAGTGAAATATAACCCTTGCTTTTGTTGTTTATATCTTCTATTTTCTTTATTTTCTGATGGATTCAAGAGCTACCTTATACCAGTTATATAAAGTGTTTCTGTGTATGAGCAGCGGAACAGTATTGGACAGGTAAAACCTATCTTTGGGAGCTATAGTATGTAGTGATATGTCTTTGCACACATCAACTCTTTACATTAGAGATACTCTGTATATTGTTTGAAATAGTTAGCTGGTGTGCTGCTTGGCACGGTGAGGGATCTCCGATGATGTTGAAAGACGTAGAAACAAAAACAGGAGGAGGGCAGGACATGGAAGCGAATGAAGATATTTTTACCTATACAGAGAGGAGGTGGGTAGTTCCATCGTCTGACAGTTCCAGGCATACAGGTGATATGCGAGTTCCCCTGCAAGGAGCACCGATATGTGCAACACACACAAAGAGAAAAGTGCAACAAAGAACAGACGATGAATTAATTTGTTCACCCCATCTGTCACTCATCTGTTGCTCCAATTATTTCCACACGACTTAATGTGGCGACTAAATGACTAAATCCATTTCAAGTGACAGAGAACAATAGAGAGGGAGCATCAAATGCATATTAAGATGATCACATTTATAGTTGCACTGCCGAAATATTTTTTTCTGGAAGCTCTGCAGTTGAGTTTCAAAGCTAACTTGCCATACATTTGATTATAACAAAATATGCTGATGTTAGGACATAATGGGCTTACTCAGCTGACCTTTTCTAAAAATGTGTTTAAAGCCTATAACCCACAGTAATGATGAGCCATAAGAGACTGAGGGAGTTTAAAGTGGTCACCAAGACAACAAGCTGGTGAAGTTTTTCAGTTATAATGCACTCTTTCACACGTCTCCAGGGCTTAAAGTGAAAAATCCTGAGCCTGAAACTTTGTTTTTACTTCTTCCAATCATATATTCAATTAAGAGTCAATGTAGATTTACATATAATACATATATTATATTTGCAATAATACCATAATCCTGCAATGAATGTCTTCCTTGAACATAGTCTGCAGAAGCAAGCGCCCAGCTCCCTCAATTTGAGGTACCAAGTGCTAAACAGCTTCCCGTCTCCACCCTTTTCCTCTTGTCCTCTATTCATGCCCAGCGCCATTTGTTTTTAACTACTTTCTCAACTAAAGCTGTATCTACATGCTCCAAGTTTGATAAACTTTGCCTCCATTTTTTTTTTAGCCACGTTACCACAGAGACCACACCGGCATCGCACTCTCGGCAAAACCCGCCCTACTTGGCATCTAATTGGCTAGAACTCGTTTCATTGGTAGGTGGAAGTTCAATGATTGGTTAAATCCAGCGCATCAAAACAAATCCCATGTGGACTTTTTAATTAATTTATTTTTCTAAAATAGTCATATGCCAGAAATTGGGCACCAGGTCCGAGTACAGCCCTGCGTTAATTAGAGCTGTGTTCCTCTCATATGACTGGTAGGTGAAGCACAAACAGTCTCTTTCAACCTGTGCCACAAGTCAACTGATTATAGTTGTGTTTAATTTTATTAGACCCATAGTATGTCTGTGTCGACCCAGAATCACGATTTTTGTCTTATGGTAGCCATAGATACACTATTGTTGACCATATGGCCATTGAATGTTTTGCAGCGATGTGCTGATCCTCGTTTCTCTCGGGAGACTTAGTGTTATCTTAGTCTCGGTTAAGTTATGAAGTGAGTTGCAGCAAAAGTCTAGTGATTTGAAGTGAAGAACATATGAAGCTTATTTTCTCAGAGTTTGACTTTTATTTATCCCACACATAATTTGTTGGCCTACTTTGACGACACAAAATGGTCATTATGGTATATGATTACAAAACATTGATGTACTGAAAGAGTTTGATAACATTCAGATATGTTGCCGTTTCAGATTCCTAATATGGGTCTAATGAAATTAAACCCAACTATAATCAGTTGACTTGTGGCACGGGTTGAAAGAGACTGTTTTTGCTGAGATAGGCCTACACATTCTTCGTATGAGATGGCCCACAACAGCAATGATAAAAGATCACATTTGCGCAAAACGGAATAAAGTGTTAAGTGGGGTCATGCCAGTTTGTTGTACATCAGTGAGGTTTTGGTATGTGAGGCAAAGATTAACCTACTTTACTGTTTCGAGGCTTGCATTTGCCCATGTTAAATTGTGATATCACCAGTTAACATGGGCGTATATTTCTCTCATATGTTAACCTGTGTTAACTTAGACTAAAAGTCCAATATATAGATAGAAATCACAAAATTATTTCAGTGAGGTGTAGTGGTATAGATGACATAGAAGTTAGTCCGTCAGCTTTTTTGTCCACAGGTTCGAATCCCAGCTAGATCTCTAGTGTGTTGTTTCGTTTTATTTTTTTCCGTTCATACAGTATGTGTCGTATTTGTGTGGATAATGCTTAAACGGACATGTATTACACAGAAACTGGTGATGTTTTCAGCGATATCCATTATTTTGTCTCACTTGCAAACACTTCATGAAAATGTGAGCCTCTGGCACTCGAGGGGCGGAGGCAGAGCAGAACGCAGGGCAGGGCCTTGTTGAATATTCACTGATTTCATGCAAATATCACCAGTTAACATGATCACCAGCTAAACTGGAACACTAGCACGGTGCTGGAATACTTTAAGCCCTGCGTCTCACTGATTAAGGACTGATAATACAGTGGTTGCTAATGACTTCAGATATTTTCGAGCTTGAGGGGTGACATTTTAATTTCCTCTTTACCCTGTCCACCTATACCTGTGGGCTGGATTTAGGTCAAATGTACCTATTTATATCATAGAATTTCCAGTGGATAAGCGTAGGTAACGACAAGGCAATTCTGCATACGAAGATATGTAAGATATCTGTGTTTTCACAGTATGACTGATGTATGTATGACTAGTACAATAACATGTGATTTTATAATCAATGTTGGCTATAATTTTGGTGACTTCATTTATATATGGGACATTAACATAATTCTCCTTGATAATTCTGGAAGCAAAGCAATATTCTGGCCATTTACATGATTGCAAGTTAGTAGCATAAGTTAATAACTCCCTGTAATAATTGACAATATTATTTGATTATCCAGAGGAAATTATTAAATTAAAATGATTTTCGATGGAACTCAAGTTGACTTAGATGCCTTCTCATAATAACTCAGGTTACATGTTATGTAATTATTTTGATTATCCAGAAAGAAACATAATTGGAATAATTCACCCAAACCTTTTTTGCATAAAAAAAACTGGTTCTTGTCCTGCTGCTATGAACTTTACTGAATTGTTTTGTCACAGCAATTGGACATGTCCTTATGGACTTGTGTAGTGTAGAGTGGAGAGGGAACTTTCAAATAGAATTTGTGTCAACTACTGCATCCAGTGTGTTACACAGATGTCACCATCTGTCTCTTGAAGCTCAGATGATACACTGGAAGCCCTGGAGGATGTGCAGAACACAGTCAACTCAGAGGCTGTGCAGAATTCTGAGTGTATAGCAGTGTTCCTGAGACCTATCCTGCCTTTGGCTATACATATTTGAGCAACTTGAGGGCAAAACTGTAATGCATCATAACATCCAGGGTGGATGAGAGAGATGCATCAAAACAATTATCCCTTAATCTATAAAACAAATGAAACCACTGTATGTTTAACATGAAAACATGATTTATAAAATCATGCCAAAAATGTTGATGTTAATAGCTTACTATGCTATGCAAACAAAGGGTATAGATGTATAAAGGCTTTAGGCCTCCCTACACGTTATTGTAGGCTCAGTTTAATACGCAACTTAATTTTATACAATATATGTAGTAGGGGGTCCCTGCTCCATCTCTCTTTCAGTTAAGGGGTTCTTGGCTTAAAAAACGTTAAAGACACCTGTTCTAAAGTGTCTAGTGACATGATCCAGTCCATCAAGTCTATCCCAGTTTCTTTTATCTGACATTTGGCTTTATCCACTTCTGTAAAATGTGATCACTGCTTGGAGAGATAACTGAAGAGAAGGAAAACTGACAGCAGTGACACTGACAAAAGCCAGAAAAGGATAAGCATTAATGTGGTATTATGGTCACTTATGACCTAACCATATCTGAAGCTAGGATATGTTACCTGTAAAGTATATCCAGGTTCACACTGGAAAGACACCACATTATTCATCTGAAGACGCTCCCCAACCTTGATGCCATTCATTGGAACCAGAGGCTCTGGGCAGTTGGTCAGAGACACCGCTAAGAAAGAGATGAAAAAGACGACAGGGACAGAGAAAAGGGAAAGGCAATTTAATAATTATACTGAAACATAAAGGGAATAAAGTGTACAGAAATAGAACGGAAAATAAAATGTTTACATTTTAATGCAAATTGTGACTAAAACACTACAGGAGAGACATCGGCTCCTGATGAGAAAGACAACAAGCAAGTCCTTATAAGAAATGTACTGTACTCCTATTGATTAAATACTTCTCCTCTTCCACAGGGTGTTGGTACTTTACATCAAGTGGTATACTTACTTTTATATTCTAGCCTGAATCCAGCTGCAGACACACTAATATCAGAGAAAAAGTGTAGGTAGAGCTGGTTGGAGGTGCTGTTGAGGAGAGCTGGGACTGTGGTGCCTGCGGGAAAGATTAATAGTGGAGTTTAGCAATGCTATTTCCTGCATAGGCCGACCATAACTAAATGTATAAGATGCTGGCAAATAACTGAAAAGCTTGTTCATTTTACTGTTGCAGTCTTAAGGGAGTGTATTTGTGTGTCTTTGTGTGTGTATGCAGCAAAAATGTATTCAAAAATGATTGTGTGTAGGTGTATTAGGATATTTGGGAAAGCAGATGCATAATAGCGTGACCTACTCGCTTCCAATGTGTGGGTATGTATTCAGCTGATAATAAAAGAAAACAAAAATCTGTGCCCTCCCCAAAAAGAAAAAAAAAAAAATCACTCAATAAAATCATATGTTCTACAGATACTGTATGACGTAAAATTAGTTTAATAACTCAAATTTGTGAGCCTGGCATTTCTCTTTCATCTCTTTACCTTAGGGTACATCTAACATTTACTTTTGGTCAGGTTCCAAGCACAAACAAAAGGAGAATTCCCTGTTGTTGTATCCTCACCATGAAGGGAGTAACACAGATACTGTAAACAAACGTTTACTTTAACTCCACACAGAAAAGGCTAACCTTTGTAGAATTGTACCAAGATGTTCAGGGGGGAACTCCACCAATTTAGAATCTTGAAACTTTCCCATGACTACAGCAGCTGTCATTATCCACTCGGAATTTAATTTAGCAATGCTACAATGCCAACTGTGCCAAATGAGGCCCCCATTTTTTAGTACTGTACGTGCTAATTTGGTTAACAAACAGAGTATGTAGGTGTTCCAGGATTTTTTTTTGCTCTGTAAAAACGGATTATTATGTTGCTTCGACAATGCTTTAGGCAGGTGTACTGTAGTGGTTTTAAAAATGTGTTTTGTGTTTAAGGTTGAGGTGGGAATAAATGCTGAAAACATGATTAAACAGATGCAAAAAAATAAATGCACACATACGAACACATATACAGCAATACCTGAGAAGCTGCCAAGCATGGTGTCAGTGTTGTCTCCTCCGTCAAACACTTCCAGTGAGTCCCAGTTCTGCTCTGTGACAAAGCTGATTACCTGGACCTGAGACAGGGAAGAGATGGACAAAAAAAGTATGGTATTTAGGGAGCAAAGCAAGAACAGTAGGGTCAAGGGTGTTTGTCATCAGAAATGAGGTTGAAAGGTTAAAGATCAATGAGTGGGAGAACACAACATAAAAAGGTGTCTTTTAAAAAAAGGGACTCTACTAAAAAGCATGGCCATTTGGCTCGTAACTACTTTTAATTCAAGAGTAACAGTTGTCAAAATGTCACATACAGGCTATCCCCAGCATGACAAAGCAATTTCTATGTACAAAACAACGAGTTGCCAATCTTCTCTTTTGTACTCATTCAATGTTTCACAGGAACACTGATAGTAAGTAAGTAAGTAAGTAAGTAAAATTTATTTATAAAGCGCTTTTCACAGATAAAATCACAAAGTGCTGTACAAAAGAATAGATAAAACAAACAATATAAAATGTGTATACATATGTAAAATAAAAATTTACACTAGTGAAAACCCATAGTTAAGAGTCAGAGTGCTTTTAAAGGCGCAAATAACTATATGAACTTTTTTTTGTTTTATACTGTTTAATACATACATAAATGGTAAGGCTTTCTTTTCTTTATTTCAAACACACTTTTGGAAGGCTGTGTTCAAGTGGTGGGCATTAGATTTGAAATTAGGCAAACTGACAGCTGTAGAGAACAGTGGATATTATTCAAAGAAAGGCAGACTAAGACTTCTAAATAAGAGTGTGTGTGTCGTCTAACAACACTTACCACTGTTGAGAAAAAAAAAGATAGTAAGAATAGCGCTATGAAATCTCCTAAATTATGGATTTTAAAACTTATTTAGCTTTTGAATGCTAACCAAAGGAAGTAGTAGGCTTTCCCCACATATATAAAATTAAAGTGAATGTGTGATAGGGGCTACAGTGTGCCATCTACTATATCCTTGTTCTCTGTCAACAATGTATGTGTTCTTCATTCCTTTACTCACTGCAAGCCTCCCTTTCTCTTCCCTCTCACGTATATTCCTTAGCCCTCTCCTCTGATGGCTATAGATTGGATACGAGCCAATTAAAAGGGTGAGAGGAGCTCTGGCACATCCCAGGGAGACAACGCAGATCACAGATTGATCTTTCATTAGGGGGCCACGGCAAATGTGCCGGCAAGGCACCTCGCCCCTTTAAGTTCTCTTCTGAATCATGACACTCCAATTTAATGTCTCTCTGCTAGCTGGTAGAAGGGGAGCAACAGAGACAAAGACAATGTGAAAGAGATAAGGTGGATTTGGGATAGTAGGGATGAGGAGGATTCAGCTGCAGTGGTGTTTTAAGCCCCCAACGTCTCCTTCCAGGCAGCACTGCGACCGTTGACTTCAAGGCACTTAACCCTAACATTAACCATAACCATTGCCTAATCCTAGTGCCTTACAGGCAGCGCTGCCTGGACGGAGACGTTGGGGGCTTAAAACAGCAATAAACAGTATAGACACAGCAGCAAACCCTCTACAATTAGCACGTCACATTTGGTAGCACAAGCATTGACCCTTTGCAATGAGGACATGTGTGTGCCTGGGTGAGCAGTGGTGGCCAAAAGAACACAAACTCTAATACATCATCACCTAACTCTACTACTGTCAGTCAGGTTATGTATACGTTCCAGTGTCATGCTATTTGCCTTTTAGAGTGTGTGTACAGTTAACTCTCTGTTCTTACTCTTGGTCTATTCCACCTTTGAACTATTGCCATGTTAGTGTGTAGTACTGTGCTGCATGCTAAGTGCGCCTGTGGTCCATCTTGTTTATTTGACCTGCAAGGACAGTCAGCTGAGGTGAAGGAGCTAATAGCTAAGGGAAGGCACTGAGGTCATTAGCCACAGAGGCTGAAGCATAAGCCTAAAAACTTTCCGTCAGGCAGATCCACAGGGACCTCGCACAGGTTCCTGGTGGAGTTCCTTCACACACGCATCAAAGAATAAGACTATGCAAACTGAATTAACTCCCAAGAAAGAAAAGTAATTCAAGAAGCAATTATATACAAATGTATTTCAAGCTGTGCAATCTTAAGTTTCTGGTATAGTGATCTGCCAAATTAAATTCTGAGCCTCTGCAAAGTCTATAGACTTTCCTGCGCTCCTGTATCCTGAGAACTGTAAATGCTATAACGTAGTATACTATGGGTACACCTGTTGATTAACCCTTGGTAAGATGAAAACATATCAGCACACAGGAGCTTGTTGTCAAGACTATGCAGAGCTGTAAATGCTACAGGCTAACTGTAAATACAATCTGGTAATTCCTTAAACTGTCTGACCAGATACTGTTTCACAGATAGGTCACTGCAGTTCAGCCTCTCAATAATCATTAACTGATACAATCGGATAAACTAACATGCTGTTAAAAAGCAAGTTAAAAAACTAAAAGCACTTTGAATCATGAATATAAATCTCTCTTATTTTATGCCTTTAGGTCAATTATTGTATGCATTGCTATTATAACACTGTTCATATATGGATGGTGTGTAGATAGGTTACATTTTTATATGTCTGTAATATACCTGCCAAAACTGGATTTCTCTTTCTCTTTCAAAAAAAGTATTCAGACTTTCCATATTTGTGGACTAACTACTTACTTCCTTGGGTTCCATTTGGTTTGGAAATATGGGATTGGATTTGGGATTAGTCAGGGGATTTAACGTATTTGCACTCTGTTGTTAACGTAGCAGAATCTGTCTTTGATTTACTGGATGTAACAC
The DNA here is from genome assembly GCA_023566125.1 of Zingel zingel. Taxonomy (NCBI): domain Eukaryota; kingdom Metazoa; phylum Chordata; class Actinopteri; order Perciformes; family Percidae; genus Zingel; species Zingel zingel. The sequence continues at coordinate 22,663,372 of CM042330.1, forward strand.
ATTTTTGTGGGATCTAATTACTAGAATTCTGTCACCCAGGAGGTATGATGATGCCAGGGAGAAACTCTGTTATACAAACCTGGATTCCTGTTCCTTCAGGAACAATGATCTTCCAGACACAGTTGAGGCTGTTGAGGTAAGGCTCAGGAAAGCCAGGAGATAAGATGGTGCCAGTTCGATGGGTCAGATTGCCTCCACATGGAACTGCAGAATAAAAGTGATGAGCGGGTTGAAAAGACATTAAGTCATATTAAATGTACCAAATGTATCATGGATGTACAAAGATGCAGGGAGAGTAAGATTAGGTATATGCATACAAGATGCATACACTGCACACTGAAATACTATATAAAAATAATTTATATTTCTTAATTTTCTTTCTTAACCTTTTTCCTCAACATAGATGTGATTCTCCTAGTGGGATTATGGAATTTTCTCCAAACAAATGTCAACATTGCAAACAGGATGAAGAACACAACAAGAAAAAGATAAGAAAACAAAACAGTGTTGTTCTTTCAAGTTCTTCACTCATTTTCAACTTGTTTTAAGAAAAGTCTGATTTTAGGACTCACTAAACAACAACTAGAATGGAGTCTTATACACACACACACACACACACACACACACACACACACACACACACACATACACACACACACACACACACACACACACACACACACTGCGTGTTGCATGGCTGCATTGCTACAGGCAATGGCTGGCAGAGCACATCTGTGTCATAGTAACAAGAGTTTGACACTCAAGGCATCAATCAGGTGGGAGAGACACAGATACAGAATGAGAGATGGAAAGAAAGAGAATGAAGAAGTAAATACAAATGAAGAAAAAAGCCAAGAAGAAAAGCAAGACAAACTAACAAAAAAAAAAAAAACACATCCAGGCTGACTGGCAAGTGTTTGTGTCTGTTTGTTGGATTTGAGTATTCATGCCCTACCTATACAGCTTGGTATGGAGCTGTTCCATTGTGCCAGGGCATTGGGAACTGTCAAACATTCAATGGCACTCGGTCCCTCCAGCATATAACCTGGACTGCACTCAAAGCGGATCACAGCGCCAACAGAAAAGTTGTTACCCATACGGCGGCCATTCCGGGGCTCAGGGACCGAGCTGCACTGGGTGGCACTGGTCCGTGGCACAGCTTTGGAGAAACACAGTGAAAAACAGGGTGATTAGAGGTGTTGATTTATCTGTCATTATCTGTAACATTTCCAAGAAAATACAAGGCTGTTTCACTTTGTTAGAAAAGTTACTATGGGTGTCATATCAGAATGATCACGCTTTGTCCCAAATAGATTATACAAAAAATAACATTCAGCTTCTCTTTGCCTTGTGGCTCCAGCTTACTTAGAATAAAATACAAAAATGGAATTATTAATTTATTAAACTTTCTCCAGAGCTGCCATTGCCTTTGGGTTTCTGCAGCATATGTCATTTCTGGTACAGTGTATTGTTAAAGGAAAATAACAATTCAGAAGAGAAAAGTCCCTCTTAGGGGAATAGAAGAACAGGGGAGTTTAAGCACAACCTCTTAAACAGACTGCTATACTTCTATACTTCTTAATGCTCCAGAGCACACACTTCTGCTGACACACACAAGCACACAAGCACATCACAGATGAAATAGTGGCTGAAGGTGAATCCTTTCGAAATCACTCAACAGATCGTCTATTATGGAGGGGAATTGGGCTGCTAGAACATAGGGGATCCAAAAGAAACAAGACGCTAGGATTTGTTTGTGTGCAGTTTTGCGTGTGCCTTTGTGTTTCACACTCACCCTGGTAGACCATGTGGAATCCTTTCAAGCTGGATTGGCCTTTGGAGGTGAAGCGGATCAGGATTTGGTTAGAGGTTGCTAATGGCAACGACTCGCCTGTGATGGGGAAAAGTAAAAGACACAGTTTGTAATGTTTTTAGCAGAGTGCTGCCTTCAATTTATATTTGTGTGGGTACAAACCACTGTTTTAGCTCCGTAATTGCCGTCTTATTACCTACGCAGTTAAATAACTAATCTTTCCCACATCCATCTGGTAAAATACAATTTAGGTGTGAATGTCATTACATTACATTACATGTCATTTAGCTGACGCTTTATCCCAAGTGACTTCCAATTAAGGGCTTTCAATCCTGAAGGTGCAAACTCCAGACAACAAGTAGTAAGTGAAAGTACATTAGCTTTAAATAAGCAAAACTACAAAGAGCCATATGAAAATGCAGCTTCAAGACACACACACACACACACACACACACACACACACACACACACACACACACACACACATATATATATATATATATATATATATATATATATATATTAGTGCTGTCAGTTAAACGCTTTATTAACGGCGTTAACGCAAACCCATTGTAACGGCGTCAATTGTTTTTATCGCGAGATTAACGTTCTTTTTGGCCTAGCAAACTTTGTAGTTTTTTTCACATGCTGTTGCAACAACTAGTAACGTTAGAAAAACTACAACATCACACCGGATCTAGCTAGACCGGAAACAAAACAACAGGCACGCCACACACCATGCGCACACACTTGTTTGGGCTTGCGAGCCGGCCAAAGAGTAGTAGGCTAACGTTACGTTTTGAGTGGCTGGCGAGTGCGAGACGCCGAAATGGATGCCAATAAGATTCTGAATGCAAAGTTTACTTTTAAAAAGTTGTCGAGGGGGACAGTAGTTTCACGCATACACAGCCTGTATGACACTGACAAAGCAGCCCAACTGGAACTGCTGCAAAGTGCTGCAAACGCTGTCTCATTAACCGGTGATCACTGGACGTCAGTAAGTAATCAAAATTACTGTGTTGTTTGTATCATTTTTTTGACTGTTTTTGTCATTTGGGACATTGTCCACCCCCTTTTCTGTCCAGGAGAATTGTTACATTCCTTATTAAAAAAACGTAAAGGTTACAAATGTCCTGCTGTGGCATCCGGTTTTCGACCATTTTGTTTGTACTGTATAAGCCAAGTGTTAGTGTTACAGTACATCTCAGTTAGGTTAGGTACTTGTAGGAATTGCGCAATAATGACAGATTCACACATTTTTCTTTTGTTTACAGTAAATAAATAATAAACAATTACAAATCTTAAAGTCAAGTTCATAAAGTATCTTTCTTTGCATTCATTTGATTCCCAATTAAGATACACCGGGTAAGAATGGCTTTCCATTGTTATTATGTACTTAAAAACAGTTCTGAAATCCAAAATAATTTTTTCATGTGATAAAATTTGGCGATTCAATTTTTTATTGTTTAACAGCCCTAATATATATATATATTAGGGCTATATATATATATATATATATATATATATATATATATATATATAAACGATTACATTTTCTTAATTGCGATTAATCGTTGAATTTCTATAGGTAATCGTGATTAATCACGTTTTGTCACACATGAACGCCAGACGTGTTCAGAATTAATAATAATAATAAACTTTTAATGAAATACAGAACAGCGCGAGCAGGAATCGGCGCGCCTCACGCGAGCAGGGCTTATATGCCCCGAGAACGGAGACTTCACTAACGATATAAAACACACATTAACTGCCGTAGCCTATTCGCAAGTCACACTATTTTCCATGAAAAGTAACTGCACATTTTATCACGTATAAATGGCGGATAAAAGCAGCTCGTTCTACTTACAGAACTCAGGTGGTTTCTCAAGCTTGATGTGCTGTTGTGGTAGGCCAGTTTCAAATTGCATATTTGACACTCTGCCTTTGTCTTGTCCTCACTTAATTTAAAGTTCTCCCACACAGATGAAGTCTTCGGCATTTTTGTCTTCTTTTCGCTGAATCGTGACGGTAATGACGTTCAACTCATGGTCGTTTTAACTGGGGCATGTGACGTGACGTCCCAGTAAAATCTCAAAGTCTCCTATATTTTGCAGTAGATTAATTTAGATTGATAATAACGGGTAAAAAGGATAATACATTTTGTTTCTATTATTTGATTTTCCACAATGTCAAAGCAACGCAGCTTAACCCAAAATACAAGCTCAGGCATGCACTTCTGTCCATGCAAACTGCGCTGTTTTGCGCTCTAGCCAGAGAATACTCCGGTTGCAGGAACCCTTTAGTAGTCCAAGAAGAAGCAAATATATTTATTAAGTATAACGAGGTATATTCGAATGTCAAATATTTGAATGTCAAATTTTCAAATCGAATACCAACCCACCGAACGAATATTCGTATATTCGGGTACATCCCTATTATCCACTGAGTAAGTACACTAGACAAGTTATGCAGAGTGCGATTATTTCAGATATATTGAGCAAATTGCTTTTGAGTTTGCATCGCCAGCTGTAAGTCATGACTGGTTTCCAAGACGGCGGCGGCATGTAAACATGAACGAGAGTGTCTTTATAATCTATCTTTTTAATAAACTGTCTGTACACTTACAAAGTTCTCAATGCTTCGGTTAACATTTAGGGACCCTCATTATGCTACCGTTGAAGTTTGGTAATATTTTGAGCCTTTTTAGTGGTATAAATAGCCATTTGTTTTTACATTCCCTGTGCCCCGAATACTAGCGTTGTAAGCTAATCGGTGGTCCGCACTAGCGTCGTTCAAGCTAAAAACTCATTCGATTAGCATGAAAACATGTCCCAGAGAACGACAGAGTGGATAGACATCTGTTAATAACCCCTAGGTTCGTTTTGCGCCGGAATTGTCCTTTAATGTTGACAGCCCTAATATATATATATATATATATATATATATATATATATATATATATATATATATATATATATATATATATATATATATATATATATAATATGTATGTGTGTCCAGCATGAAACTTCAAAAACGTGGTAGGAAATCTGCTTATGATTGTGTCAAAGAGATCATACTGCAGGTTTCTGAATATTAATATATTTAGAAGCTATTTTCATATACGTGTATTTTCGTGTAAAATTGCAGGAAAGTGCAAAGAAACAGTAGTCTAGACTACAGCAGTGCTGCATATGTGATGTTAGGCTTTCACAAAAGGTCCTACTCTGATGAATAAATAACATGCTTAGAAGACTTTAGAAGGCATACTGAGTGTATCACGATATGCAAATGCTTGGCGATTATTAAGATTATCCTAATATTTTACTGTCATACAGGATTAGTTTATCTGCTATGCTTATTGGATAGAAAACAATTTCCTTGTTCCTTTCCTAGCCTCTTGTGACTAAATGGGAGTCCTGATTATTGGCACTGATAGCATTGTGTCACACGACAGCTGAGCCTCTGACCGCAGTCTGCCTATGTCAAGTCATGTTCTGGGAGCTTAGAAGCTACTTTTGATTAGCATATGAGCCTTGAACAACATGTTAGCTCACTGTCATGTTCTTGTTTTACTATTGTGACTCTCTGTTCACATACCCAATTAACAAATCATTAATATATATATATATATATATATATATATATATATATATATATATATATATATATATATATGTTTGCTCTACAAGATGCTTATCCATAAACTAAACATTGCATTATGAACAATTTACTGAGAAACTTAGGTATGCAATACTGCATGGGGCAGCTATATGTTTACTATGAAATTATTCCTGACAGATTTATCTGTGCCTTAATTTCAAACCTCTGTCCATAAATCAAATCATATTTATTACTGAAATTACTGATATGATCACCTGCTGTCCTCATCAGCTCAAAGTGTAATTAAACTCAGGAAAACCCCCATGATGTATCTTCCATGGAGGAAAACTGTTGACTGACGCAGAACATGATACATAGTGTGAGCATCTCCGTCTCTGCCCGTCTTTCTCTGTGTGTTGCTGACTCGCTCTCTGCAGTGGATCTCATTACTCTGTGTCTGCTTGCTGTCACGCTGTAGTGGGAGGCAGATGTGCTTAATCCCAGAGGCAACATCTGTGTGTCTGTGTCTGTGTGTCAGCGAGTCTATCCTGCGCTGTGCGTTTAGCTCACGTTTTAATGTGTGTGAATATTGTTTTCGCCTCTATGTGCAATGTCCAGAGATAGCTCAAATGGCAACAGTTTCTTACTGCGTCATCATCATGCTTGTCTAAGTTCCAATGTGGGATCCCCAAGGCATGCTGGGTAGTTTATTACAAGTCGCCCTTGCTGCGTGCTGTCATGGTGACGGTGTTTCATAATTTACTGTGCGGGGCATGTACTCATCCAGATAGATCAAACATATGTCAGCATGTAACATATTAACTCTCTGGCCACTTTCTAGTTCCAAACCACTTTGCCCTTAAAAGTATCCTCTACACTGACATATTAAAGACTGACAAGGACAGATATGACTTTGGCTGGAAGTCAATAGTCAAAAAAATAGTCAAGTGGCAGTTGCTGGTGTGCAATGGTTTGGCTACAGCAGTCATGGGGAGATTAACGATCCAGCCGTTAAACCACAACGTTAGAAACAGCCCTGAAGGGGATTACATGAAATTTATTTTACATTTTAAGAATAAATGTTTTGCATTCATACAGCATGCTTGCAGTGTAACAAAAGTAGCTAAAGTGGTCAAAGTTAAATGTAGTTTAACTGACTCATTAGTCACACTTCAAATGATGGCCAAGAAAGTGACAATTGGCTCTTTTTTTTAATCAATTAAAACATTTGCATTTAGATAAATCTCATTGATTACTTGAATCAGTCCTTTTGTCCTTTCTGCCTACATGCTGTCTCCTTTTCTTTTGTAATTCCCACCTTTTATTATTCTATTGTTTCTCTCTCTCCCTTTCCTCATTTTATTCTGTTACCACGGTAATTCACAATCATTCCCTTTTATTTTCAAAACCATTGATTTGCCAGACATGACAGCAATGAAAACACCCACACACACACACACACACACACATATACATATATATATATATATATATATATATATATATATATATATATATATATATATATACATACATACATACATACATACACACAGTTTAATGTAATGTAAATGCTTTTCAAAATCACAGCAAACTGCCTTATGTGATATGTTACCATGCTTGACAAATAATACCCTGCTAAAATACTCATTACCTGCATGCACTACTTCTTCAGCGACACTTGTCTGTGTGGGCTAAAAGTTTCTCTTCCCTTGCCAAAGTGTGTCAGCTCTGCTCTGCCATGCTGGGTTAGAGAGCTCTGTGTACATGTCGCCAGAAGTCCTCAGTTAATATAGCGGCCTGTTTATTGAGCTGTAAACTGGATTTTCCGAGACTGCCCTGGACACAAACCAAAGTAATCATTTTGCTTTTGTCTAGTAACAGGGCTAGGGCAGGTTAAGATGGAGTGCTGCCCTAAACTCGCACACCTTTCTACTCTGCCCCTCTTGAAAGGTTGAACCTCCCATATTCAAGCTCTTTCTTTGGTAGCCCAGTAATACAGTGTAGCATTAATCACACACATCCGCAATGTTAAAACACTGTTGCAACAGAAATCGTTCGTTCTCCTTTACAGTCTTACTTTTAACCTTACATCAGTTATATTTTGCTTTTCTCCATTCTCTTACATAACTGCTTTATTCAATTATCCCATCTTTGAGCATGTGTGCTGTACTTCTGTTGGACATCTATTTAAAAATCATTAAAAAAGAGATATTTGGGCAGCCCTCACTTCATTTAGGGACAAGTTTAGATTCATAAGGTCTTCAGATGTCAAGTCTTGATGCTATAAATGCAGTCGATTTTCTTGATAAAAGGACTGAGATAATCCCTATCTACCCATATCTTTAACCTGGCACACAAGCTAGATTGAACTAAATTTATTTGGGCATTTTTCCCATGTTTATGTTAGCTGCAAGGGTGCGAAGTGTGCCAAATTGACAGGCCTCCTATCACATGCACATTTTCCCACCTAAGAACAATGTGATGTTAGATTGAGTGAGACATCTTTCTTAAGACCTCAGGAGTGGTGAGTGATATGTGTGTGTGTGTGTGTGTGTGTGTGTGTGTGTGTGTGTGTGTGTGTGTGTGTGTGTGTGTGTGTGAGCAAGCGCACTTGTTTGCCTACATAACTGCATTCGCATATATCCTGAGAGTTGACGTGTATTTGTGTAATACCAATTCAGGTGTATGTGCATGCAAGTCTTCTTGAGCCTGTCTGCTGATATGTTATCCCTGTGACTCTTTAAGTTGTTGTTGTTGTCACTGTTGAATTGTTTTACAGCTCACTGGAGCCCACCTGAAGCCACAGCAGCTCTGCCTGTGTCAGCCATTTGTCTCGGTTTAACTGGATCCTTATGAAAGGGATGAGGCTAAGACAACATTTTATTTAGTCCACTGTCATGTCAAAAATAATGGCCAGGAGATCAAATAGTCAAATCACATTTGCAGATTTGTTACATGCTGGTGCTGAATATGAAAAAAAAAGCCGTACAAGCTTCTGCGAGTCTTGCCAAGCTGCAGTTCAATGTAAAAAGCCTCTATTTTTTCACCTCCCTTATGCTTAATACCTCCTGAAATATCCCCTGTAGCTACCCAAAAATGTAGGTATCTGAATGTGTGTGTGCTTGTTTAAGTACCTGTGTGTGCTCCAGAAAGGGAGCTGAGAACACGGGAGTGCTGTGTCGGCCCATCATTAACCTCCACAATGTCATTCAGAGCTGTCTGGAAGAAGGCGAATTGACTGAAGACCACTAGAAAATGAATATCGGAGAAAAGTGATATTAGTTCAAATGAGTGACTACATCACAGTTGCACTGACAACTCTAAAATCCATTTGAAATAACACAGATAATACTATCCTGATTCAAATTAAAGCAATTTCAATCCAAATGTCTTTTCTAAAGCTATGTGGATAATACTGTTAGTTATGACAACACACCCAAAAAATGACATTACACAAGTAGATCAGCAATCCTGTCTGGGCTTGATGGCTTGTCAGTAGATGAAAGGCTTTGGCAATGACAGCCAATCTGTTGTACAATGTGCAGCTAAAGCTTTACGATGGTGCTTTCATCCTTTAACCCACCCTTTCTACCGCTATTGCCTGAACATGTTCAGCCCTTTCACATCTAATCTATGTCTAGTTTGCTTGTATATTGTAGGTTAAAGAGAAGGATGAAGAGGATGATGGAGAGAGGGCAGAGGGGACAGAGGACTAGTGCTCTCCATTAGGGGTGATGGCAGGACCTTATCTTCCGAGTCACTCGTCAACATGACTCAGCATCGGTTTTCTCTAACTCAGCTTCAGTGGTTTATTTCATTCGTACATCCTCTTTTATCTCTATCTATGATAAGAGAAGCCAGTGGTTTAAGTGACACCCATCCAGCCCTCTGCATTGAGGAAAATAGCCTATCATTAGGGCTAGTGCATCTGCCTAATGAGAAGCAGCAAGAATGGAGGTGGGAGCAACTGTGGCTCGGCACGACAAAGTGGGTTGCCTTGGGCCTGGCTGTCATTTTCCAGGAAAATGCAAATGTGGACTTTAATTATTTCGATTTCCTCCCTCGCTTTCACTCCATTGAGTGAAATATGTTGCTGACAGGGTCCAAGAAAAATGGGTGCCCAGTCATTTTGGAGCAGCGCCATACCTCTGAATGGGTGTCATAACCTTGACATTCAAAAGACCGGGGTGAAGTACCCAAAACACATGCCGGCCGCTGCTGTTTGGTGTAATTTAACAATGATAGGACTTGAGCTTCCCCTAAGAGAGGCACGGTGCTGATAACTCATTAGAGATCCAGAGGGAAGAGAAAATGAAGCAGGAGATAATAAGAGAGAAAGTCAAGCAGGAAGAGCTTGTGGGCAAGTAAATAAAACATGTTTGCTTCTGTATTTGCATGTTTGAGCTGTGTCTCTTACTGCATTGTTTTGCTTTCTGAATAATTTGCTGCTCCTACAGTATCAGATTACATATTGAAAGCAAGCTGTGACCTTTAAGATGGAAATGCCAAAAAGTAGTGAAACTGCAGGAACTCTGGATCTTCCACACACAATTATTTTTTGGTGTGTGTATCTCAGACAGACATATTGTACGCCTGGTGTGTAGATAGTGATTCAATTGAAAATATGCGTATGGCAATGAGACACGATTTATATGGAAACTATCAATTATTGTGTGATTCTACTGTGTGACATAACTATATGGAAAAACAGCATTCAGTAAACCGCTGACTAAAACATTTTAATTGCAAGTTAAAAAGACAATGTGTGTGGGAGCTTTTACAAGTTTTCCACACACTCCTACACATCTGTCACTAAGAATATTCAGGTGTGGGAAAATAAAACTTACTTTAGTTTCCACAGTAAAAGAATACAGTACGTGCAATTTAATGAGGCACTTAAGCATAGTTTGATCCTGATAAGGGCATTTTATGCATTATAGAATAATTGCTTCTTAATTAAACACACATAAGATACACGCAAAAATGCACAACTAAAAATCTGCTAGGAGAAATGAACAAATACAGTAATACAGTGCTCTTCTTTGGCTTACCGTAATCCTTTGGCACCACCACAGAGTACAGACAGGTTTGCGCACTGCTGTAGTTGCCAGGGTAACCTGGAGACAAGACCACTCCCTCCAAACCTGAGTACTGTCCACCACATGGAGCTGGAGAGAGACACAGAGAGGAGACATGAGGAGACAGGGCAGACAGAGAAGGAAGGTCTAAAGCCAATAGTGAAAGATTTCATTTCTGCCTACCTCCTGCTTTCCCATCCCCTCTGTTCCATTACTCCTAAATTACTTTTCTTGTCTGATTGGGTTTTGGGTGGAAGATGTCCCTGGTGTTTGCCAGAGTGAAATTGCAATGTTTTCCAAGTGTCCCTCTGGGTTAGCCTGGGTGAGATGAGGCCAGAATCTTCTCTCCTGCTTGAAAGCCCCTAGAAATGCTCTGTTTGTGCTCACATCTCGTGCAAGTACTGATCCCATGTATGTGAATGTGTGTTTTCTTTGTGTGAAAATGTGCGTGGTGTGTGCATGTATTCCACCTGACATGTCACTGAGGCTTCATACTGCGAGAGCCAGATTTGGTGGTGTCAGGGATCTTTTACCAGCTTTTCAGGGGAACATGCGCAGTGTGTGTCAGTCGTGTCGTGGGAATGTCAGAGAACAGCCAGGATGACGCAGGTTTTGTTGTGTGTTTGAAAATATATGCAAAGTAAGAAGCCCTCTTCAAACTGCAAATTAAATTAAAGCTACACCCTCACATATATCTACATTAGCAAAAACCCACACAGCTCTACACATATACCTGTAGGACATAGCTTGGTGCAAAAAAACATAATCATATACGCATGTTTACATGTGATAAATCTATAAGCACTGATGTGGTTTGTGTTCCTTACAACTGTCTCCAGATGTCAGTGTTTACCTGTGCAGATGGGTTTGGGTTTGTTCCAGCTCGGCTTGCCGTCTACCCCCATGATGCAAGTGAGGGTTGCGTCTCCCTCTAGTGTGTAGCCACTGTCACAGTGGTAGGTGACAGTGTAGCCCAGCTTGAGGTCGGCGCCCACCCGAGTCCCATTGCGCACCACGCCCGGCTCGAAGCAAGACTCCCTGGGGTTCTCTGTGGAGAGAGGTAACACGGTGGGAAATCAGTGACAGAAGGGAGTGTTGGTGTGTGTGTGGGTATTCAATAAAAGGATTTTTGCATCAAGCTGCAGCAGTGATGCTGGAATAGAAATTGTTTTCAGCCTAAGGTTCCCGACATTCTCAGATTTCTTACTTCCTTCCTTTGTCGCTTACTTCCACCCTGTGCATCACTCTTTTGGTAAATATATCTCACTGACTGCCACTTTTCTCTCTAGCCCTTGACGATGCCCTTTCATCTGCGGCTGCTGGAGGTATGTACTGTATTGTATGGCTGGGGAGACGGACAGGCAGCTGATTGAGAGTGGCATTGCTCTGGCCCAAGGTCTGCTGACTGCACAAAACCGCCTATCACACAACACTTCACCGTGCAGTCAACTAGAGAAGACAATGCACATACACAAGCTTTCTTTTGTGAACACACACACACACACACACACACACACACACACACACACACACACACACACACACACACACACACACACACACACACACACACACACACACACACACACACACTATCTAACCACATATCAATCACCACTCCTGAGGTCGTAAGAAAGATGTCTACCTCAATCTAACAACACATTGTTCTTAGGTGGGAAAATATGCATGTGAGAGGAGGCCTGTCAATTTGGCACACTTCGCACCCTTGCAGCTAAAATAAACATAGGAAAAATGCCCAAAGCAATTTAGTTCAATCTTAAACACAGTTCACTCTAGTCTCGCAGCAAACTTCAATATTTGATGACTCAACACGCACATACAAAAGGGAAAGTGAGTCAAACGTTTTCTTTTATCAGGAAAACTTCAACTTACAATTCAGTGCCTCACAAAAAATATGCAAAATCCTTGGTTATCTCGATATCAATCAGCTGAAAGCAAACTTTAAATGGGAAACACTTTAACAATGTTCATATTTGTAAAGGTCTATTTGCATGCCAACAAAGAAGGGTACTTTTTACTTATTTCTCATGCCACTGGTATTTGCAAAAGCTATTTCATTACCTGTATCAGAATTGATGATGCTAACTTCCCTGGAACTGCTTATCTGTGTTTATTTTCTGTCTACCTTTACTGAGGAGGACCAAAATGTTGGAGATGATTTTTAAATTAGGTTTGTTTTTGTGTTCCACCATCTGCCATTTAGACAGGGGTTTAATTTGCACTATGAACAACAACCTCCTCCTGTTGTGGACCATCAAGCAAATTCCCTTTGTGCTACAAAACAAGCAGATGTAATGCAAAAACAATCATCTGTGTACAGTTATTAACAAGGTCTATGCCTAACTAAAGTTCTAATGATTTATTGATGATAAAAATGCACATGTAACACCCTGGATAAATGCCTAGTTTCTGAGCTGAAAGCTGGAGACCTGCTGACCAGACATGAGGCTGCCCTTCATGGCTGAACAGAGTGCTGGTGCCGGTCATGTGGTCTGTTGGTCTGTCTCCTAGTGCACCTGTTCTAGACAGGTTGAGCCCTTTCATGGGCTGATGTAGACCTGAACCCTCCCTCGCCACCTCCTCCATTTAATCAGCACACCTGGCAAGAGACAGCAGAGGGGTGATGGATGTAGCAGGCATTAGGTGTGGACTGGCTCTGGACAGAAGCTAGCGGTTGGTCACCGCAATGAAGATGGCAGATTTAACAAGCCTCTGCCCCGGGACATTTGTGTGAGAGAAAATGGGCAATTGGCATCATCTGTTTTGGAAAATACTCAAAGGAGTTTACTGTAAGTGATGTTACGTGAAGTGAAAATGAGCCTAGGAGTTAGTGAAGGTACTGAATCAGACAGATGTGAGTATGAGAGTGCTTGTATGTGTTTATTTGTCCATGTCTGTGTCTATGTGTTTTATTCAAATGTGGCTCAGGCATGGCAAGTTTTTGCCCACATATTTCCCTGGTGAGCCTAATCAGACATGGCCAGAGGCACGGAACCAGAAAGACATAACGACTGCTTGGTAAAGAAGCTGACAGCACCTCAGGCAGATTTTGTAATACAATTTTCAGTGGCGGGGCTGACCAAATACTAGCTGGGCCAACTCGTCAACTTGCTGCTTTCTCACCAACCAGATCCAAACGCGCAGCCAAACATGCTTTTGTGCCATGTTGTTTGTCTAAAACGGAGGAGGTAATTTATGTATTATTTGGTTATGGTTCATTAGTGTGGAGAATTGGAAGTGGGGAGAGAGAGTTTTTCTGAGCCACACACTGGGTCCATCTGCTCTACCAGATTGGCCATGCAATATTGCACACTCCATCACACACTGCAGAAAATATTGCTGGGAGTGAGTTAAGGGGTAGGCTCTGTAACACTGTCCTAACAAAATACTGGGTGTCAGTCCAGTTATGTACAGTTTGCAGATGAATCACAGAGCTGCATCGCATAAACAGGAAGCGTTCTGAAATCAGTTGAACTGCTTGTATAGCTCACCTCAACACCAGCCAAGAAACAGAGAGCTCAGGGTCGATCTGGAATTGGTTAAACGTCTGATACCTTAAACAGCTGTAATTGAGGCTGGGAGATTTAAGAAGATTTAACACTGTTCTCTCAAGCAAAACCCTTAACGAAGATGCCCAGTCTAATTTAGAGCTTGTTCGGCGTCTGTATATTTGTTAGGTAAAGGCTATAAAAGTCAGGCACTGAGGCGTTACCCTGTGAGGCTGAAACACAAATGCAGAACACACAGATGTGTTGTATTATCCTTAAACCAATTGGCTGTATGTCAAGGATGTCTCTGATCATTCTGCACCATGTGTGCAGTACAGAGTACCTTGTGTGGGAAAATAAATCTGGGTCTCCCAAACAACATCCTGCGGTCAGCTAAGCATAGACATGAGACAACAAAGCGCTGTTGGCTCTAATTTATGAGGAGGCAGCTGCAAAGCACTGATCAAATAGAGCTTAAGCACACATGCTGTCGGCTTTTCATTTTCATAATTCTTTGTGTTACGCGGCTACTAGAGGAGGTACAGATCAATAATGATGCCCAAGCAGACTGTAGCTCAAATGGAAAGGTGGTGATCAGGACACTGCAGAACACCCCATTCTTTCTCTGAAGCAATTTTCATACCACTAATCTCGCTTTGGACTAGACACAAGGGAAAGTTAAAAAGAAACAATCTGCAAGGTCGATAAACAGCAGAGGGTAAATCCATTCTCACTCTGCCAGAGGAAGAATTTTAAAACATGAATTGTTCAGGGGGATACTGCATCACATACTATTTAAAATTCACTGTTTTGTTCAGAATTTTAAGACGCTGGAGATGAAAAACTGATGATGAAAAAGTCTTGCACATGCAGACACAGGCACACAAAATCTAAGTTTCCACTAGCTAGATAGTTTTTTTTTCCAAATAGCCAAATACTGCAGTTTTCAAGTCATTCCTCTAACCAAAAAGGTGCCCACCTGTGTACTGCAGCACAAATCCATTGCTGCTGAGGGAAGCATCGCTGCGGAAAGCCAAGAAAAGTGTGTTGGAGCTGCTCTCAATGCGATCTGGAACATCGGTGCCATAAAAACTACCCAGCAAGGGGCTGAGGGAGTCCGGCCCATCGTAGATATGTAAGAAGTCATAACTGGGCTCCAAGCTGAACCTGGTTACAGAAGTGTAAATAAAACGTACATCAACATTTGTAGCGCACATGAGATATAAGGTAACACACTTCACTGGCATGATTTTAAAATGTCATAAAAATGTATAATTTTATTATATGGATTTACAGAATAAAATATTTATAAACATAGAGACAGAGCGCATTTTTGTCTTCATAAAGTCTCAGTTTTTCAGGTCGGCAAAATATAAAAACTTAAGTCATGGGTTATTTACCCTGTTGGTAGTGAATATCACCATACAGCAGCTTTTAGGCATTTTTCAGTTGTTTGCTAGCAGACAAAATTGACAAGGAGGCACCTTCACGCTATACAAGTGAACGGAGAGCTGTTTTCCCCTCCAGTGGCTTTCAGAGTATGACGCATACGCTCTGTCTCTATAAATGGACACACATAGTGTTGTATTTTATATCGTTGTATAAAATAGGTTAGAAATGGATAGAAATATTCAATTTCAAACACACATGTTGCAATTAATGTGCTACTGAAGCTTACTGGTTGAATCTAAGAGAGATGACATAGTCTGGTGTGACAGAAACTGTCCAGTCACACTCCCTTCCATGGGGGTAAGGTTCAGGATAGTCTGGAGACAGAATCAGCCCACTAGGACCTGTCAGGTTGCCGCCACATGGAGCTATGAAAAGGAAGAAGTTGATTAGTAAATCAAACAGTAAACACATTTTCCCAATTGTATATTCATCCTAAAACCTATTGTCAAACAAATATCTTAAGATGATATATCATCTAATTCTCAATTTAGTTTTTTATTAAAATATTGCCTTATTGCATTATTCTGCGCATTGCTAGTGCTGTTATTTTGTTATTATATTATTACTATTATTACTATTATGCAGCCAACTCTTGAAATGAGCTGATTGTCAATCAACTGATAGAACTGCTAATATAAAAAACACTTTACACAAAACAAATAGGCTGCATAGCTACATACAATTTCCAGTTTCAGGAAAAACATACTTTTAAAGTAGCGGATATTCATGGTCTCTTCAAAGAAGTCATATTGACAGATGCTTCATTGAGATGTAGCTAATGCCCATTGACACCGTTTACCATAATTGAACCTGTAACTGTCAGAGAACTGTTCTGCCCAACCCCTAACCCAAACAATTATCAAACTAATTAAGCTAAGCACTAATTAAACAAGGCAGCTAATTGCAAGGTCTTAATTACCATTGCTTATTCACATTGTTTTGGAGAGAACCTAGTGTGATCATATATTTTAAAAAAGATTGTAAAAGAGTAGAGGTCTGACTGAGAGGTCTACGTTGCTATTGAGAGACAGAATAATGAGATCTCTCTGTCTGCTGCAGTCACTTCGGTAAATGTCTAGGGAACACGGCAATCGGGTTTGCCACTTAAGATTCACTTAAGGAGTCTGTTAAGTAATCATGTTAGGAATCTGTATTGTCTACCTGTTTCAGACCAGCAAGAGAGGTGATATAGTATAGTGCATTATGCAGGTTGTAGGGTGTGGTATACTTTATATACTTTAATTTTAATACTGTTCTCTCATGTCTTTACTAGTTATATAATTTAAAATCTCAAATCCGCATAAAGTTTACACACAGAATTGGTAGGAACATAGTGCATTTCCTTAAACAATGGATGTATACATGTACTGTATATACAAAAAATTGCATGTACTACATGTTCTTATCACCCAGCAGTAGCAATAGATATGTGACAACATTCAGGCTAGTTCTGATCATTATTCATGTAGCATCATTAGCCATAATTGATGACTGCATGGTGTGGTAATACCTGTGCATGTAGGAGGGTCTGGCTGCCAGAAGAAGCGACCATTGATCTCCGTGCAGGTGATCCTGTTGGCCCCCTGCAGGATGTAGCCAGGATCACACTGGAACACCACATGGTCCCCAGGCTCCCTGCTGTCGCCACCGCGGGTCCCATTAGTAGGCATGCCCGGGTCGTTGCAGGAGGTAGCAGTGGAGACTGAAGGAGCAAGAGGAGTCTCAATCAGACGTTAAAATGATCCTTAGTTACAAGATGAAAAGGGAGTATTATTGTCATAGTTCAGAGTTAAACTTGTAAGTTGGGATTTTCTTCTCTCTCTACACCCAGTTACAACCTAGCCATTTAACCCAGGTCCACGTAACATTTCATTCACCTCCCTCCTTCCCTCCCTCTCATCATCCTTCTCTCTCACCAGAGAACTGCAGAGCGAAGCCCTGCTTGCTAGTGAAGAAGTCTGTGGTAAACTGCAGGCTGACAGTGTTGAAGGTGCTGTGTGCGTCCTGGGGCAGCACTGAGCCACTCAGTTCCCTCAGCAGGACCCCTCCATCCTGGGGCCCATCCCAGATCCGAAGCACGTCGTGGACCTCCTCCGTATGGTAAACCAGGAAATGTAGACTGTTAAAGACAAAGACAAGATACTTTAGAAGCCATTACAGTTCTGCAGAAGACATTCCCCCTGATACAGTATATTTAGGCTTTAACACCCACTCATCCCCCTTACAATTTAGCTAGACAAAAAGCTCTTTATTTTTCTTTACAGAAACATTTCATAAAATGTTACTAGGATCTGACTATTGCCAGCTCCTATTTGCATTTAATTTTGTTCAAACACACCTTAGGTCCTATTAATGGAAGTTATTGCAGCAGAAGTCCATATCTTGCAGTTTTTCCATTAACAGCTTTAGTCAATAGAAAAACCTAGGCTCCAATTGTTCTGTCAAAAATCTTTTGCATTCTTCCAAAATATTACTATCCAGGGTCAGTTTTTTGTTTTTATTAAAAATTTAAAAAAATGAATTAATGATAAAAAAGTAGAAAGGAAAAAAAAAAAAAAATATATATATATATATATATATATATATATATATATATATATATATATATATATATATATATATACATACATACTTTTAGCAATATAACTCCCTATTTCTAAAATACTGAGGAGAAGGAAACAAATAGAATTAAACTAATACTTATTTAAGAATTAAGAATCAATGCACACAAGGTGTGATTAAAGGAGACAATAAGAATAGAGGAAAGCCAAAAACATGGTTAAGGGAAAGTATAAAGTAGGAAAACAAATTACATTTTAAAGTGAATCACAGACGCCAGATCCAGAGCATTCAATGGATGTTCCACAATGTCAGTCAAGCCGATACGTCTGCCACGGCATTTAATAGTTTCAGTCTAGACATCAGAAAGATGATGCTGTCAAACTACCTACCCCTCACTTTGGGGCAGACAGCTGTCAGCCAGCTGGTGGTCCACTGGATGTGAAATGCACCGTGATTGTGTACGTCTGTGTTTGTGTGTGTAAGTGCGCCACCCTTGATGCAGTGGATTTATAATGATATATTGCTTGTCTTGAGTGTAAGCATGTGTAAGTATGTGTGTTGGACAAGCTCAGCAGGACTAAAAGCTTAGAAAATGGTATTTCAGAACAAATGAGAGGCTGGTGGTAATGTTGACATGGGCCACTCAATATAAAGGGCTTATTTAGAGACAAACAGTATTCTCAGCAGCTTTATCCTGCAGCAAAGTCTCAACTACTTACAAGAAATGATAAAAATGTTTGTCAGCTCGTAATTAATTAATTTGTGCCTTGGATTTAGTTATTCTCTGAAACGCATTGCTGTCTTGAATGCCTTCAAAATAAGAGAAAATGGTGGAATGTACTCAAAGGCAAACGATGGTGTTGAACTGAACTCGACTCACCTGATTCGCACACAGAGCTTTTATCAAAACACCGTTTTTTGTTTTTGTTTTCCAAACGTTGTCTCTTATGTTGCTTCGAATGCTTTACTTGGATGATGTGTAACATCTTGCACGCATGTCACAGAGATATTGAGATACTTCCATGCATTGGGTCAATATCAGCTCAGTGGGGAACACCACTCACATGCTAAAACGTTAAAACGGTGACAAATTATAACACAAAATGATACAATAAAGGCATCACAACTTTATGGAAATGTATATTTGTGTTCTGTGACTTCCATATTAATTTAAATGATTCAAAGAGTTCATAAAAAAACTACTATAAAAAGGATTTCTGCCCCAAAGCAAATTGCTGACTCTCCCTCATGTTTCAATAATATCAGTTTTAATATAAAGCAAACAACAGTTATTGTAATATAATGCTCATGCAGCACTTGAGTTTTTTTAAGAGTCTGTAGAGCTCTGATTATTTTACTTTGCCTACAAGCTTAAGCTGAGCTTATTATAAATCTGTCCAGTAATCATTTTCTTAAAATGTCTTTTTTTGTGTTCAATGTTAATCTCTGTCCCAGCCATGCAGAGGAAATCATGGTACTTTTGTGCTTTTAGTATCCTCATCCCTTTACACACATACACACAAAGACCCGTGAGCTTCAGATGATGCAGAGGAGAAACGGCAACCTACTGATATGTCGGGTTTAGCAACAAGTCCCCACCGTTTCTGCATAATTGATGTCAGACTCTGATTCCCATACTGTCTGATGTGTGAGCCGCAGCCAGAGGCTACTCAACAATGTGTCGTGTGTGTGGATACTGTACATAACCTACTTGACAAGTCCTGTTGCAATGCCTGTGAAATAAGTGCACATAAAACAAACAGATGCAGACAGGCGCACAAGTACATATTCACGTAAATGTACACTGAGGGGTATGCCGCATTACACGCCCGTACATAGGCATCCACACCTGGTAAACAGATGTATTGAGAGAGACAGCCATACATACAGTACACACATTCACTTTCTTATGTCTGTAATGCAGCGCACAACATGTTTCCAACTTTCATCATCAAAGAACTAGCATAAATACTAATGCTCTCTTTGCACCCATTCCTCTGCCTACAGTTCTCTTGTGAATATTCACTGAAACATAGATAATAACCTGTGATATATAGTAATCATTCAAAGCTCAATGCAAATAATGACGTTGTGAAAGAACAAACTGCAACACATTACTAATACATATGTATATGAGCTGATAGAGGAGATAGAAGAGAGAGCAAGCTAAACTGGTCTACCTCACGGACATCCAATTGTGATTTGCTACCAAACTTAAATTACAACACTGTGTTTTCTCTGGTGGCACAGAGAATCTAAGCCCAAAGTTTGTCTATTAAGAGTTAGGGAATACACATGTCTTCTGTTTATGGGAGTAGCAGTTTAAAGATGGGAGAGATGGGTGTCAACAACTCAGTGGTTTGAATCTAAAAATGTGGGTGTGAAAGTTTTGCAACTGTTGCTGTCAGAGGAGGAACCTGAAAAGATGGTGTTAACGACTAGCATGAGAAAATCAACCAAAACATGGAATTTAGCTATAGTTAGCCAGACCCCCAGTATGTATTTGTGTGTAAATGTGATGGTGGATATTGCTAAAAAGAAACAATGAGTTTGAGCAATCTCAGTTCACTAGATAAAATAGACAAATAAAGTAATAAAATATTAAATATTGCAATAATAAAGTTAAGCGTGGGTAAAAGAAATGGTAAAAAAGATGTTTGATATTCTGCAGTGCTAATTCTCCAAATGTGTGCGCAATCTCTCAAATAACTCTAACACCAGTCCAGATGGACTATAGCATTATATTATAAACATAATTCAATTCTGGTGACAGTCTCTCACTACCATCCAGGCTAGCCCCTCCACTTCCCGCAACCAAAGGCCTCCATCACTGTCATATAATCACCACAGGCAGTCAGATGCTTGTTATGCAAAGGCTGTTATGAAAACCTTAGGTACTACGATCCTTTAATCTATGCTCCGTGTTTCACAGGATTTGTCAGCATGAGTAAAAAAAAATGTTTGCTTATATATGTACAGGTGTGTGCCCTATTATTAATATGCATATGTACAGCGTGTGTGTGTGTGTGTGTGTGTGTGTGTGTGTGGGTGTGTGTGCGCATGTATGTGTTACAAGACAGCATTAAGGATGTGAGAGAGATGTTTCTGGGGACTTGCATGAGCAATGTCGGAATCAAGCACTGGTCACGTGTTGAATCCATGCTCATGAGCTGACGGGTCTCTTGTTCTAATGCAACCTTCAGGACTGTCAGACACCGAATGGCATCATGTTCTACTTGCAGATTTATGTGTTAAAAGGAAGATGGAAAGGTGGGGGGGAAAGGAAGACGTATGTTGAGAGAAAGCAGAAGGTGAGCGAGGGAACAAAAACAAGACCAACGTTAATCAATGCTGGGTTGCTGGAAGAAGAGGATGACGGCAGGAGGATAAGAGGTTGATGGAGAGCAGAGGAAGCTCTGACGGATGGAGGGATTTCTGCTGAGCAGTCAGATGGATAAGATGGACGTGGGCTGCATGTTAGGATAATTTGTTCCATTTATACAAGATCTAAATAGCCTATCTCTCCTTGCCACTCTCTGAGAGTGAAGGCTGGGGGGGAGGGATAAGGAGATAGTGAAAAAGAGAAGATAGTGAGAAGATAAGAGGGATGCAGGAAGGTAGCAAGAAAAAATGTCAAGACTGGCGTGTAAAAATCACTCTGTCTATTTCTTAGTTGAACATTTGTAAGGCATGCAGACTAAACTTTTCTTTTATGAACCAATCATCTTGAAGGTCTTTATTTAGTGCCTTGTAAGTGCACTCTGTGATGCAAACCCTGCCACCACGGCTACCTCTGAAACTTGTGTGTGAAAGACAGCACAGTCTGTGTACAGGTTCACATTTTGTAAATACGAACAATATGCTTTACAGCTACTCATCTGAAGTAGAAAAGTGTCCGCTTCCAGTGAGGAAAGTCCATTTAAAGACAACTTCTCCACTTAACACAAATGCTTGGGGGATGAGTTGGAGCGGAGAGGGTAGGGTTCATAAGGAATAATTAAAACTACAGGTTGAGAGAAGTGGAATTACTGTATGTCCCACCAAGGAATAGGAAATGTGTGTAGAGTTAACGTTTTGTGGAATCATAGAAGGCCATGTTTTGAAGTTAACAGCTAAGGGCTCTCCTTTACACTTGTCCCTTTTCTTCACAACAAAATTGCTCGATCAAGTGTCAGAGGAATCGCTGCAAGGAGATGAGGAAGAGAGGGATGGAAAATATTTCTCAGGTCTCTTTTGATTCTGCCTAAATTATTTTGTATTCATTTGAGAGAAACAGAGAGAAAAATAGAGAGTGCAGAGACTCTCTCATATGAATACAAAATAGTCTAGCTGCAATTACGAGTCCTGCGGGGAGTCCTCAGAGTACGTGTATGTGTGCATGAAGATGATAAATAAGTTTGTGGGGTGTGTGTGTGTGTGTGTGTGTGTGTGTGTGTGTGTGTGTGTGTGTGTGTGTGTGTAGTATGAGGAAGAAGAGAGATGAAGAGAAAACATGCGCTTGCAACTGTCTGCTTTCTCACAACTAACTGAGATTGTGTGTATAAAGGCAATGTCACACTGAGAGCTAACCTCATCAGTATGTGTGGATGTGGCCTCTGTGGGACTATCCATCAAGGAGACACATCCATACCATGGGCTTTAAAAGACACCAAGCACACCAGACTGTACAACCAACACGTGGGGATGTTGTTTTGACACCTGAACCAAGCTTGTTTGCTTCACGTACTGCAAGGCATGAAAAGGTGTGAAATTGGGAAATTAATTAGTGAGATAAAAGTAGAAGTTAAAGACATGGAGAGTACGAGCACCCTTGTTGTACTTGAACCATCCATTTTCCATATCCATTCCTTATCACTCAACCCTATTCTTCACTATCACCAATCTCAAATATTTCTCTAACCTGAACTTAAT
Source organism: Zingel zingel (assembly GCA_023566125.1). Taxonomy (NCBI): domain Eukaryota; kingdom Metazoa; phylum Chordata; class Actinopteri; order Perciformes; family Percidae; genus Zingel; species Zingel zingel. Next base: position 22,686,303 of record CM042330.1, read on the forward strand.
TTAAAATGACAAAAACGCAACTTCATATTCTTAACTTACCCATTTAAAAAACACAGAGAAGCCAGTACAACTTTGCTGTGTATAATCCCTATTTTGAATGGTCAAAAACTCAAATTGGTTCTGAAGAAGATAGAGAAGCGAACACACACACACACACACACACACACACACACACACACACACACACACACACACACACACACACACACACACACACACACACACACACACACACACACACACACACACACAGGAAATACATTATATATGAAACTTTGTTTTGGGCTGTGCAAACCCAGTGAAATATATGCGCATTTTCATTTGAGACTGAGGGCACTATTTCTGTGATAGAGCATGACAAATGGGAGATGCACTGCTTTGTAAAAGTGGTATATGTGGCTCCTTAAAGGGAAAACCCACCTTTAAAAATAATTTGAATATAGTATGTTATTTTTAAGAATAATTTTAGAGCTCAGATTTCATCATATTTGACCAGGTCTCTCCATAAGCTGAATGGCACAGACAGTACTGACGATCTTATCTAGAGACAAATCCTTGGAGATGCTCCGTAGACAGTCAACAATGGAACAACTACTAAGACACTGTGTCAGCACCATTTGTGACATATTTGGGATTTGAAGACATTTTGTAATTCAGCTCTTGAGAGACTGTTGCCAATGTGATTGTAGAGATCAACGTTACTGTCCAAAATATCATCATATAGTGCAGAGAATTTGGTTTTACAGTAGACTTGCCCCCTGTAGGTATAAAGAAATCACTCTATTCTAACCTCTATGAGTGTATTTTATCAATAGGAATCACTGTGGTAATAAGTAATCTTTAGGGGAGGGCCACTAAAATCTCAAAATATCATTAGATAATATTATTGATATATGTACTGATTGAACTATACAATTGAAGTGTGAAAGAGAAGGACATGCTTAAACCAATAGATGAGGGATTAAGAAGCCAATTCTCCATACTCCCAAAGCCATACTGTACTACGGACCAAGTTCAACTATGGGTCTAACTAAAATCTCTGCTTTTCACATGCTGTGTTACACCTATTGATGCCTTGTGAACAACAGTCACAAAAGCATTATACAGTTCCATAATCCACACAGTACAGCATGTTTTACAGCAATGGAGCTCTCAAATTGGAGGGCATGCTCATTACTAAATGCTGAATACAAATTTCAAGACAAATTCTTATGGCCTCATTGTTCAGTGTACTATGTGGACTAAGGTAGATCCCTCCATTGATCTCTGTAGCCCTAACCACTGAATGTTCCATCAGTGAAATGGCTCATTGACTCCCTTATCATCTCTATTTTTTTATATTGTTATTATCTCTTTATGTATGGGTTGCAAGTAACTGCCTCCCACCTATATTCTCTTTCTATCAATAATTCTCAGCAAATCAGTCCGTAGGCTTTTTAGATGTCCGCTGCTGTCACTGAGCACAACTCTTGGTCTCTCATGAATTCAGTGTGGTTTGATTAGTGTGCTACCTTCAGTTACACGATTTGATATACAAGGAATCCCCGGGCTAATGCATTGCAAATTCTTCTCAATAATGAATTGCGTGGGTAGGATCAAAGTCATGGATATGGAGCATACCTTGCAGAGGAATGCCAGGGACCCAGAAGTAGTGAAGGCACTAACAAACCTATGAGGGACCTAGGAATGTGTGTGTGCAGCTTGCACACACAAATAAATCCATGCAGACAACCACACATACCTGTACAATATTATGAAAATGGCATGCCACAGTATGCAGTACAGTCTGAAAGTATAAGGACATGTTTTTCATTGTTTTGCATTTACTCCAGCACACTGGATATGAAATGAAACAAATTGACCAAAATGACCAATGACCAATGACCAAACTGAAACTAAAAGTGTCATTCCCAGGGCAGATACCAAAGCTCTGCTGATGTCTGTAGACATAAACAAACATTAAACATGATCACTATCATTTAAGTTTATATTGTGAATTACTTCCTGTCCCCTAAAATTGGTGAACTTTGTTTATAGAATGTACATTAAAAAATATATATACGCCATAAATGCTCCACTATGATCAGCGTGTTATCTTTCAGGAAATGTTAATCCAATTTATGAGAAGAGAGAGATTATAGCCCTCCTATTTAAACCATCTACTGTGTTCTCTGTCTCTTCCATATGCCCCTTCATATACACATGTACTTATGGGGTTACAGTATTCTCCTTGAACAGCACTGTTCCTTCAAGTACCTAGGCTTACAAGCTTATTCCATTAGTTTACATTGCTGCTTCATGCATGAACACAATTAATATTCCAAATACATCCAACACACTTTGCTGGCTCCATGTTTGTGGCTTAATGGCCATCCATTTCAATTTTCAAAACATGGAATATATCATAAGCATGTTAATAAATATCTGACTCATGTCCGCAGTCCTAAGTAGCTTAATGGACAGTGAATAACACCACCAGGATTAAGGCTTCAACATTCACAAGGACACCACCTTGTTAAAAATGTGTCCCGTGCACGTGTGATAATACACTTTAGTTTAAAGAGTTCAGCAAAGCTTTTTGGGTTGCAGAAAATGTTCTTTACAAATATTTGTTATTTTGTATGACGGGTTTGTTTTGTATATGGAGAATGAAACGCTGTACAATGGTTCAACCAGACTAACAATTGAAAGGGCAGAAAGAGATAGATACCTCTGAGCAACAGTTCAATAAGAATAGAAGAAACTCCCAGTCATTGGTAAGATAAATTAAAAGCTTAGCATCTAGATATGTTCAGATTTTAATAACAACAGGTTCCTGTTTCAATGTTTGTGTACAATAAAGCCATTGACAAGCTGGAATTAACAGGCGTGTTACTTTAGCCAAGCTAGTCTTAAAACTTCAAAATAGAAGGACAGTCTAGGGTTAGTGCTATCGGGAGTAGGATGACGGAATATCAGCTGAACATAGTATAGACTCTAATCTAACCACCGCAGAGGGCTTAAAGAGAAACGGTTACTCAAAATAATTAAAGCCTAATTCCACTGCTGTAGTTCATTTATGATTAAGGGTCACTTATGCTTTTCTGGACTGGAAAACAAATTCATTGAATGGTATTTTGGGAGAAGATGTATTCTCATAACAGTATTCTCCTCTGGCATGCAACACGGTGAGGACATTGACTAAATGGAAGTTTTAATCTTTTAATTCTTCTTCTTCTGGGACCAAAATTATTTCCAACATTAATAATACATTTGGTGTCTGAATTATACTGTTGTATAATATGTAAAAATAGCCATTATTGAAGGAAAGAAGAAAAACATCAATATAACAGGTGATTCCAAACTTTGGAACAACCAAATTTGATAATGACACACAGGAGAAAGGAGGTGTATTTCTTTGAAGGGTAATGGCTACAGTATGGATTGTTGGGGTGGATCTAGGTGAGGAGAGGTGAGGTAAAGAAAAGCAAGTTGTTTAATTAGGCACAATTATAACATATAATTAAATAATTGACAGCTTGCATCAGTAACACTGGCAAAATGAGGGTGCTGTAATGTCTCTGTTGTCTCCTGAAAGTCACAGCAATGAGCACATCCACAAACATGTGCATATATAAATGAATACGCTATTATAATGCATTTATTGTTAATAGCCACGCATGAGTGCATGCAGAGTCAATAGAGAAAAGCAAATAGAGCCGTAGGTGGTGGAAGCTAAAGCATGTAGCTAATTATTCCCAATGTTCTATTACTTGAGTCAAAAATGTAACTGACACAGTGAAGAAAATGTCATCATTTTCTAGCTGGTCTGAAAAAAATCACAGTATGGCTGATAAGCTGACTGTGTCATCCAGTAATGATTCCAGGTGCCTGTCTTCCGGGTGTACCATTCACCACACAACCCCATAGGAATCAATACCCTGGGACAGCCCAAGATCACATTCGACAAACATCTGGGGATCCCGAAGGATCAGCTGCAGGACCATAGAAATAAAACGGAAAGAAAAGCCATTGGACTGTTTACCGTGGTCATTTGATTGGTACACAACAAAATGGCGATTGTTGTTAGTTGTCACAGTGACAATACGTGTCAGTGGGGCCGTAAACTGTGTCGTAGCTCGCTGGGAGGAGAACCGCCCGACGCAGCTCGGGAGATGTTCTTGGGAGTGAGGAGGAACAGTTAGACCCAGCGTTAGCTTGCTAACTCCACGTTACCCCTTGCCACATTGTTTACAGAAAACAAGCCGATGTGCAGGACATGAGGTGGAAAAAGGACATCTGGCTTGCTTGGCCCTGCTGCCACTACAACCCTGACCCTGATGAGCTGCTTGACAATGGCAGGAAATTAGGATTGGTGGACAAATTATGGAGAAAATATCTTTGTAAAATAAAATATACATAACAGGAAATAAATGTGGTGCTAGAGAATAACCTCAAGTTTAAATAGTCTAGAAAGGTATCAACGAATACCTCTAGCCAAAACTATTCACCTTGTAGGCTTTTACATTTAATCAAATTCAGCATATAACACGCATACATTTAAAAGCCAAACACTTGACTTTCTTGAGGCTCTGAGGTGCTGTATCCCCTCACCCAGTAGTAACTCAACTATTGGCCAATAGCAGCTCACTGAAGATTGATTACACAGCAGCCTGTGAAAGTGATGAATACCACTGCAAAACGGGGGGCTAAATTGGAAGTATATTGAAAGGTGGTAGATTGAAAGAAAGTCTGGAAAAGAACAATGTAATCAGAAAACTAGAACGCACGAACAAGGAAACAAAGAGTGTTGTTCAGACCTAATAGTGCTTCCAGGGGCGGCCTCAATGGTCCACAAGCAGTGCAGGTTGTGCTCATATGGGGCTGGGTAGCCCGGAGACAGGATACGACCGGAAAGCTCACCCTTGATGGTGCCCCCGCACTCAGCTAGAAAGAGGGATAACAGAAAGACAGAGGGATTAAGGAAACGAGCGATGACTAGGAGTAAAAGAAAACAAAGTGCAAAATAAGTACAAGCTCATCAATGTTCGTTAAGTCAAATTAATAAAAGGATACAGCAAGGTTAACATACTTAACATGCCAGAAACTGCATCATCTCACTTCCAGTAAAGTGCATCACATCAGTTTCCTCTCATCATTATTAATTATTGACATAGCAGTCGTATGCTTAAATGTGATGTGCTTCATCATCTTGTTAGCAATTTGAATGATAGGAGGGAGAGCAGCCAACTTAGTATAATCTATGTGCATCTCCTTGGCTCAGTGCAGGCAATCCACCATCTTAACCAATGACCTCATCCTGTTGCCTTTGAAAGTTGATGGACATGTTGACTGAACAACACAACGTTTAATATATTACACTCACACAACGTTTAATATATTACACTCAAGTTCAGTGTAACTTTTAAAGAAAATATAGTTAAATGTAGTTACATATTTTGCCATATCAGTCACTGATATAATACAGTTAACTATATTTTTAGGGATCAATCAGAAAAGATATATCCTGTAATGGTCCAGAACAGATACACAGTTACCATAATAAAATTGTCGCTGATATTAGAATCTACTTGGGCAACATAGTAGGCAATAGATACCAAGAGAGTGGAAGACTTGTCACAAGTCACTTATCCATCAGAGAAATGTCATTTATGATGCTTACAGGTGTGTTTGTAGTAATGGTAGTAGACAATATGATGATTCTAGTATCATATCATGGATTAATAAGCCCCCTGAGGTACACAGTCCACAGCAAACATAAGCTCAGTCTTTAAAAAAAAAACTGACAACACAAACTATGAAACTACAAAGCAGCACCAGAGGCCAAAACATTTTGTCGTAAGAATGGAGGATTTTTTTCAGCCTCAAGTAAGGAATTGCCATCAGAAATGCTATCTGACTGAAAAGCAATTTTCAACCCCCCCACCCATTCAATTACCACCTCATACTTTTATCCAAAAAGTGAACGGAAAAAAAGAAAATGTTCTCCAACAACAGAGTGGAAGTGTTTTTGTTAACATTTTTGAAGGCATCTCATCTGACAAGAAGAGGGTGAAAGTGTTCTTGTTTCTTTTCCTTCCACTGGGAGGACCGTAGCTCCTTCAAACGAGAGGAAAATGGAGGTCGCGAATCCTACCGATGATGATGGTGATGATGACGGTTGTAAAATCAATCTGTTACAAATAGACCCTGTGATGAAAAACAGCGACGACGGCAGACACACAAAGGAATGGCAAAAAGGAATTAACTAAATTAACACAACACAGTACACACATAGAGAGCAACACAACATCAGACCGGGATGAGCTGTGGTTTCTTCACAACACATCAGGCATATTTTGTCACCTTCCATTTGACAAACATGGATTTCCTAATTTTTGCAAATAAATCCTTTCTTTGTTTCCTTCATGCATTGCACATTTAAACAGCAATAATCACCAGAGCTGGCCTCTGATCATTTTTGCTGTAAAAGCATAAACACACAAAACGATACACACAAAATTGCTCATGCTTAGTTACAAAGGAAACATGCTTAAAAAGAAGAAAGCATAAACATATTAATCTTTAAACAATTGGTGAGGTTTTAGACTTCACACTTCACTTCTCTTCAAGCTTTGTCCCTCAGTTATGCTTCTACTGTATGTTGAAAGGAAACCTGCTGTTTCATGAAGTGAAAAAGAGAAGAGGGTGATCTATCACAGTAAGACAAAGGCATTTCTTTCTTCTAGCCTTATGACCCAAGAAATTACTGCTCAGTGCTGCCATGGCAGTGTAACTCCCCCAGCTACTGTACCCCTTCAATCTATGTCTTCACATACACCTTTCTAGAATCAACTCGCGTTCATCCTCTCCTTTTGTCTCACCCTCTTCTAACAGCTCAGTGTCCAACCTAAAGCTGCTCAGGGATTCAACCTTGCAACTTTCCTTTTCTGTGACTTTAAGGATATCTCTATTGTTTTCAACTCAATTTCATTCTCCTTCCTCCCCTGCTCGCTATACCCTTCTCATCTGTGTTCAGTGTGTCCCCACTGCTAGAAAATAATCCCATCATTACAAACAGAAGCTGTCCCTCATCTGCTCCCAAATTCACTCTAGCTGTTAGGCTATCGTCTGCTGTGAAAGGGGCATTGGGAGGACAAACCTGTTCAGAGATATACAGTATGCTGAATGTTGTTTATACCCATGGAATTACCTGTCAGTTTGGGTTGAAATGGAAGCCAAGCAACATTATTCTAATCACATTGGCTGATGTCAAAGAACCCCACTCTGCCTGTTTTCCTTACTGAGCTTCTGGCTGGTTTCTGAGAGACTCTGTCAAAATGCCACCATATAGGCATGTGTATGTCATTTTAATAGTTTTGAAACGTAATAACACGTACCATGTTTGTGTCAGAAGGCAAAAATTGACAGGTGAACGGTAGGTGAACTTTACAAAACGATTGGATGCATATACTCTCTAAATGACAAATGATCTACATAAAATGTATTTTGAAAGTCTTTTTTGGGCTCAGACAGCAAGGGGTTAAAAACCTGCCGGAGTGCTTGGTGTGCTGTTAATATAACTAATATAGCTGTTAATAAATAATGTGAAAAGGGGGGGATGCAATTTGCAATCATGATGCAAAATGATAAATATATGGAGCTGAATAGAGCAGAGTCATTTTAGATGAACTAATGCACTGAATAAGGAGCTGGGAAAGCAACCAAATGGATGACCCAAAAAAGCAGAGCTAAAACAAACCACAGAGCTTTCCTAAACCAGCACTGGCATATTCACATTGTTATGAGGATGAGGAAGTAGGTCAGACATTTTAGTTCAGCTAAAAAATGTGGTTAGAATTAGCATTATGCCAAACAATAAAGCAGCCACTGATAAATACTGTAATAAAATGCAATACAACACAATGCTGTTTTATGCAAACTAAAGTTTGAGCTGAACTTAACATGTCATGTAACAGATAGTGATGTAAGGAAAGGTAATAACACACTAGGATGTTAGGCAGGATAGCACAGAATAGCATAACATTACATAATACTAGGTAACATTCCATAGGGTAGCTGACATAACCAGTGGTGGCACATTTACTCATGTACTGCAATTGAATACATTTTTGAAGCACTTGTTATTTACTTGAGTAATTCTATTGTATGGCTCTTTATACTTCTACTTCACTACCTGTCTATGACTGCCTTAGCTACTAGTTAGACTGCATATTAAGATCGTTCATGCATTTTATAAAAGTTGTTTTCATTTAAACAACTAATCTTTAGCTACAACTTGGTCAGCTGCAACATCAAACAGCTGCATTATAAAAATCCAATAATATTATGTAATATAAATATAAAAATACAACAGTCATCATGGTCATTCTGCATAATGGCTTATTTTATTTATCCTGTACCAGGATATGTTTACGTGGTGGTATAAATACTTTTACTTAAATAAAGAATCTGAGTACTTCCTGCATCTCACACAGCATGGTGTAACACAGTTAGGTGAAAAGCTGAACTTAATATAATGCAATGTAATGCAAGAACACATCAGCAGAACCCAACAGTATAATGGCAAATAAACTAATACTTTTGCCAACCGCAATAGACACACTTGATCCTTCACGGAGCATCTGACACTCACCAACACAGAGAGGGAGGGGGCTGTCCCATGCCCTTCTTTCCCCCCGCAGGCAGGTAAGCACCTCAGGACCTTTCAGGGTGTAGCCTGGATCACAGCTATAAGACACAGTGCTCCCTGCAAAATGACCCTTGTCCTCCTGTTTGTAGCCAAACTGGGGAAGACCTGGATCCTCACATTTCACCAGCTCAAAACCTTGGAGAGAGAGAGAGAGAGAGAGAGAGAGAGAGAGAGAGAGAGAGAGAGAGAGAGAGAGAGAGAGAGAGAGAGTGTGTGTGTGTGGTGGGGGGTGGAGGGGGGACGAGGAAGGACAGAACAAGGAGTAGGAGGGTATTAAAGAAGAAAGTATAAATGGGATTTTATGTGGTAGAAAACAGCAGGCAACAAGAAGGGTTGGGAAATTAGATATAAGCAAACAAACTATACTAAAATGTAAATATTAAATATAAAGAAAGGTTGTTTGTGTGTTACTCACTAATGAAGTGCAGCTCAAAGCCTTTACTGGTGTTATCCGCATTGCTGATGAACTCCATCCACATGGAGCTGGAGGTGGAGTTCAGGGTTGTATCTAGCAGCTCGCTGCCTGTAAATACCCCGAGCAGACGAGCCTTATTACTGCTGCCATCAAATACCTGGAAGGGAGAGAGGAAGAGTGGGAGGACACATCTGAATTAAGGTGATCAGGTCTGCACACACACATATATGCTAATAAGGCTGTGTACATACGTGGGGAGGGTACAATTCCCCCCCACCCCCTCACTTTGAGTATGTCGCCCTCCTCCAGTCTGAAGTCTCGTGCTCGTAGCTGGATGCCTTTGCCAGGCTGCGTCTGGATGGAGTAGATGCATTCGTGTTTATTTCCGTAGTAACCGGGGTAGTTGGGTGAGAGCAGCACCCCTTGCATGCCAGTCACGGATGAGCCGCATTCAGCTAGAGAAAAAGAGAGGGAGCAGAGAGATGGACAGAGAGACAGAAGGAGAGAGGAGGGGAGAAGGTGGTGGTGTTGGAGAGAGCAGAGGACATGTCAATCGCTATATGCTTGAAACTCACAGTGAATTTATTCATGCTGTCATGCAGAGGGAGAGGTGATGGGGAGAGGGATATGGTCAGTGACTAAACCTGAATGTTGAGTGGCACATCATCATAATCACAATGCAATCTGAATATGATTAACAGTAATTTCAGCTCTATGTGAAAATTGCTTTTTCCGATTCACATCAGGAAAAGCGTGGAGAAAAAGAGTGGGGAAAAGTTTTCTATAGAAAAATAGCTGCCAGAATTGAAATGACCACAAATGTATCCAGCATTTGATCTTGTGAAGTGAGGGAAGATGAGGTGACGGGACTGTCAGCGAGGTATATGGAGATGCATCAGGTTTCTAAGGCTGAAAATGAAGTATGAAAAATAACAAAATGTCTTATCAGTGTCAACCTACACATTTTTGGATTTGTCTAGAGGCAAAAAAGACCAATAAACTACAAATAGAGTTCTGGCCAAATGAGAACCAGAGCAAAAGAGGCAGTCAAGTGAAAATGTATAAATTAAAATAGCTTGACCTAGTTAAGACATGCCTACATATTTAGAAACAAATCAGATATTAGAAGAAATAAAGAAAATAAATGTGATGTACTTACTAAACTGTAATTACTTGTTTCCAATCAAGTGTCAAAATATTAATGCTTACAAATTACTTCCTAAGTTTAGAAACGGAAGAAAGAAAATCTGCGAGGGGTAAAACTACTCCCATAAAATAATTAAAGCAGTTCACTGTTGTTTCTTATATGCAGTCATTGTTTAACAGTGCTTTGGATATATAGTAGACCCAAGGTCATGGTCGGTGCTTTACCCATCATAAAGACTGTTAGGATATCGGCATAGAATCAACATACTGACCTAAATCTTTGCAGTTGGACTCATCATGCTTCCCAGGCATTAGCAATGAGCAACATCAATGATTAACATATTTCTGCTCTTTAATGTCATCATCATTAGAGCTGCTGCTCTATATAATTTGGACAAAATCAAAAAGGCTGTTTCTGGTAAACTATCCAATGAAGAGACCAAATGTTGGTTGATGGAGAGATGATAACGAAGAGAACTGAAAGGGAAACGCCTGTCTTCCAATGTGACTGAGAGTTTTGTACATTTCTTAATGGGTGTATTGAAAAGGGCTAGTGTGGCAACATGTCATTGTGAGGGGGTAGAGGGGAAGCGACAAAAGCCAAAATAAAGCATGTGACCACCTACCAACACACCTTGGCAGAGGGGAGCTCCACACCCGCCTCCTGCCCCCTAAGCATGTCACCCTCGCCGGACCCTCCAGTCGGTAACCCGGGAAACAGGAGAAGATGAGGGCGTCTCCCACTCCGTACTGCAGGCCCTTTCTGGTACTGTAGGGTGGGATTCCAGGGTCCTCACATGGCTCCAAATCATACTCTGGAAAAACCGAGAAAGAATAAAAAAGAAAAGGTGTAAATGTCCTGTGTCCAGAGATGCATTAGTACATAGAAATACCAGGTTAACTGTGATTTGTGAGGTTTATTTCTATAGAATATAATAGCATAGTTACTACCATGTCCTGTGGCCTGAGGCCTCTGCCCATTTTTAAAATAGGTGGTATTTGGTATTTCAAACGGTCAGTCTATTAGATTTTGTGCTATTCTTTATACTGTGTCTTGGTGTTCAAATCAAGACATGCTGTGAGAGTAAAAGGAGGTGAAATGATGCTCTCAGTGGGAAAATGGCCATCAGTGCTGTATCACATAATCAATTCTCTTGACGTTAACCTTTTCATTATTCACTCTTGAGTGGCTGTAATTACATATTTCTAGGACACATACTTAGATAATTATTTGCTCCTTGTTTATGGTGGCCTCCACCCAACTAAGCATTGCTGTTTGTGTCAATAATTCGAAAAAGACCCTTGTAATTAAAAGGTCATGGCAAGACTTAGATCCATACTCAGAGGCTTGAACATGATCCTTAAGTGGTTTTAATGCTGTAACCTTTCTAATCATTTCTCTCTTCAAAATTATTTGCATGGCTCAGTACTGTGACCAGCACCAGCTAGCCCTTTTTTTTGTCTTTCAGTATGTTGATTAACTAAATCCATTCTTACCAGAGAAAGTGATGTTAAATCCCTCGTAGGAAACGGAGAAGTCAGAGAGAAAGCGGATCTGAGCCGTGTAGTTTCCAAACAGTCCTGCACTGAGAGGTGGAGGCAGTGTGGAGCCCGTCAGTCTCCATAGAGGCTGAGAGAAGCTGCTATTCTCTGTCACCAACAAGAAGTCGTGAGGGCTCTCAAGGTGGAAGGTGTGGAAGGTGAATTGGACACCTGAATAAGAGAGGAAAAAAGATCTATTGATAAAAATGTATTGTTTATATTATATTTGTATTTTATACCTTTGCATAAGTAAATTGGAGTCTTGGTTTTCCCATTACATACACACACATGTATACAAAAAATTCAAGTAAGGCAAAATAATTACATGACTAAATCTTGAGCCTCTTTCACACATGCACTGCAACCCTGAACTTATCTAGACATTACCCGGAGAAGCTGTATGTGAGAAGACAAACGTCCAAATTAGATGGACTGGACATTAAACGGACATTACTCTGCCAGTTCCCTAATACAATGTCTGTGAAATGTCCAATTGAGCCCATGTCTGAATAGAGCAGGTCATTGTCTGTAGAATTCACCCCGAGCGAGTGGGCGGGTTGTTGACGAATCTATCATGCGGCTGGCGCAAAACTGGAAGACTAGAAACATACGACGGTGAAGAAGAAGGGTGATTTACAAAAAGAAGCCCAAAAAGATGTCTAATTGAACAGAGGATGATATTCGGGAACTTCTGTCAGTAAGGGTTGACGCACGTTCTACCCAGGCGCCACCCCACCCCTCGCCAGAGTATTTCCAGTAAGTGAGAACGCATCTGACACGGATAATCTCCTGTTGTGTGCTACACGTAAGAGAAAGAAACTGTCCTGACCAGATTCTCCGGACATCGTCTTGGGTTCATATGAGAAAATGGCTTTATATTCACTGGAAACAGGCTCAAGTATTTGGATTTTTATGAAACAATATTCTCAGTTTCATAATACATACAGCATCAATTCCCTGTCTTCCTTCCCTACTACTTATCAAACACATTACATCCACGCAGAGAGGGCATCTGCAAATAAGGCTGTGTCAATTTGACGTGAGTGCACTATCAAAGGTGACTGGAGAATCGTCTCATGGCACTGTAGCCCTAGGCCAGCCTCTCAGCACTTCAGGTGTACAGAGACAGCTTGTTCGGCAAAATTGAAAGGCCACTCAGTACGGGGAAATAAAATTGTAAGGGAAATTGAATTTGACTGCTGCATGTGTTGACACGGAATTTCTCTGCTAACCTTTGCCATGGGAGGTCTCGATTATCCATGTGCAGTTCAGGTTGTGTGGGTAGAAGTCTGGGAAGCCAGGTGACAGGATGGTGCCAAAGTTGCCCTGGATATAACCTCCACATAATGCTGACGACACAGGGCAAATAGAAACAGCGGGAGATGGATGAGGGAGAGAAATGAGAGGAGAGGTGAAATCAGAGAGGGCAAAACAAAGTGGATGAAGACAGAAATAAAACTTCCCCCAAAAATGGCAAAACTTGTCTGTGCATTTACAAGGCGGTAAAGTACATTTTACAAGAAGTGCCCTTCAAGACATCATAACAAGGAGAGACTGGTATCATCAATATCATTGCAGAGTGGGCAGAAATCAATACTGTCCTTAAATATAAAAGCATTTACAGATGAGGAAAAAGGGAAACATTAAAGGGCAAGCTCACGGCCGTACATATAAAACATGTATGCTGAAACGAGGCAGAAACTTATAAAGTCTAAAACAAGAGTTGTTGAAAGAAACGTTATCATCGTATGTGGATTTTATCATAACTCAGAAATATATAGCAATTTAGATTGATTGTGATGCAATATGAAGCAAAGTGCTCAAAATGATTGCTCATGTTTCATCTGGAATAACATACAACAATGAATTTAGCTTTAATCCCATTTATGAACAGGATGAAATCTGGCAGGAGACTATTCATTTCTAGGTCAATATTATGGAACATACCATCGCAGCTAGGCAGGGGGCGGCTCCACTGAAAATTGGGTTCACATTCTAAAGGCTCAGTGTCACTAAGTGTGTACCCCGCATCACAGCTAAATGTCACCAAAGCGCCCACATAGAAGTCATTGCCGTGCCGCTGTCCGTTGACAGGAATACCAGGGTCCACGCAGTGGTCCGACTGTAACTGCAGGGCTGGAGAGGAAGATAAAAAAAGACAAAAAGATAAGCGACAAAGAGACACAGATACTGAAAAGTCACCTGCTAGCGGTGTAAATATGCTTATATCCTGTTTTTAATAGGTCAAGAAATGTTAAAAGGTAGTTTGCATTCCCAAAGCAATCCTGCTAAATAATTTACTTGAGCATCCTTTTTCCACAGGAATGAACCAATGAGAGGTTTCAGCACTCTTTCCCGCTCCATCTTTCTTAGTTTCTCCCAAAGTAACACTCATTGTGAATAATTAAAGCATTACAGATATTCATAACAGAGCAAGTGCAAAAGGTTACCAGAGTGAGCTACACATATGACAAAACAATCACACCTCATTTACTTTCTAATTAAAGATGTTGTAATAACAATGGCTTCATGGTGAAATTGAGAGCCTGCAGAGATTGTATTTGCAAGCAAGAGTCAATCACTTATTACTAGCACATTAAAGAAAGCTTATGGCTGTTGTCACTGATTTGGTCTGTCTGTATTATAATAAATTAATTTCTATTAGGGTCTGTGAAGCATGGGTAAATGAGCTCTTCCTTTAGAAGAACCGTTATTCTTATTTGTCACAAACAATTGACAGTACAATGTAGTGAACCGCCAATCTTCTGGTTGAGGGGCGACCACTCTACCTCCGAGACGAAGCCACCCTTAACAGTACGGTATATCTATCCTGTATCTTTGGGTGTAGGTTTAATTCTGTGTAATCAAGTTCACAAATTCTAGGCCCTTACTTTCGTAACGTATGCGAAAGCCGATGTCCGAGTGGCTCTTGTCAGTTGAGAAGAGGAGATACAGGAAGCTGGAGGTGCTGATGAGGAACTGGGGAACCTGGGTACCCTGGTAACTACCTATTAGAGGTGAAGAGGGAAAACGTCCATCGCGCACCTCAAGGACATCATAGTTGACCTCTGTGCGGAACCTGAGGACAGAGAAGTAAGTTGAACAAGGATGTTATGCTGCTCATAAAAAGAAAAAACACAGTATTTGTATTGTGGTGTAAATACATATGATTGCAGTAAGTCCCCATATAAGCAAGCCTGCAAGCCTGAGTTTCATTGGTAATTGTCATCAGCTTCAGTATTGAGTCAGGCTTACAGTATGGTGAATGCAAGGATGGACTACCAACCAGACAGAGTGAGCAACTGCCCTGGGGCCACAGACCATACCATTTTTGCAAATAGTTTGATAATATGCACCACTAATATGCATCGGAATATCAACTGAAAAGATAAGGGGCTTAAAAAAAATGGATTAATACATTTTAGATGTTTGAGGCTTGAATGAAGCTTATTCAGATGAATAGACAATAATTTAAACAATATTTTGACAACAGAATTTCTTCAAATCAATTCAGAATATTTTGCTTTTAACCAACATTAAACTAACGAAAACCAGGAGGGTAAATGAAATAATTTAATTTGCAAATTTTTTTGAAAATCCTCAGACATTTGGCATGCTTTGGTGATTCCATCTGTGTAGTGTGTGTGTGTGTGTGTGTGTGTGTGTGTGTGTGTGTGTGTGTGTGTGTGTGTGTGTGAACGCATGCTCGTTTCTTTCTTTGTTGCCACAGCCACTTCATCTTCAAAGCCATGAATAAATTGTTTAGTTTCAGAACCATGTAATCTAAATGAAGCGGTTTGTGATATTTTATTGATGTTATATAAAAATTAAAGAGCAACAAACATTTATGTTGTATTCATTTGGCATGGCGTGCTATCATGGCAGTGACGAGGATGAGATGGACTCGCAAGGATGAGCCTTCATGAATCGCTAATGTAGCGTTTGATCCTGCAACTGTAATCTCTCTCTGTCTCTGTCTCTCTCTCTCTCTGTCTCTCTCTCTCTCTCTCTCTCTCTCTCTCTCTCCCTCTCTCTCTCTCTCTTCAGGACAAATCCTCTCCTTTCCCAGCAATCCGGTTCCCCTTGACAGACCATCTCCACTTAATTACACTTCATAAACTCACAGGTCTAGTGCAGTTTATTGTGTGTATGTATATAAACTGTAATTATATATGTGGATCTTCATGGAGGAGGGTATCAAATGAAATAATTAAATACTTAGTTGGGGGTGTATGTTAATGTGCATTAGACCTACTGCATTACTGCCAGAAAGGCAGATAAAAAAGAATAAAGAAAGCAGTGAAATGAATGTAAACACGTGTTGAAATTGTGAGAAGGTAAAATCAAGAAAAATCCTTCTCTGAAATAAACAAAACAAAAAAAAACAGTGAAGCAGCAGCAGCATTTTCTATCTGGCCGACTCACTTGTCGAAGATGATCTTGATGGGGTAGCCTGGAGGAGCCTCAATGATCCATTCACAGTTAAGGGCCTCCTTATAGAGTTCTGGCCAGCCAGGGGAGAGGATGATCCCACTGGGAGCCTTGAGATCCCCTCCACATGGGGCTACCGGAGAGAGAGAGAGAGAGAGAGAGAGAGAGAAGAAATGGAGAAAGAGAAAGAACAGATAGAGATTAAATTATGCATGTCTTTCCCTGCTGATGTATGACAATGTCCATAGATGATCCCATGCATCAGCCGGGGCTCATCCCATTTCTTTGAGTGCCGGGGTCTATCTAATGTAAACTGGTGACAGCTAACTTCAAGGTTAACCATTTCTCTTAGGAACATACAGTACCTCTTCATTGTACGTGCGTCTGTGTGCATGTGTGCACAAGGGCATGCATTAAATATCCATGTGTATGCATATGTTTCCTCCCCATATGCTGTTGTCTTTAAATCGGTCCTCAAACCCCTCCTACAAAAGGTGCTGCTGTCATCCCCATCAAACAGAGAAAACGGAACATCTTTGATCGCTAGCACAAAAGACACTAGAGCACATCGACCCCTCTCCAATAGAGGGTTACAGATGATGTACATCTCTGTAACTGCCTATCCTTAACCAGAACACACAGGCACAGTGGAGGGCTCAGTTACAGTGCCAGCTCCTCGCTACCTTTGAAGTGGAATGATTTAATCAGCCAACTCAGCATACTGAAGGACATCTATAAAACGCATTACGCCTCAGAAGCAGGGGTATGATAGATGGTCTCAGAGGAATAAAAAGCTGCTTTGGCGCACAGGGGGAAGTGACATGTTTTCATAATGGTTTCTCCTTTGCGTATCACAAATAGTGAGCCTGATTAGGCACCTTAGAGCCCTAACCATGTCTGTGTTTAACGTGCTACACTGCTTGTGTCCAAGAGCCTGAGCTGGTTAACACCTAGCTTCATCTTGGCTTTGCTAGCTCTATTGGCCTTTTCTGATTTGCTGGAAATAGTTTATTGATATTGAGTCTGGGAGGGGTGAATGGATGGTTCAGCAATCTGCATGTAAGCACAGCATGTCTGCAGTTACAGATACTTAAATGAACAAAGCTTCTGTATCATCACAAGCAATCACCACCATTTAGTCAGATCTTAGTGATCCCTGCCATAAGATGTGGCATTATTCATATTAATCAATTATATCTGCAAAAATTGTGAAATACGTTGAGTTAATGCATCCTAGAAGAAGCAGAAAATCTATTTTTTAGATTGATTGCTGGTCCTCCCCTTATCAGCACCAATCCATTCACTATTTGGGTGTGCAATCCTGAAATGTACAGTAGTGATGATACATTACTAGTTAGAGTGAACATTAAAACAAACATTCTTTCATTTTATCATTGTAAGCTACAACACAGTTGGCATCTAGCCAATGAGATGCTTGACTATGGAATAAATGCTTTCGGATTTTCCTCTTAATGACTTAAATCCTCTGCATATTTACCCTGGTGATATCTGGATTTTTCTGAGTCACACAGCTAACTATGCCAACATAACTGTGCAGGGTGTGATATTGGATATCAATGTGGAATAATCCCACTCATCTTGCTAATATTTACAACTAATATTAAAAATGAATAAATATAAGGATGTTATTTGTTTATACACCCATATGTGCCCCAGCAATTTTCTTCATCTCATGTCACCTAATGAAAAAAACATGTGTTATAAGAGGACTGTCACAAAGGGTAAGCTAAGATAAGATAGACTTGTCATTGTCATCCATTTAAATACAGTGCAGTACAGTACACAGAGGAACAAAACTGTGTTTCCCTGATCCCAGTGCAATACAAAAGACCTACCACTCACTTACTACCGCTCCTTTACTCACCTTCACAGCGGGGAACTGCATTATCCCACACCACGTTGCCATCCTTGAGAATGCAAGAGACGGTTTGTGAGCCGTGGGTCTTAACAAAGCCCTCCTCACACAGGAAGGAGATGGAACTGCCCAGCTGAAGGCTTTCACCAAAGCGCTTCCCATTAACTGGCACACCTGGGTCTGGGCACTCGTTGTGGCGAAATGCTATTGAAAATGCAGAGAGGAGATAGGGTTAGTGTGAAGGACAAGGCATAGGTGTGAAATGCTAATGTTAAATGTTTTTAAAGGAAAGAAAAATGACAAAAAAAAGTTACTGATTACTCCCCTCAGTCACTTACTAGGGCTGGGTGATATAAACGTGATATGGAATTAGACCATATCGCATATATTGATATAGTTCAAATTTGCGCTGTGATCCTTGCTCCAAGCAAGCTGGTGACCCGGAGCGCTCCGCACTGCTCCCCGCGCCCCCGCCCCTCCTCTTTCATGCACAGAGGGGGGAGGAGCAGGAACAGACACTCAGCCACTCTTCAACAAACATGGAGGAAGCAACAACGTCTGCGGAGTGTGCGGAGGAGGAATTTGTTAGTAAAAGAAAAAGTAGTGGCTCAGTAATTTGGAGATGGTTCGGATTCAAAGTATCAGATGAGCAACAAAATAACGTTATATGTAGGGAGTGCCATAAACAAGCTACAGCCAGGGGTGGAAGCACTACAAATCTTTTTCACCACCTAAAACAGTGGCACAAACTGCAATACGAAGAGTGTGTGAAACTGCACGCTGCAGAAGCCCCAGCTGCAAGCCATCGACAACCAGAAAAAGCTCCAGCCCCGAAACAAAGCTCACTGCAAACTTCATTTTCCCGCAGTGTGCCTTATGAAAAGAAAAGTGACAAGTGGTGTACTATAACTAAAGTGGTGCAACTGTGGAACAAATCGGATTCAAAAAGCTACTGAAAACTATGGACCCGAGATATGAGCTTCCCATTCACAACTACTGAGCACTAGAAGCACTGCCACAAATGTACACTGAAGTCAGGCAGAACCGTGCGGACCTGCTTGCTAACGTGACCCATTTTGCGTTGACCAGCGATATGTGGTCGAGCAGGACGTGTGAGCCTTACATGAGCGTGACAGTTCACTTCATTCAAGACTGGGAGATGAAAACAGCGTGTCTCCGAACAAGTTATTTCCCCCAGGATCACACCGGTGAGCATATAGCTGAGGCCCTGCAGGACGCAATTGCAAGCTGGAAACTCCAAGAAAAGCATCTGGTTGCTGTAACAACCGACAACGGGAGCAACATCGTCAAAGCGGTTGAGCTGAAAGAGTGGCTGAGGATGCAGTGCTTCGGTCACATACTACACTTGGCTATTGGTGAGTGCATTGTTGTAAGGAGTATTCAGATATTTTACTTTAAACAAAAACATATTAAAATGTTAGTTTTTCCTTATTTTTCCTTTGTGTGTCTGTCTGCAACTTTGTGTTTTATGCTGCTGTCTTGGCCAGGTCTCCGTTGAAAAATTGATTGTTAAATAGAGGTTAAATAGATTAATAAAACACAAAAGTTAAAGTGCTAAAAGTAAAATCACTTACAATACAGAATGGTAGATTTAAGAACCATATTTATTAGGTTATTGGATAAGAATTAGTGATGCATTGATGTGTTTACTACTTTAATATTACAGCTGGTAAAGATGAGGTAATTATGACTTTAAAATGCTGGTTAGTCTGTTGATATCACCAAGGTAACACATTTTAGCTATTATGATGGACTATAGTTTTTTCTCTGGATTGAAAGAGCAAACTGCAAAGTAACTAGAAACTAATGTTGACACGTAGGCCTAAACATTGTGGAGTTTTTAGTGGAGTAGAAATATGAAGTAGCATTAAAAAATAGCATAAATACTAAGAACAACAAGAACGAAACATGAGTGAATGTACATACAGTATACACATCATGAATATTCATGTAAATATTTCTAAAGCTTGATTTTGGAAAGCACTTAGTGTGTTAAAGTGAAACCAGAGTCAAATGTCTCGCATAAGCACATTTGTTTAATAGTTTTTTTTAAGATTCTGACAGGACATGGCATGAATGACAAGCGCGTCACCCGGGCCATTTCTCCGTGCAAGAGAATTGTAAGCTGTTTTTCGTACAGCTGGAAGAAAAGGAGACATTTTGCTGAAGTCCAGATTCAGCTGGGTCTGCCGAGTCACCAACTCATAACCGAGTCTGCCACACGCTGGGGATCAAGCCAGCAGATGATAGAGAGAGTCCTGGAGCAGGAAGGAGCACTGGCCAAAGTCCTGTCTAATGACAAAAAGACCAGGCACCTTGTCCCTACCTGGCAGGACTTAGAGGTCCCAGAAGCAGTCCAAAAGGTCCTGAAACATCTCCAGGACTTCACCGATTCTTTGTCAGGTGAGGAGTACGTCACTCTATCATATGTGGAACCTGTGCTGCACCTTTTAACAAAAGTCTCCTGGCATGTGAAGAGGGTGATAGCGAGCTTTGCAAATCAATCAAGACCAGCATTGTTGAGTCCCTCAACAGCAAGTATTCTGACCCAGCCACTACTGACCTATTGGAGATGGCTTCATTTGTGGATCCACGGTTCAGGGCCACCTACATCACAAGTGAAAAAGTCCATGCATTGAAGCACAGAGCTGTCTTGGAGGTGGAGACGCTACTGGCTGATCAGAGCAGCTGTCAACCGCCTTACCTACGTGTGCCCATTGTGCCTGAGCCTGAAGATGGAGAAGCAGCAGTAGCACCAAAAGCTAAGACACTGGCAAGCTTCTTCAAGCAGCGCACAGCCACCACCACTGCACCAACCAAGAAGGGGGCTATTGAAAATGAACTGTCAAGTTACTTGCAGTCAGCAAGTGTAGAGAGTGACACTGATTCCCTCAAGTGGTGGAAGGATCATGAAGTTGTCTTTCCAACTCTGAGCCACCTGGCAAAAAAGTATCTCTTGGTATCAGCTACCAGTTAACCCTCCGAAAGGGTTTTCAGCTGCAGTAGCAATATCGTGACCTGTCACAGAGCATCTCTGAAGCCAGATGCTGTTGACAGGCCGGTGTTTCTCGCACAAAATCTTTAAACGAAGGAGGACACGCTTGTCTGTCTTCTAATGTCTACCTCAAGACAGCATTACTGTTTATCAAAGTAAAAAAAGAGTGGGGAAATGTTTATTGAGTTGATAGTCTATTTCTTGTGCAACTGGTTGAGACTGTTCAGATAAGAAATTGAGTTAACAAAAAGGAAAAGGTAATCTCAAGCTGATGTTTAAAAACATTTTTCTTAAACTGAGCACTTTATTTTGTTCTTTCTTTATATATAAATGCTGCCCTTACTAGGGTTTGTCATATTTTATTCTTTTGTAATGTCCGTTATTTGCATCTGTGGATTTGTTAGAAAGGAGAAGAAAATCTGTAATTTGATTTTAATAAGCCATTTATAGTTGTCAGACTAAAAAAACGTTGATATTGTACTTTTCTCATATAAATATATTTATTTCAGAAAAAGGCTGGCCCATTTTATTTTATAGGCTATTTTTATTTAAGATATTTTTTTATTTAAATGTGCACCTTATGGAGCTTTGATTTCAAAAAAGGTACTCCTGTTGTTATACAGTATTTATGTTTACATTTTATTGTTATTTGAACAGCTGAGAATTTAATCATGAACCAGGTAAAGAAACTTGTTTATTATTTATTCATTTGATTTTGCAACTGACTTTGACTGAACATTTGCTCTCACTTTGCAGAAAAAATATTGGGATATATATCGTATATCGATAGTCAGCCTAAATATATCAGGATATGACTTTTGGTCCATATCGCCCAGCCCTATCACTTACATTACTGTCACAAAGTCACAAAGTGAAAGGAAAAATGTCCTAATTCCATCAGCGCGATAAGGCATTTGTTGTAAAATGGTGCTGCAGCTCCTTAAGAGAGCTGTGTGTGTGTGTGTGTGTGTGTGTGTGTGTGTGGAAAGTGGGCAGAAGAGAAATGAAGAAAGAAGAAGCAGACGTGTAGATGCGACCAGAGCAGAGTTGGTGGAATAAGTTGAAGTTTTGTACACGGTGTGCGTGGTAGAGCTGAAGATCTTTGGTCGGGCTTCCACTCCGGGTTGCGTGGTAAATGAGCGGTCAGGTGATGCGTTTCGATTAGCGTGAAAACGGATGCTGAGGAGGTGGAGGAAATGGAGGTTGGCCTCTGGAGGACTTATTTCATTTCTTTGATCCAACTTCCAAGTGGCCTACAGCCGACGTTAGTCATGAATTAATGATGTTAAAAAAATGTATAAATGACTCATTCTTGACAAAAGACAAAAGAGCTGTGTGCGTGCGGCGCGGTCTCTTTTTTTTTTTTCTTTCTCTCCCTTTTCTGCCGAGTGGTGCGTGTGCCCGCGCTATTCTCCGACATGCACTCTAATCACTGCTGATAGACGGCCTTTTGTACAGTCGGGCTGTAAATGGGTTTGGGCTTTTAAAAAGCTGTCAATCAAAATGTACTTGTCGGGCTCAGGCCGAATTTTGTCAGGCTCGGTCCTTTTCGGGCCTAACTTTTAAGGCCCGATTACAGCTCTAGTGTGCGGTGTCCGAAATAAACCCCAGACCGAAAGCCAAGTTCATTAATTTGCTCACCAGAAATGGGATTTTAACCCAACGTTATTCATTTCATAACATCGGTCCTGGAGGTAACGAGTCTCCCCTGGTTTTCTGACCACGGTCGGAAACAAAGCAATCAGGAAAGGTTAACACGCTGAACATTTTAAATTTAAAACAGCTTATAACGTGCGCTTGTTGCCCTGTGTGCGCTGATACGCTCATCTGTTGACATTTCCGAATGCCTTCCTACAGTTGCTTAATAAAAGCGGGCTTTCCACACAAACAAACGTACATGTGTCATTAGTATGAGAAATAAAATTGATTTGAACTGTGTCGGGCTCGGGTCGGGCTCGGACATAAATATCTTAATGCCTGTCGGGCTCGGGTCGGGTTCGGTTACTGCTCTGTGGACGCGGGCCAGGCTCGGACAGAAAAATGAGGCCCAATCCTCACTCTAATTACTACAACAACAAAAAATAGTTTTTGATAAAATGTTTTTAAAAGAAATGAAGAAACAAAGTGTCATCTTGTTGAAAACAAGAAAAAGAACACTTCATGTTCATGTAATTCTGCAGGTATTAAGCCTTGTCACACATTACATTTTCTGTGCAAAGATGCTCATAGAGATCCCAAAATAATTACCCAAGTTTATGGACAAAACTTTTGTTTTTTCTTCTACTGTCAGCATTTAGCAATTCCAGCATTTAACGAGAAGAAATGTGTGTTCACTTAGTGAGTCACATTGATTCACCCTAGTGCAGTGATTACAGAGGGTGGGAAATCACACCGTATGTAGATCATCAGCGCTAGATGACACTGTTGAATGATACGTGGAGTTAACAAACAGGGAAAATATCAAGCCTCTCAATGAAACTTTAACCAGGAAGAAGAAAGGCCACAAAGTGACACAAGAGGCATAACCCTGGAACAAGGCATGTAAACAAATACATCACCTGTGCCACTATCGCTCTCACTTAACTCTCTCGCTCTCACTCTTGTACGCACAAGCAGGTAGGTGACACATGTAGGTGTTGATGAATGCCTCTTCTGTATCCATTGGACCCTACAGAGTGCTAGCCACACCTCATCCATCACGATCATCTTATTTATTAACGTGCCAAAATCTCCTCAATACAGTTTGGCATGTCCTTAATTAACATGAATGATGAAAGTTGTCCGCTCAGCCCCACAGCCCCCTAAAACTGGTCCTGCAGTGAGATGACACCGTTCTCAGGAACTAACCGTCGTCTTCAATTAACTGCTCTCGACATTCATTCACCAAGCTGCATTGGTAATTTATTTATTCATCTAAATTGCTAATTAATGCATTAGTCACCATGTGTTGTCCACATTGTGGCTTTACAGAGGCACCTGGGTTGGGTTGATGGCATGTCTGCAAATGAGCTAGAGCCAGGCCCCAAAAGCATTCTGGGTAGGCTGACATATGTTTTTTTTTTTGTTTTTTTTGCTAGAGCAGAAATAGTTTAAAGAATTAGCAACAGAATACTGGATCAGTCGTCTGAGTATATTGTAATTTTACATACCAGCCACCACAGTGTGTTAGATCAATCACACAAATAAAACATCCAGTTAGTAAATTACTAATACTGTGTTAAAGAGTTTGTCTAAATATTCTAGAGTGAAACAACATGGCACATAGCAGGTAAAGCGCCTGCAAATATTTTGCATCATATCTCATTTATTTTCAGGCCTGATTCCTACAATTACAATAATTATAATTATTACTTTGGGATAGGAACCTCCAAAAGTAAATAAATGTGAGATGATTGGGCTTTTAAACAGCCTGAACCCACTAGAGAAATCTTTAACTGAGACATTTTGCAAAGACATCCCTGGATTAGTGAGGTAAAATATATTTCTTATATGATTAAAGCTATAGTGCGTAGTTTCTGTCGCCCCCATGAGGGATTCTAAGTAATGACAACAACACTGTCGGCGCATCCACATGATACATGCCTTCCATAATTGTGCACCCCCCCCCCCACCCACATTTTAGTAATAGGAAAGTTGGCTGTTGATGATTGGTAAAAACCTACAACTTACAAACATACAGTGAAAAAAGATTAGACTAGACGATATGTGAAGCAGAAGTTAACCAAAACGATATAGGATATATCTGTGTGCACAGGTACGTTCAGGTACATTACCATTAGTAATAGAAGGTTAAGATGAGACTGAAGATAAAGTCCATTTCATCTTCTACTGCTTATTATATGATAATTTAAGGGCTACATGTTTTCGTAAAATGTCCTTCATTTCAGATGAGTTCTTTTGGTTGGGTGATTATTTAAAAAATGTGAGCTGCATTTTAGGGAGGGTACCTTTTTTGTGGCAGATTTTATTTGTCAAGCTTTGGAGGGAGTATTTTTTCCCAATGTATGTAAGCAGTTATGTTCTTGTC
The DNA here is from genome assembly GCA_023566125.1 of Zingel zingel. Taxonomy (NCBI): domain Eukaryota; kingdom Metazoa; phylum Chordata; class Actinopteri; order Perciformes; family Percidae; genus Zingel; species Zingel zingel. Next base: position 22,711,448 of record CM042330.1, read on the forward strand.
TTACTTATGTCTCACTACTGTAATGGTATTTTTAGTGCATTATAAGTCCACGTGGGCTGGACACTTGTGCATGAAAATAACACAAATAACTACCTCATAAACCAATGCTCCCAAGTAGATGAGTAACTCTATAATATATGTGGTAAACTCAAAGTGAGAAGTACAAACAAGACTATGCAAAAGCAACAAACTGTAAAAGTAAAAAAAAAACATTTTATTGCTTGCATTAAAGTGAGTCACAGCAACTCATTTTAGTGCCAAATCTTGTTGAGACAAACCTCCCAACGGCACCATAACTATCTATGAAATAGCTTTGTGGCTTTATAGGGCCTGGGTTAGACACCCTGTAAGGAGATATTTATTTTGCGATGCGGAAGAATGCAAAGATCAGGCTCATTAAACAATAACGCATATGCAATCAATGCAATAATCCTGCTGCCAAACCCTCATGGTGCAGTATATCCATGAAATGGGTTTACCAGCATGCAGCCAATGTGTACTGCGTCAGAGCACAGAACCCATCTGGAATTTCCTCAGAAGTCAGCAGCTACCCAGAACAGAACATAATGAGCACTGCCGCAATGTATCTGTCAGGTAAGGATGCTGCATCTTTGCTTTGGCTTTATTTAGATGTCAAGTCTCCATTTAGACAATAAAGACAGGGTTTTTGTCATTTTTCTATTTGACTGTGTGTGCAAGGAATGTGTTGCTGATAGGTGGATGAGTTTAAATGCAGTCTGTGGGAGACATAGATATGGCAGATAATTATGCACATATCACATACACGCACAGACACAAATACACACATACTGTACACATGGCACAAACGATCCAGAATACAAAACATCCAGTCAGTGCAGCCTTTTGTGATAAGCTTTAAAGACTTGCCTTTATCTACTTTGGAAGTAACATCCAAAACTTACTTGTAAAGGTGATGTTAAAGCCTCTGTCTGTGTAGGTGTGGTCAGTCAGGAACTCCAGTCGGGCCACATGGGCACTAGTTGTTATAGGAGGAGGTAGGGCATCACCGGAAAAGGTACCCAGGATAGGAGACTCAGCCTGACAAAAAAAGATAAAGAGTTTCTGATGAGACAAAAGGTATTATAAGCTACAAAGGGAAAGAAGTCAGAGAGTATACAGCTCCAGATATACAGTAGACAGATAAAATAACAAGCAAGTCCAATGACACTGGCAGCTGTGGTTGTTTGGCTCATACTTAAAATTATACAGGCTGCTTCTCCTACGACAGGTCAATAGTTGAAGTTGCAACAAAACTATTCCAAGTAACTGATAACAACAGCATATAATTCTGCACTACCTTTCCCCCATCCTTAATCGAGAGGAAGTCAAACTGTTTCTCCATGCTGAGGTCGTTGAAGGCCAGATTGATGCGGCTCTCAGGATTGGTGATGATCAGCCACACACAGTGCATATTGTTGCCATACTCCTGAGGGTAGTTGGGAGACAGCAGCACCCCGGATGGAGTGGTAAAGTTGAAGAAACAGGAAACTATAGAAATGATGAAGATATATAGACAGAGAGAGAGAAGGAAAGGATAAAACAAAGCAACATCAACTGAGTATTGTTTAGGAGGCTGAGAAATAGAGGAAATTCAATTTACTTTTGCTGACTACAAGACAATATGCTACACACAAACACACACACACATATATATATATATATATATATATATATATATATATATATATATATATATATATATATATAATATTTATTTATTTATAAATGTATTGGCTATATAGGCTTACAAAGGGCTCAATTAAAGTAATAAAAAGGAAATATTTCTGAATGCCAATAACATATTACAACAGATTGTGGCAAAATTGTCCTACGTATTTATGCTTATGAGAGGACAAACCCACAACAAAAACAACAAACACAATCTTATTTAACACGAGGACCGCCATAGCCCACACCATTTGTGATTTGATAAATGGCAATGGTTATGTTTCCTTCCTGCCCTGACTTTTTCCTAAATGACTATTATGCACATTCTTATATTGTCATAATGATAGAATAACATTTAGAAAATGGATAGCTGGATAGATGGGTTTTGGGTGTTGTTTTTCACCAAAGACACCCCCCTTTATTTGTCAGGAGCAGCAGCGATTAACATTGGTAGTCTCCTCCGCAGCGTAATGTGGTAGATTATTTGCGCAAAGAAGGTTCAGTTCATCATGAGAGTCTGAGAGAATCAACAAAGAGTCTTGGAGAATCACTTGCTTATTAACCCTCTACAAGCTGACAGCAGTGGGGAGGGGGTAAAATTAACAGTCCGTCTGACCTCTGACCTCCAAATCTGGGACCGAAATGGGAGGTAGAGAAAAGCCAGTCTCTGCACTTCATATAAACAGAAGAAGATAAAGTTAGGCCATCAGGGTCCATACACCAAAACAGATGTAAAGAGTTCACACAGCTAAAAACAAAAACTAAAAACAAGTCAATAGTAAGATATGTTAATAGACAAATATGTGATTTTACATTACAGTAAGTGATGCATTTGCATAATGGCCGCACAGCATATCGAGACAATGAATGGAACACAGAAACTCTTTTGCACGCCAATATCCACTCACATGCAATTATAATCACCTATAATCATCACACTAAAGTGTGTAGGCGCACAGTATCCATTGTGTCATATGTGTATAATATCAGAAATGAAAGCTAAATTAATCACACTCTGTCTGACTATAAAAGTTGTGTCCCAATACGGTAGTCCTTTGTGTGCACTATACGCTATAATAATATCAGGAATGGTATTTATGTGACACATTTGAACAAAACAGTAACGTTTCCAAGTTGTATTGTTTCCATAGGTTGGTGTGGATGTGTGCGATCAGATGGCAGGTTGTGTGTTGACTGTTGAACTGAAATACGCACTGCCCTTTTTGTCGTTCTTTTGTTTGACAAAATGTGATAATGTAAGCATTTGCACCATTATATTATCATTCAGTTTACTTGCCAAAAATAAAAATGCTGAAATTGATTACCATGTTTCAGCATTTGTTTCATGCCTTTTAGGTTTTAAGCTGCAGGTTATATATTGCTTACAACTCAAAACATCATCAGATAGAACCAAACAGAAGTGACACTAGGCTATTTCTAAATAAGTATAGTGGATGGGCTGGTTTTGATATTGTATCATGTAAACATCTGGGGAATGGAAACTCCAGTAGAACAGCAGGGAGAGTGGCATGACAATTTAAAAAGGTTGGCAAGCAGGGGATGCATATTTGATCATTTATAAGAATCAGACAATTTATATAACATATAAGAAGTCTTCTATAATGTTTATAATATATTATCAGTTTTATCAAGTTTGTTCACGCTGCGTGAAAAAATCTGCACACTTGCTCAACATAGGTGCGAGGAAGCAGGCAGCGCTTCAGCGGCCTGTTGAAAGAGAAACTACTCAAATAACAAAAAGGAGAAGGCCTACACATTATGAAGAAAGGAGAAATCATCATTAAAACAGAACCATCTGTAAGTAGCACAAGGAATCAATGCCAGTGGGACTTATGTTTCACTTTCAATGTCCAGTGGAAACTAAATGTTGTCAACAGTAATGTTTACAAAAGCTAAGTCACTATATAAACTCATATTGAGCGAAGTTTAGAAAGAATGAAGATTCAAGAGAGTTAGTATCAGCCAGTCATCTTGTTCTCTGTCCTCCTCCCTCTTCTGAGGTCCAATGACGTCATTGACATGCACAATAATTATTCAATAGTGTGGGGGCTGAATATTTTCTTGCTGCAACAGAAATTAACACAGCACTATAGAGATGGAGAAGGTTGGTGTGTTAATGGCCCATCAGCAATAACAAAAGGATACAGAATGTCTTGGCATCGGACTTTGGCAGTCGCAGAAGAACTAAAATGCCTGGCGGTGCTAGTGTTAGGTAAGGCTCGTGGAATGAAATGGGGATAGAGGAAGCCTAAACTGAAACATGAGATGAAAAAAGAAAAAAATAATTTTGTTTTTTTCAAGCAATGCCTAGCTTTAAGAATGTGTTGGCAATGCAAATGAGAAATGGTCTCATCTCTCTCCCTGACTACTGACATGGCTGTCACTTGATCCCGATTACTCCAATGGCTATGCCAAGAGGGCAACCGCACAATAACTTGATGTTAGACTGAGATATCTATATCTGATGGGACAAACAGACCACTCCTGGGTGTCGTGGGCACTTGCTCCAATTTCTGAAAACAATGCAACGGTTCTGGAGATGTCGTACATTTTCTCAACTAGTCATCGGTTTCTAAATAAACAAAGGAATAATTTGAGGTGAGAAACTGGCCATAAAAAGGCAGATTGGTCTAGTCTATCTATCAATTATAATTCATCTATTGAATTGTCTGGGGATGTTTTACTAAACACTGAGTTTACAAAATTTACATAGGCTGGCATTTTAAGGATGCCCCCAAAAAGACAATTCCATTTCAGCAACCTTAAATGTAACTGCAAGCTCAACATGAACACAAACTAAGGATAATTCAGTTCAAGTTATTAAAGAAACATGGTTGTAGGGGGATCTGTAAGATAACTTGAGTCTTAGTCAGTAAAACAAAACACTACTTTGTTTCCCAAATGCACATTACATATTTACATTTATATGCACAGTAGCTTTTAATAGCCTAGTTATGGGAATATAACTATCAGGATTTGCAGCCAAGGTTGCCTTTTTATTTTTAATTATAGTCAAATGCTTACCCAGCAGTGCAGGAGCAATGTTGATTATTAATATTATCATCCTCATAGATGAGAGGACTTCTCCCTTCTTGCAGTGAAAAGGTTATGAATCTATCTCAACTTTTCTCAACTTCTGCATCCATGTGCATCCAACTGCATTTCTTTAGAGACTATTAGCTACAAGATGCGCTCCAACCGTGTAGGATCGAAACACTGTGCTTACACTACTAAATAAATATAAATAAATATCCCTAATATCTGATGCATATGCAAACAAAAAAGTAGGCAATGAACAACTCTACAACATTGTCAACATCAATGACAGTTTTTTAAGTTAGTTAAATGTTAACTAAATAAACAATGTTCACCAGCGTTATGTGGCCAAATTGACTCCTGTGCCAGCAGCCTCTGTGTCATTCAGCTCAGTGAGGTTTATCTAGATACTGCAGCTTTTTGTCCACTCTATTATCTCATAAATAATACAACAGTGGGCATTATCTGCACGGTCAGCTCTCTTTTCCTTTTGCCCTCATCCTCTAACTCTTCAACTCTCTGTTTGTCTTTCATGGTGTTAATTAGCTAATAAGCACTCCTATTGTTTCAAAATCCACAGCCTCGGCTGGACAAACGGTAGGGATAATCTGATCATTTATTATGCAGCCGACCATGCACTCATCTGCACAAACATACATATTTATGCCCCCCTTGAGTAGCGTTGTACTAATGCACATGTCTGCACATGGTGTTTGTAGAATCTGAATAACATAAGGCATCCAAGAACTTACAAACGCAGCTAGGTTTCTTAGCAGACCACTGGTTGTTCTTCTGACAGGTGATGTTCTTCTTCCCCATCAGCTCAAAGGCAGGTAGACACTCAAAGTAGAGTCTGTCCCCGTGACGAAAACCTGCCCCCTCCCGTTTGCCATAAGCTGGGATTCCAGGATCTCCACAACTGCCTTGGTCAATTTCTGTGTAGGTAAAAAAAAAAAAAAAAACATAGACAACAATATTAGGTATTATTTTAGTTGGAGAAACATGAATGAGGATTATACAAATAAGGACCTGCTTCTGTTACTTATAATAATAGTAGAAATACACTTAAAGGTTACTGAATCAACACAAGCCACCTCCCTGACTGTCTTCTCCTTAACCTTCATATTATTTAATTATCATATTTAAATAGAAGAAATACTATTGTTTAGCATCATGGACAAGCATGGTGGCATGGTGGTAGCACATTAGAAGAGTATTTCCTTCGGTTTTCCTTGAAAAAATGCCAGACGGATAAGCGAGAAAGAGGGGGTGGGGCACAGAGAAAGACATATCAACTCAAGGTTATTGCTGACTGTAGCCTCCAGCCGATACTGACAAGATACTACTACATGAGTAATAAGTGAAATGAAGATACAGGACCTCACACTAAATTAAAACAGATATTGCCGTTTTTCATTAATTCCAGTTTCAGGAAAATGTGGGTTCAGCTTATTAACAAAGAGTTACTGAATACTACTAATTTATGTCTGACCCTATATTGTGACTTCCTAGGACGGCCAATAGTGATACATTTCCCCAAACCTAATTTATTCATTTACTTTTCTATTTACTTTTTTTTTGCTGACTTGGAAGCCTGCACAAAGAGTGCATTAATGTGCAGTCATGGAGTCTGCAGTCTGGAAAAAATGACTTCCCTTATCAGTCTATACAATGATGTTCTGCAGTCAACGCAACTGTTGGATGATGTAGCTTTCCATCAGCACATTCTTTCCACAGGGTCCACTAGGACAATACATTCTCAACTTGTGGAAAAACAATAAAGTGAACATTACATGCAGAATAGGATGCACTTTACATTATTACCACCACTTATTACAGGAACATTATGCACATTTTCTTTCTTACTCTTAAAGCTACCTCATGTATATGCGTTGTTACTGACACAATCTGTAGCCAGTTCTACTGATTAATTAGTGTTGACTCAGCTGATGTATGCCAAGGTGGTGGTGTCTCAGTGAATTCTGGTTTACAGTTACAGTTTAGATTTTAGTCAGACACACTTGAAGCAAGATGATGAAGAAATACTTGAACAATGCGAGCGAAGAAATGTTAAAGGTCTTCTGCTTGTTTTGTGTCAATGCAGCACTAGAGCTTGTGTTTCAACCAGATGTGAGGGTTGCATGGTGTGAGAAACCAGGTACCTTCTGCAATTGCCCAGATCTGTGATCTCCTCTAAAATAAAAACAATCTGAGAGTACTAGCTGTTAAGGGTACATGTCCTCAACAGTAACCTCTGTTGGGTAATGCATCCCCAGCTGTAGAGCTCCTGGGTCTGGTCATTACTTTAATTGTTCCCGGTTTTGTTGAAACTTTGCATCACAGCCATTCCTGTCTGGCGCCTTAGCTAAGCATGAATGGATATAACTGAAAGGATATTAGCAGTGACTGACAAGGCAGACTAGCTTTTACACTTAATGACATCAAAATCAACTGTGCTTTTCCTATTGTCTTGTCAATTCAATTTGCCAGCATGTAGTCTTTACTGTCTCTTTATCCTCGCATAATGTTACCCACTAATGTTGCAAACCCCTCTCGCATCAGTCTCTCTCTGCCCCTGCAAACATATCTCTTCCCTTACAGTGTGACAAGCGTTCTCACTTGCGCTGGAAGCTGACATGAGCACTTTCAGGTACATGCACAAACACACACACACACACACACACACACACACACACACACACACACACACACACACACACACACACACACACACACACACACACACACACACACACACACACACACACACACACACACACACACCTCGATGAACACGCTTCTTCCTTTAAACCACACACACCAATTTCATTATTGCATGATTTATGCATCCCTCTCTCTTTCACTCACTCACTCACTCACTCACTCACTCTTCCTTCTATTTTTCCGAGATTGCAGATTGCAGATGGGAATGCTGAGGCATCCTATCGAGGCATCCGGATGGGGGAACACAGAGTGTGAATAAGCTCATCCATTCAGGAAATGATGGCGGGGTCTAATACGATTTTAAATCGCACCATGGGCGCTGCTGGGTATAAATCCATACTCAGGCCTAATGACGATCATCATTTAGAACACATATTTAGAGCTCACTGCTGTTTGGATGTATGGCTGTCCTGAGGCAGCCTCATTCACAAGACAACTCATTGATCTTACGTGGAAGTCACCTTTAAAAGGGGGAATGCTGAAAGCGGGATTTGAGGTAGGCCTGAGAGAAAACTAAAGGGAAAATATACAAAGGGAATGTATAAGATTCAACAGAAACTACGTCTGCAAGATCATGACAGCTATAAGACAGACACAACAATACATACATACATACATACATGTACAAATGCATACAATAATACACACAATTATACAATCACTTGTTTGTCACTGTAACAGACTCACTGAAGAACTCAAACGCTCTGTGGTGCTTTTCTCAAGTAAGGCCTCTCTACCTCATGGGTCCCTACAATTAGGATTTCAGGAAAATTTCACACATTTCCACCACCAAATCAAAGCCTTATATGCGAAGTTACATTACATCTCATTTTTATCCGAGGTGCAGTCGGAAGAGATGTGTTTTTAGCCTTCGGCGGAAGATGCGTAGGCTTTCGGCCATCCTGATGTCAATAGGGAGCTCATTCCACCATTTAGGAGCCAGGACAGCAAACAGTCGGGATTTCGAGTGATTAGTTGTCCCTCGCTGTGAGGGGGCAGCAAGCAGGTTGGCTGATGCAGAGCGGTATAGGGTTTGGCCATGTCCTGGATGGTGGGGCTGATCCGTTCGTGAACTTGTATGCAAGTGCTAGTGTCTTGAAGCGAATGCAGGCAGAAATTGGTAACCAGTGAAGAGAGCGAAGGAGCCGTGTAGTGTGAGAGAACTTGCAGGCACATGGCACATGCAGGCATGCCATTCGGGAGGGAGTTGCAGTAGTCTAGACGTGAGTTGACTAAAGCCTGAACCAGAACCTGAGCCGCCTTCTGCGTTAGAAGTGGACGTATCCTTCTGATGTTATGCAGCATGTATCTACACGATCGGGTAGTTGCAGCGATGTTGGCAGTGAAGGAGAGTTGGTCGTCAAGTGTCACACCAAGGTTTCTAGCAGTCTGGGTGGGGACTATCACAGAGTTGTCAATTGTTATAGTCAAGTATTTGGTAGGAGAGCCCTTCCCTGGAAGTAGCTCAGTCTTGTCAAGGTTGAGTTTCAGATGGTGTGTGGACATCCGAGAAGAAATGTCAGTCAGACAGACGAGATACGTGCTGCTACTTGCGTTTCAGACTCCAGAAAGGAGAGAATTAGTTGGGTGTCATCTGCGTAGCCGTGTGAGTGAATGACAGACCTGAGAGAGTTGGTGTACAGAGAAAAGAGGAGGGGACCCAGGACTGATCCCTGAGGAACCCCCATTTTGAGTGGGCAAGGTTCTGGACTTATAGTTATAGAGAGAATATAGTTACTGTGTAGTAGCAAAATTACCTGCATATATCATCAGTGGGTGCCAGCCCTATTCAAGCACTGACAATAACATTTTGTCAAAACTCATACTTTTAAACTTATTTTTATAACAATTTCAGTTGAAAGATTGAGGCCATTGCAGAGTGTGTGCAACCCACACTCACACAAGGTGGGAGTGTGTGTACTGGTATAACTGTGTTTGCAATTACACTTGATGATCAGGCTTAAAATACAAGTAATTGAAAATGCAGATTAGATTTTGGGTGCTTCAATCTAGGAGGTGAAGTGGTTCAAAGTGTTTCTTCCCCATCATTAAGTAGAACTCATTGTTTTAATTACAGTTTGGTTCAGCACGCTGCTCCACTTTCTCTGTTATTTTTACTGATGAAAAATAAGCATCTGTGTGCAAGGGAGAAGACTCGCTGTGCTTCTGATAGGCAAACAGCAGACTTATCTGGAAGAAGAACCCCCCACACATGCACACTGACAGATGAAACACATACAGATTCACAAACTCACGCTGTCACTCTTTTTTGTCTCTCTTGTTTTCACACATGCATGCAAGCACATACACATTTTAAATCCCATTTTTAATGCTCACAAATGTGTGCACCCACACACAGACACATACAGTATAAGTATACACACACACACACACACACACACACACACACACACACACACACACACACACACACACACACACACACACACACACACACACACACACACTAGGATTAGGCAAATGCATCAGCTATCTGCGGTGGGCTGCATCGATGGCCCAATTGCCTGTTTGACAAAAATAAGTGCTTTTATTGTCATGCCTCTTTAGCGTTCAAAGGATCAAACATGACACAAATAATTAATCTAAAAGCACAATTTGTGCATGGTTGCAATGGAACCAGCACTTTGGGGTTTTATTCACTGATAGTCCTTGACTAGAATGAGTCCTTTGCACAGTATACGTTTCATTTAAGGGCTTTGTAGTCTAGCTGTAATTTGCAGATGCAGCAGCATACCATGCGGCAGAAGGAGCTCACATGGCAGCAAGTGCCACGCCTGTTTCCTTATGACACTCTTAAGCTTCATTGCAAAAGTCTTAGATGAGACAGATGGAGCATCTCTGACCCTTATGTTCTTGAAACTAAACTCATGATGATGAATACAGGGAAGGACAATGATATTTCAGTCGACTGAAGCAAAATGTGTTCTGTCAGTGCCCATGTTGTCAGCTTTGAGCAATGAGTCACAATACACTATCGTAAATGACCAAAAAAACAAACACTTGATTCTACTTGAGATTGTCATAGAAAAAGCTACTTTTTTTTAAAATGCAGCCAGCAAGCCGGCGAATCCCAATGACTGGCAACCAGAATGTTTGACCACCCTTACCTTCATAGGACACCTTGAATCCCAGGGAGCCACTGGTGTCATCTGTTTTGAAGTTGAGCCACATCTGGTGACTGGTGCTAACCACAAGGTCTGGAGTGGTGGTACCAGACAGGCTACAAAAAGAGACAAGAAGACAAAAAGATTCATGTGAATGTACTGTGTGTTTGTGCTTTGCATAGTGTGACTGCAAGGTGTGTCAATTGTGTAACCTGGATCGTTTTTTTTTCTCCAACTATTATAAGCAGTGTTTGCACTTACTGCATATCATTTTGTTTTACCTTAATAGTCAAAGGCCCTGTTTCTACTGCATTATTAAAAACTTTAATGCAGGCAGAAAAAAAACACCTGAAGTTATATATTAAACTATCTGACTTTTCTCATCAAAGATAAGTGCTCTAAAACTGTTGCAGGCAATTCCAGACTAAGAAAGCTTTTTTAACCTAACCCCTTAATTCAAAATAGTTGGGGACAAGAAAGTGGAAAATGAAGGCAAGATCAGTCAATGCCACAGAAGTAATTTAATCCTATTTGAATAGTAATTCCCCCAACTCTAATTAGGAAGTGTATAGCTGTGGAGTAAGTGATTAAGGGCTCTAATTTTAGTGATGGCACACAGAGGAAGGTGGGAGTAGTAAAGAAGTAGTGTCTGGATAGGTTGGGTCCGTGTTTCTTTTTCCTTTCCTGCGGCCTTTTAGTAATTTGTGGTGGGTTTCTGTGTACTTGTCTACATATATGTACGTATATGTAGGAGGAAAGATGCAGTATGTAGTGTGTCCAAAGAAGCACCACAGTGCACCAGATAATGGGGATTTACACTTCTCAAGTACTGTTTGCATTACTAAAACTAAAAGCTTAGCAACAACTTTTGATATGTTGCCTGAATGACCAATAGATATGTATTAATTCTACTTCCCATAGACAAAGGTTTGCAGGTATGGACAATTGTACTGTAATTGAACATCCAACCTAACAAATGCGGTGAGTGTGTTATAATTTACTAGTCTAAAACACTATCCTTGCTGGTGGCATGATTAAGGTAGTCATCTGTCCATGACAATTACGTTCTTCCTACACCAGGACATCATTTGCCCCCATGGGAAAAACGTTTGCGGCAGACTCGCACCAAATTGTTCTCTTCCATTATCAAACTGTCAAGTGAAAAGAAGGGCTTTGATTGGCTGTGACACACTACCTCTTAACCACCACATTTATGACATGTCGCTGACCTTAAAGTTACACAAAAAATAATTCCCTAGACGCTGCACACGCTTCCCTGCACCGCTGATTCACGTAAAATATATTCCTAAATTAGACTGTGCTGATAGCTGCAGTATATTCTCTGGTCCTAAATTGTTCTAGTTTGTTTGTGTGCAAGAGCGCATCTGATCTCAAAGACAGCATTGCTCAGTCTAGTTTCATATCATAAAAAAGTCCATAAGGGCAGAGTAAGTCCTTAATTGAATATATTAGGTCACTTTTAGTGTTTGTGTGCTGTGCAAGTTATGTGCACAAAAATATTAAAGTGAGATAGATCTTACCTTATCAACAAACCCTTCCTCCACAAATCTCTCCCTCATTTATCTCCCACTTCCTCCCAGTTCCCACCCGGGCGAGGCAGTCTCGCGTAAAAATCTGATCTATAAAAACTTTATTAAGGTGGTAAATTTCAGCACAATTAATAACAACATCCTGTGAATTGTTATGGAGCATCTGCTAGCACAAACTCCATTAGGGGGCATCAATATGCAGTTTGCAAGGCTGCACCACACGGCTATGATCTTGTTTTTAACATTGAAAAGAGGTGATGATTGACAATGTGCTGCAGCATCTATTTTTCATGCACTAATGCATCAGGTGGTGATGAAATGAAAGAGAAACAGTACAACAGAGAGAAAAGGGCTGGAGGGTAAAGGGAAGAGAGAGGGGTGCTGCCCGCTGCAGGGAAGTGGAGGAGGAGAAAAGGCAAGAGTGCCAAAAAGAAGAAAGGCGAAGAGGAAAGAGAAAGCAAAAAAAAACAGAATATGATTACATGGAACATGAGTAGCAAAAAACGAAAATGACTGCTAGAAAGGATGGTGCGAATTAAAAGCCAGAAGACGTTAGAGAACAGAGGGAAGATTAAAGGCAAAAAGATAGAGGTTGAATGAGTCACTCACACGTGGAAGATGGTCTTCTGGTCTCCCACCACCTCGCCGTCTCCCACCGTCAGGGTGTCATAGCCTCGCTCCAGGTCAAAATCCTCAAATGTCAGCTTGATCACCTGGACAACAGCAGGGACATTGCCAAGACAACCGTAAACGACAGATGCTTGAATGCTCCTGACCAGGTGCAGAGGAGAGACCCCTATCCCATCTGTGACTTTCCACCTTTCCGTCCATCCATCTATCATCCATCAATCTCTTTTGAATATTTGTCAGGCACAATTCCATTTACCCATATGTACCAGCTGTGCGTATTTGTATGTAAAACGTCTATCCTTTTATTGTTAACAATGTATTTAAAAATGTTCTCGTAAATTCTCATATACCTTCATGAATCTTCATTCATCTGATTGCAATCACAACCCTTGCATCCTGTTTGTGTAAATCACCTGTTTGGTATGGCCACAGAGTTTTGTCAATGTATATGTGACTGTGCTTATATTTTGCTGCATCTGCCTTTCTCTCTGGTGATTATGAACTCTCTCCCGCTAATCAAATATCGGATTGCCTGACAGACAGGCTGCATGACCCCTACTCTTGCTCATCAAATCAGCAGGTTGCAGATGCCTTTGTGGCCTGTTTAGCCAGACTCACAATAACTTTAAGCACACCAGGAGATGTGGCAGGGGATTTGAGGTTGTCCACAAGGTGAATATACAGTATGCATCATAAAGGTGACACAAAAGTTTCAAAAGATTAATGTATTGGATTTCAACAGTGAGGAACAGTGAGGAAAAAACAGACCTATTTATTTCATCTCATTTCTTTGTGGGAGAGAAGGTGGAACAAGGTATGAAAATCAATAAGTGTGCCCTAGCTGAAGGACGCAAGAGGCAACTCTAATAAAGACAGACAGACAAATAAGGTTTGATTATGATGCAAAATGTTGATAAATAAAGACAAAAAAGGGTAATGTGGGAGACTAAAATATAAATTAAAAAAGCAGAACAAGGACTGTCTTTGTCTCCTATTTTAAATGGGCTGCCACTGATTTCCGCCAAATTCTTAATGTTTCCAGAGGACTGAGAGAGCCTGGCCTAATGAAAAAGCTTATATAAATGCAAATTGCATTCTGTCCTATGTTAAACCCAGTGCCTAATGAAAATTGCCAAGGTGGAGAGAAGAGATGGATGGTGTGTAGGCAAAATAGGTCAGATCACTAGATAAATAGAGTTTCATAGCACAAACTCATCTCCCATCTGCCAGCTAACAGGTGAGGCACAGAGGGAGGAGGAATAAACAAGACAGGAAAAAAGAACAGCAACCATACAGTATGTATATATATATATATATATATATATATATATATATATATATATATATATATATATATATATATATATATATATATATATATATATACTTTATAATGCTTGCCATCTCTGACATCATGTCTGACATTTTGGTTGTTTCAGAACAGAGACCCCAGTCTCCCTGACACTGACAGATAAACACTTAAAAGATTGCCCACGGAAAACAGCAGCATTCAGTACCGTCAGGACATCATGAAGAAGCAACAAGAACCCACATTAGTCATGATGTCAAGAGCGAGGCTGCATTTAGGTTTAGAAGCGCTGTGTCACGTCCTACCCAACTTTGCAGTTCCGCCTCAGTCTCCTGCCTGACCTAACGTCTCCTCTGGCTGGGCTTTTGTGGACGGGCAGGAAGCCCATTACATCTCTAAACAGAAAGAACAGCCTCGCTCCATCTTCATGGACCAGACAACAGAGCGAGAGACAGCCCAAAGTACCATTGTCTGTTTCAGCAAGGGTATACCCAGGGGTGTCTATGTGTGGGTGTTTGTATGCAAGCAAGAAAGCAAGCAAGCAAAGGGTGGCAGGCATTGTATCTGACTACCCCCTCTGCCTTGCCTCTCACCTCACATAGCCTCTCCTTAACTCGGCAAAGTGCAATAAGAGAACAGATTTGTAAAACCATTTTGTTTGAGTTCAGAGAAGGCTATTTGGCAGGAAAGCAGCTGGGTGGCCTTGAACACAACTCCAAAGTCATTGGTCTGAACAGAGTGGCTGTGGCATTTTCATGATATCCTCTGAGCATGCTCTCAAAATATCTCCATTACTCTTCTGTCAGTTTTTTCTCTTTAGTCCTCTCCCTCACCACAGGTGTTTCTAACAACTCTCTTTGTCTTCCTTTGGCTTCTGCCCCCACTCCCTCCCCCCCCCCCCCCCCCCACCCCCCCCCACACTTTCATTTCCTTATGTCCCCTGTAGCAATAATCAAAAGTATAAAATTAGTTATGTATGTCAGGGAAGATCCTCTAGAGTTCCCTTTTCTAACAGGTGCAAACACACCAGTCAATTTGCTGGCAGCTAAACACACTACTTAACACACCGCTGGAAACAGGCAATTACAGTAGATTAGCACTGCACTGTTGCTTGAATCCCATGTTTAATGACTTTCACCTTAGATGTGTCTGTGGCTGTGATGAGCCAAGTGCAGTTAGCATTGTTGTCATATTGGACCGGATAGTTTGGAGATGTGATGACACCAGTGGGTCCTCTCAGTTGACCTCCACACATTGGTGCTGTAAGGGAAGACACAAAGAGGCAAATGTTTGGCCAATGACAGTTTACATGCACACTTTCTCATAAACACATCTGCCAAACCCACTCCTGGATTTGCATGTTGAATCCACAATTCATGATGCTGTTTGGCTGTCATCCCTCAACCACCTCAGCCTCCACCTGTTAAGGTTTCTTATTACTTACACTCGCAATTGTATTTCTACATTGTGCATTATGTGTAATCAATAATTTATTGTAATTGTTTTCTGTATTCATTTTTAAAGAAACTGTATGGGGGTTCAAAACTCTCAACTCAATTTTGGCATGGAAAGCATCCTAAAGAAGAACATCCTAGTGAGTAAAACTGCCAAATACAATTATAAAACAATTCAAAATGCATTTGTTTAACTTGAGGTTCCTTCAGTGTAATGACTGAACTGTGAGCAAGCATCGCTTTTGAAAGATGAAGCTGTTTGGCAAGTGCATGGCAATGATGACGGTTTTTTAAACCATCATCAAATTATTAACAAAAGAGCTGCACAAACAAACAAAATAAACTGCTGTGCATCCTCTAAACACTTGACTTGCCAATTTAGTGTGGCACCATGAAAAATAGACTAATTAAAGATTCAATCAAACCCAGAAATCACACAGTTTTTCCAAAGGTCGAAAACATACTGGGGAATTGTTTTGTAAACGTTGTCAGGCTAAATTATTATAACAATCAAACAAACACGATGACAAGTCTTTATGATCCCCTGTCATTGTAAAATGTTTAAAAATAAATTTGGGCAACCATTAATATAGTTGGGTACTGCCCAAGTATAGCTTATGTATGGTATGGGAGAGTTTATTGTTGGAGAAAAAAATACAAAACACAAATTGAGTACCACACTTTGATATTCTCACTGAAAAGAGTAGGTGAGAAGTTAAAGAACCACGCTTTAAAGGACCGTGTGACTTTTTTCTCGAGGCCTGAAGGTGTCTGCATGGCAGAACTGTTAAACGCCCCTTCAAATTAAAGCAGAATTTCTAATGAGAACTTTAAGGGAAGTGAGTGTGTACATATTTGGGGGATCACCTGAAAGTATTTCAAAGGGCCTGAACCAGCTTCCCAAATTTTAATGAGTTATGTCTCAGAAAGGTCCTTCAGGTGTTTAAGACCCAGTCAGTGGCTCGATGCACCACCCCTCTCCCATCAAATCGCCCCAATTAAAATGTAAAAAAGAACTCAAGTTATGAAGTTAAGGGGAGAATAAAGTAATTAATATGAGTTATGCCTCCAGTGAGGGTGACCTTAATGAAAATAATAGAGCAGAGATGATGTCCATTGAAGCCGTCATCGCCCCTGCTATTTATTTATTTATTTTTTTAAATCTTGGGGATCATCGTGCCTGATACACCCCACCCTGTGTTTAGTGGTAGACGGTATGAGAGAGCAATAAGCTACCTAGCAATCAAAGTCCATGACCAAAAAGAATTGTGACCAAAAAGAAAGGATCAATGTAATAAGAGCCGTTAATTTCATGTCAGGAGAATGAATTTGCAGCCACAGATGACTTTTTTTTCTTGTGCTAATGATAGTGCTGTACAATTTAATGATGACTAATGCTAATTTAGGATACAGAGATTCAATTATTTCTGAATGATGTTTAATCTGCATTGAGGCAGAATAAAGGCGCAGTACCGGGTTAAATAAGGAGGAAGGAATGATGGAATGAGATATTCTTAAAGGGCAAATTTACTGACAGTATGTCAATCTTGAATGTTTTTTTACATAAAACAGAAAACCAACTGAATGTGATCTTGTGGCCTGCAATCATAAAGGCTCAATCTGTTTTTTTTGTGTTATATTTATTTTTTTGTTCAGTACGAGAACTTCATTTTATTTGGTGTCTCAAAACACCAAAATTCTTTTCTGAAATGCAGGTGATTGACAATACTGTATCTTAGATAAGACAAAGCACTGTTAATCCCCCCACCCTTATAATCCTTCCAAGATCATGCATCCCCTTTCCTTAGTGCTGTAATTCAATTTGGGTAAAAGTGGATCAGTCTATGACAAAAGAATTCTTTCTTCTTTGGGGGTACCTGTGGGAAGCTGGATTTTTGAGAATACATTAACTGAAGTAGAGTAACATCTTTATCAACATCTGTCATTTATCAAGAACTGCTGCAGAATTGTTTGGCCTAATTACTTCAAACTAGTTATCACTCAGCATTTTGTAATTACAAGGACTTTTTGGAGTAATGACAAAACATTTTCTGCTATCGAATCAGAAAATAATCAACCACCACCACACCTGCCAATTTAAACCTGCAATGACTGTTATTTGTAGCCACTTTGGGGTCAGCGGAAACAAGTTGTGAACACAGCATTGATATGTCATCACCATTTAAGTTGACATGGCAAAAAGTTGTTTGTTTACACATTCACCAGTTACGAAGCAACATTATTATTATTAATTTGCAGTAGTGCTTCTTCCATCTGGGGAATGTAAGTCCAATATTCACTCTCCTTCCGCTCTGTTTTTAGTCTCTCCTGACTCCTGAGAAAATATTCGGCTATCTTTGGCTGCTAAATGCTCCACCATCTTTAAAGGCTAGTCGCTAACTGTCTGTCTGCCATTTGGTGCTAAGCAGGTAGTGTACAGTGTGTTTTTAGAACATTTACAATAAAAACAGAAGCAGCCAGCTCTGTAACGTAGAGGAACCCTGTTCATGTTGTTTTCACATTGTCATTTGATACATTGTGATTATAAACATAGCGATTAAGAGGCTTGAATGAATTGAGGGCCTGTGCCAAGTGCCTACTTAACTCTTTCTTGTACAATACATTGCTTCTGGTGGTGGAACACACAGCATTGTTAAACATACCATGGCTCATATTTTTTTTTGCCAAACTGAGCTACACAAGTCATTACAAACATGCAGCCCTTGCACTGATCAAAGATACTTCATTTGAATATGTTTCTCTGCCCGAGTGCTTTCAGATTAATGACACTGATTATCAGAACTCTGTTGAATTGAAACCAAAAATAATCCCCATCAGAAAACAATGTCTTAAACCATTTTAATATGGATTTTGTGGTCTACTAAAATTAAATATTAAAGTAAGAACTGAATGTGTCTTATTAATTGAAATTTGTGGTTATAAAATGTTGTATTACTTTAAAGCTCTAAGAGAACACTACCACCAAGTTCAAGTTAAATATGAATATGTCCTACTCCAATGAATACACTTCATAAGTCAGATACCCATCAATTAAACTAATTATATAACACAATACAAGTCAAAAATCAAATCTACTCTGATTAATTCAGTTCACTGAGGCTGAAAACTGAAACTGAGGAGCACATGAGCATCAGGAATACCGTATAGGGAGCCTGACCACTCTTCCTGCTTGTCACAAAATGGTCAGAAGTGAGGAAGACATGACTGATGGGCAGCACTATGCCAGCATGGCTAAACAGCAGGAAGCAAAAGAATGCCGGCCAAAGGTCAAAGTCAGGCCAGTCACAACAAAATGGTGAATACTTAATCAAAAAAAATGAAAATAGAAGAATATGGACTGGGCATCTCCACAAAATGACAGCACACTCTCAAGCAAACACATCAACATCAGGGCACCTGAGTATCAAAATATAAATGGAGGTCACATTGAGAATACTACTAAACGTGCATAGATGGACAAATCCACACGTCAAACCTTACCTCTGCAGATGGGCCGATCGTCACTCCAGCCTACATAGCTGTCTGTCACTCTGAGACAACTGATGCTCTTTGAGCCCTGCAGTTCATAGCCCTCGTCGCAGGAGAAATGCACTGTGGCGCCTCGCCTGCAGTTAGATTGCATACAGAGAAAAGACATCAGCATCACAATCCTTCCCTATATAAAAACACTTCTTAGCAGCGGGAGTGCAGATGAGGTGAGAGTACCAAGAAAAAATGTTCACTGCTGAAAAAAACAAACATATATTTTCTTAGACTTCCCAGGTGTGATTTCCAAAAGTGTTGCATTGTGGGAGGTGGATGTTACCCATTTGTCTGTGTTACAGCCGACCACTGATAGAAACAATAGCTCTGACAGGAATGAAACTCCATAATCCCACCGGCAATATCACCATCCCACAGAGGCAGCCTATTAGTGTGTGCAGTGGCTCAAATGGTAGGGTATTTGTTTCTAGTGTACCCATTTCTCTATCAGGTTTGGTTACAGTGGCTTTATGGGGCATGACACTGGGTAATGTGCTGTATGATAGAGCACATTTTAAGATACAGTCCCTGATTTGTAATAGCACCCAATAGTTTCCTCTCAGCTCACTGTTGAGTAATTCTCAACTGTGAACGCAGTTAAGATCATCAACGTTGAACTGGGAGATCATTTTGGAATATATTTGGGACTGAATTTAAAAAAGTACAATGTCAATACTGTGGCATTTCTGACATGTATTGACTAATGAAGGTTGTCCCATTATTACAATGCTAATTTTGAAACATTTTAAAACTAAATAAAGTCAATACTACCTCCAAGAGACATTGGATTGGAACTAATTAAAACTCTGCAATTATTTAAACAGAACACAACTGAACTGACAATAAAACATTAAATGTAGAACAAACTCTAAACAGCATACTGTCACAGAGCACCACTCGTACCACTTACAAGTTAATTAGGACTTGAAGATTAAATTAGTCAACTGAAAGCCAAAGTTACTTATTTGAACAATTGTGGCAAAAGTCACATTAAAACAATTAAAGATTAGCCTAATCAATGCAACATAATACAGACTACAGACATAATTTACCTTGACATTTTTTGTTCACAAGCCATACACAATTATACTGCATAGCTCAAGCCGATATAGTAATATACTGTAGGTAATAAAGCCTAGTAGAGTCATCATTTGTCTCAAAGGAAAGCAAAGTCTTAGACATCTGATTCACATCCCTTCTAACCAAAACTAAGTGTCATCACAATCATTCACAGTTTGTCCATCAGCCTGTTTTTGTTCAGGAATATTTCATCTCCAGTATTCAGCTAAACTTGCCACTTAATTAATTGCCCCTTAAATTATTTCTTCACTCCCTTTTACCTGAAGTCTGAGCCTTTTCTTTTTCCTCGATCCGGGATCCCCGGGTCTGGACACATGTTGTGTCCCTGCGCGACACCCATCTGAGACACTAATGGGAGAAAACAGAGACAGAAAAGGGTAAGAAAGCACAGTTTATTCAACAAAAGAAAATCTGAAAAAAAAAAAATGCTTTTTTACTGAAAATGTTAGGGAAGATTTCCATACATATGAATATACCTATACTGTTTTAAGTAAGTATATACAGTAAATACGTTTCACAAGCTGGTTGTAGCACACTTACCTGGCCAGTGTGAAAATGGTTAATGTGACAGACCACACCATGATTTTAGTAAGAGGAAATACTGGACTTCTATTTGACACCACGTGTTTCCCATATGTGCAAAAGTCTTTACTAGCATGTTTCCCCTAACAAGATACAAACCTGATAAAGTATATTAAGGTTCATTGTTATGACTTTATTTGTTGTTTACTTTCTGCCCTCTGGTGGCTGTCGTAGCCTTTTCTTATTGTCACACGAGAAGTGCTTGATATTTGCAATGCACTAGCTTTGCGTACATCAATTCCCCTGCTTAACATTCTTTACCAAGTACATCTTATCCCAGTGCACATTTCTGATGGAGCTCTGTTTAATCATGCCACTGGGTTCAAAAGAGTGAAAGGTAAAGTGCCAGAAGGGGTCAAATGAACTTGGCCAACCTGGAGAGACCATCTGACTGACTGGGAGGGGTCGAAGGTCTGCAGAGCCACAGCAATATGACACCTGCTCATTGGCCAGGGTCCCAGCATGAGGCAAGACAGCAATGAATTTAAAACAAGCAGAGGCAATGAAAAAAAATGGGATTTTGTGCTTAGACTTACAATTGGATAAACAGAAGAGCAGGAGCATGTTGACTAATGTAGGAATATGCAACTGTGACTGGCAGGCTTACGTCTTTATAGGAGATCCTGTATTTGTTCTTAATTACAAAAAACGATTCATTTGATGCGAACATCTTATAAAAATTGAATGCAAAAATCTATATTTGATTATAGCAGCAAACATTAATGTGGTGACAGAGATCCAGTCCAGCAGTTCAGTTGTTGGGGGGAGGGTAGGGAGTAATAATGTATTAAGTACTGTCATTTTAGAAAGTTTTTATCAAAAATTGGGTAAACATTGTTTTAGATGTGCAGAATAAATACCAATACAACATTGTTGCATGTTACAGGTAGACATTTTGATATATGTATACAGACTAATCATTTGTTGAGGTCCAAATGGTAACTGAAGAATATATATATATTTTTAACTTATTTTTAATTTATTTTACAGTCACGGCAATCAAAGCAATGAACTTTTTTTTTTACTTTCACTTGAAAAAGCATTTTCCATAATGTTTTTCCATTAGGGGTCACCGGCTTGTCGAATTATGTAAAATAAAAAATAAAATATTGGAGACAGGGAATTTTAAAGTGGAAGCAGGTAAAGTGAAAATAAAAAGCATAAAGAACATTAAAGCAAGGCAAATGAAAGAAAATAAGAAAGATTTTCCTGAGAGACACACAGATTAAAAGCCAACGATAAAGTCGGAGGTAAAGGTACAGTAGTAGTGGATAAAATGAATTGTAAATGGCCTTGAGGCAGGATTATCATTAATACACCTTTTTTTTGTTCAACAGGTTGTTCTTAAACCCTTCGACATCCCTCTGTATCACTCTAGTCATGTGACTCATAGCTGTCAAGTTGCTAATGTTACAGATGTTAAAATAAAGCAGAATGGCTGATGAACAGTGAGTTCAGACAGAGGGTGAGGCAGAACAAGGGCAAGGAAACCAATGCAATTACTGCTGTCCATTAGAAGTGCATCTCTAGCACAGACTGTGCGTCCTTTGTGTCTGTACATCTTACAACCGTCAGCATTCACCCGGTTCTCTGGCCAAGCAGTAGAGAGAAAAAAAAACTTTTAAATGACTTTGAACAAGAGTTGTGACTGGTCAAAATGACTGTCTGGCTTCTTCTCCAGGAGACAGAACAGAACAGTTGTTTTTAAGACTGATGCACTTCACAGGCTCTGTGTCAGGGTCCTACTGCAACTATACCTGCTGCTTATCCTTGAGCAAAATCCTTAAGCTCTTAACAGCACTGCAGACTCAAAGCAGTCTGCAGTGAGAAAGAAAAGTTAAACTGATGGCAAGTGGGCATCTGATGCCATTGCCAGGGTTTTTACCCAAGATGCATAAGGAGGAAAATACATTGTCAACATCAACATGATGCTAAATTAGAGGTGCTTTCCATTTAGTCACACTGTGCAAAGTAAATCTCTGTCCACATTTATATATTTAAGTTTTCTTTTAAGTAATCCTTTGAAGTTATTTTCTCCCTTGATAACTCAGGGGACATTGCACTAAATAAGAGGAACTATTCGTTTCAGACCAGCTTATTGGCAAAACACTGTTGACAGTAGGACTGGGCGATAAAACGATCTCGATAAAATTCAGGTTGATAACGATGATTAACTAATGACATATTTTACTCGATATAACGGCCTATCACACAGCAGAAATAAACTCCATTCCATTTCAGAAGGTGGCGGTAATGCACACCAAAAGATGTTTGCCAACTGCCAAAAATAGTCAATAGTAGAAGAAGAAGACGTTTTTGGCTTGCATGTCGAAGTGCACGCCCATTTCCTACGCAGAGCATTGTTTGAGCTACCGGCGGTGAAGAAGATGAAGAAGAAATGAGTGGAACCGAGGGGCATGAGCACGAAAGCGAAAGTGAACTTGCGTTATCCTCCAAAGCTGAGGAAATTGTTGGCAAAAAAGCTAACACGACGTCAATTGTAGGTTATGTTCGGATATCTCAAAAGTGACAAAGCGCAGATTAACACGGCCTGCAAAATATGCCGTTGCTCGGTGTCGACCAAGATGGAAAACACAACCAATCGTTTCCCATCCCGTACCATCCCAGTAACCACACAGAGAGTTGAAAACGCGGGCCCATGTTAACGTTAGTCTGCCCACATGTTTTGTCCAACGTCCTAGTGGTTCTTCTGCTGTTAGCAGTGCTAGCAGTGTGGTCTTTTGCGACCATTACCCCACATGAAAAGTGAATGTGATAGTAGTCACAGCTTTTAGTTTTATTTACATTATTTGCATTTACATTACTAACTTGTTCTGTTTTGTTAAGGCAGATAAAGCATGTTTGCAAAGTTAAATGTTATCATTTAGATCAGGGGTCACCAACCTTTTTGAAACTGAGAGCTACTTCAGGGTACTGAGTCATACGAAGGGCTACCAGTTTGATACACTCTTCTGAAATAACAAATTTGCTCAGTTTGCCTTAAGTTATATATGATTATTAATGATTAATGATAGTCATCTATGTGAAGACACTGATCACGTTAATGAATTCTCACAATAATTATCAACAATGACTTAACAAGGTGGGAAACAGATAATATCAATATTCAATTTTCATTTTTAGAACAGGCCTGAGGGCTACTGATGTGGTCCTTGGGGGCTACCTGGTGCCCACGGGCACTGTGTTGGTGACCCCTGATTTAGATGTTATTCAATATATTCTTTTATCACAAAATATATTTTAAACCAAGCCATGTTGCACAGTTAAATGTTACATTATGTTTTTCTATTTTTTATGTTAATAAACTATATTCTAAAGTTTAACTAATGAACCCTGTGGTTTCTTCAGGCTTCAGTTATTATCAGGATACTCTTCAAACTGGCAGCATTATCAAATTATATATTGTGATAAATATCGATATTGATCAATATTGAAACAATTATTATTATAATAATAATAATAATTATTATTATTATTATTGTGATTAAGGTTTGCAACTTACACACTGATATCTTGTGGTGGTTGTCTTTGCTAGGCAACATCTTTACACCACGAGACTTAAGTTCAGTCATCTTCTTCACTGTAGAGGGAAACGGAGCAGAGAGACATATAAGACAGCAGGAAGTGCAAAAATGATGCCCACATGTTTCAGCAGTGCCTAAATGACTGCAGCAGATGTGGTATATAATATAAAATGTTCCATACACCATTGTTTCCCACACATACTGCAGATATGTTCACAGCAGTTTTGACAAAGCAATTAAACAAAAATGAAGTTCTGCCAACGCTTATCAAATAAGAAAACAACTGAACGTTTCATGACAATTAAACCTAAGTGCTGTACCTTAAAAGGATCTACAACATATATATGATGAAGTGTTACTCCATAAAAATTATACATAGAGCTCAACTTTGCAATCGTTTGGATAGAAAAGTGCAGGGAATAACATTATTATTAGATTATTAGGATTAGAAGGCAGGGTATATAAGGAGCAAAATCTGTCATTTCTATACAATAAAAAGATGAGGTTTAAATTATTGAGTTTTGCGATTATTGCAGAGACTATTAAAAACAAACAAAGCCTTCATAGCAAAGTAGGAGGCTCATTTAAATGCATACTTATTCGCCAAATTCAAAAACACCATCAGCATTGTCTGTGCTTCCCTTCACACACATCCTATTTAATTACTTTGGTGGTTCCTGACAATGGAACTTTACTTGTTTTGCATAAATATGTTTTTATCCTTTGCTCAGTTTCAGCCTCATTGCAATTCAAAGCTAATCTGAGTCATGTGTCAAAAAGTTGGTTTATTATGCTTCCAGAAGAGAAACCTCTCTTTTCGGATTTGCTGCCCTGATTAGAAAAGGAAGAAAAACATATCATCATGTTTCTAGTAAGGAAACTAAGCTATTAAGTGCAAGTTTTGATGGTGTGGGGCGGTTTCCTGTGCCACATAAAATAAACGACACTGAAGAAGAAAATAAAATAAATAGAGCCAAAGGAGACTTTCAACCAACAGTCATTTCATCACTCCAACATGCGGCTGCTGTGGAATCATGGGAACTGTTGTGATGAGAATGTCTGGTGGGAGGTTGGGGGATGGAAGAGTGTTTAATCTAATTAAAGTCTTAGCCTCCCATTTCTCTCTGATCTTCTAAACATATTTATCTTACATTGAACCCAATCCATATTCTTCATCCCCCCTTCTCTCTTTTGTCTTTATGTACCCCCTTCTTTCTCTCTTCTCATCTTCTCTGAGATTTCAAGCGGATGGCTAGAGGTGAGGTCCTTAGAGATCACATGTTTTGTGGACAAAGTAATCATTTTCCCCTGCTCATATCTTCTCAAAGCTGATCCCTGTAACTAAAATGGATGCAGTAGAAAGACAGGATAGTGTGTGTGTGTGTGTGTGTGTGTGTGTGTGTGTGTGTGTGTGTGTGTTCTTGTTTAACTACAGTTGTGGGGTCCAAAAACCAGGAATACAGTATACTTGTGGGGTCCGGACAGCTTTGTGGGCCCAAAATGCTGGACCCCACAAGGTTAAAGTTCTGTTTGAGGGTTAAGACTTGGTTTTAGGACTAGGGTTAGAATTAGGTTAGGGTTAGGGAGAGGGTAAGGGTTAAGGTTAGGCATTTAGTTGTGATGGTTAAGGTTAGGGTAAGGGGCTAGGGAATGCATTATGTCAATGACGGGTCCCCACAAAGATAGTGATACGCACTTGTGTGTGTGTGTGTGTGTGTGTGTGTGTGTGTGTGTGTGTGTGTGTGTGTGTGTGTCTGTGTCACTCTAATAATGAGTCCATCCTGAAAGCATCTTAACTAATCTGCCACAATAATGAGATCATTTAACTTGCTGCAGGTATAGTTTCTTTATTAGACCTGATAACATATTGATGGTTTCCCTGTTCATTTTGTCTCGACAGGGTTGCAAAAATAAAAGACAAACTGGGGTCTTACTAAGGTCACTAACACTTAATTCCCTTAGGAGCAAGAATATGCTCAGCAAATTTCATGGCAATGTGCCTCTTAGATTATGGGATATATGTTGGACACTCCATGAGGAAAGCTCATGGAGTGTCCAAAATGGTGAGTTTGTCCCCTAGGGAGTACAAATATGTTTCATCTCAGGGCTGCTATTTCTTGCGTTCAAGTGGAAACTATTTCCAGATTTGAATAGTTCAGTGTGTCACTATAAATGATCATTGACTTGGAGTCAGCCACATCTGGATGTAGATGTTTTGCCTGGTATGTTTAAGATTGTGGTTGACGTTGAGGGATTTGCTGATTCAGTTGTTTTTGTGTATTTTGTGTTTGTACGTATTGCTGCCTGTCTTGGCCAGGACACTCTTGAAAAAGACATTTTTAATCTCAATTAGTCTTTTCCTGGTTAAATAAAGGTGAAGAAGAAAGAATACATATTAGAATTTATCTTTAGGAGGACCAAGAGTATCTAAATCAAATATTGTGAAAATCCAGCAATTATTTGCTGATCCGTTAAACCTGGCACACATTATTAATTTGTTATTTTGAAATTAAAAATCTCTTTTCATCTTACCTTGGTACTGGGCGCTGAAACCTCTCAACTTGTGGTTGCCATCAGAGGTAAAGTGCAGACGAAGCCAATTCTTGCTGCTAATGATGGGTGAGGGAAGGTTGGGGCCAGTGAACCTGTGGACACAGAGTCAGAGAGAAGAGTGCCTTAGGCTATTAGCATTTTAGCACATGACTGTTTTAACTAGAAAATGTGTAGAGAGCAGATTGCAAAGTGCAGTAATATTTAGCATATCCTGTACACTCGTAAATGTATTTAAGGTTAAAGGCTAGACATGTACCAGTGATATCTGTAGCATCAGTCTAAGCACTGATACACTTCTTTACATGGACAATGGAAAATAAATCTGACTGTTTCAGATAATCTGAATGTCACCTCATTTTTGTATCTAATAATGTGCTATATTGTTTATTTTGTCAAGGCAAAGCGTCATGGACACCATAAGCTTGGAGTAAATAACGCTACTGTGTTAGGTATAGTGTGCTGCTGTATGAGTAACTGTTATTGATGCACACATAATGTCTTCCTTAAATCATTGCTATACCATCTTTTATTCACTCTATACAGTTCCATTATAAGAAACAAATGTGCTTGCCTATGCTTCTGTTTTGTGCCATAAAGCAATTACGTAATCCATCAGATTTCCAATAAAGTCAAGTCCAATGGAAGACTATATATTATAGAGGCTGGCAGAACCTGCCAGTCTTCCCGGTGATTGTCTTGTTTGTTTATGATAATTATACTAATGTTTCAAAATTAATGTGGCCTCCTTGACAAAGAGATGTAAAAAGGTTACACCATTTTAAGATCTATTAAAGGACGGGTCTGGTACTCAAGGGGAACTGTAATGTTAACAACTCTTAACCAAACTGTGGCCCAATAAAAACATGGGACCAGGAAAGACCAGCATTGGCATTTGCAGAGAAAGGACACTCCTTTTATTGCTTTGAAAAAGCAGAAGTGAATTGTACTTTACAAACACTTATAGTGCCTCCTGATCTGTATGCTAATGAGGGCTGTTGCTTACCAAGCAGTTCTACAGTTGTTAAAGCCAAAGTCATTTGGGAACACATTATGTTTTATCTTGAGACACACTAACACCATCTCACACACACACACACACACGCACACACACGCACACACATGCACACGCGCACACACACACACACACACACACACACACACACACACACACGGAGTACGGTTGTGCATTAACTCCAATTGCCAATCTGTAAATTACATTTCCCCAACTGTGTCCACCTTATCTCCCCAACCTACACATCTGCTTCACTCTATGGAGTAGATACATACTGAAGTACACCTCCAAACAGTTCTCATTAATACCAATGGACGAAGGAAAAAGCAAAGGGAAAAAGCAAAGGGAAAGCAAAGTGAAAATGTGACTAAAAAATGAAATATAACTGAAAAAGAGACCGGAAAATAGGTATGAGAGATTATTTTGTTCTTCTTTGAATGCAAAAACATCTACCGATTCTGCAGGGACAAACGAATAAAACAGCTTTAACCATACAGCTTTAACCATACAGCTTCAACCGAACAAGGTCGGGATCTACTATGAGGAGATATGTAGTCTAGTGAGGGTGTTTGGTGGAGATACGTGACTGACTACACTGTAGAGCTCTCTTAGGATCAATTAAAAGCATGGAGGTTTCTAGATATAGACTGAATTAGCTTTTATTTTGATGAAAACAGAGCACTATTTATTTATAACATACACTCTTGCTGCAGTGGGGCCTCAGCTTCAATGTACAGTAGCTTAACGTATTAGTTAAGATGAACACAAGCTCACCAGAGGGATCAGAGGGAGACAGAAAGAGTGGAAAACTTTGCTTGAACAGAGTGTACTTCCATTTACAGACACAAAGAGTATAGAAGTGGATCTAGAGAGAGATGTGTCTCTCTCTGTCTCTCTCTCTCTCTCTCTCTCTCTCAAACTCCGACCGAACTCAGATAAAACTGTAAAACTAAGCAGTGGTGATGAAATATAAACCAAGATAATGATACAAAATTGACAACTTCTCGTAGGGCTGGGAAAAAAATCGATTTGATTTAAAAATCGAGTTGGTAGGTCAAATCGATTCATATTTTCAAAAAATTTATCTTTTAGATTTTTTTTTTGCAATTACATTTTTTTATGGCGAATGGTGTTACTGTTTACATGTTCAATTCAACTTAGAGTTACCTCAGGATTTTTTGTTGTTTTATTAGCTCAATCCAAATACAGTATAAATAATTTGGATGTTTAACAATCTTTGTTGCACACTGCACAGTGACTTTTCAGTTAGAGAAAGGGTTTGCCTTTGCAATTTTGTTTATGTTGATGCACTTTAATTAAATACAATAAATATATATTTTTAAAATATATTTACAGTTCACAGTTATTTAGTTTTAAATGGAAGGGGGGGGGGGGGGAAATCGAATCAAATCATGAATTGAGTTTTTTTATAAAAAAATTGCCCAGCTCTAACTTCTCGCCTAAAAAGTTTTCATAAGCATATTTTAGTGCACTGTTTAGCTGAAATATGACAGTTTGTGAACAGGAAATGGGCACCATACTGTGAAAAAATGGATGAAAAAACTCAGATGAAATGGTAATACTAAGCAGCACTGATCACATATAAGCCAAGATTCTGTTGCTGCATTGCCTATTTCTCGCCTAAAATGTTTTTAGAAACATTTTAGCTTACCATTGTTTGTGCCATTATACTGCATAGACAGCCCAGTTTCATGAAAATACTTCTTTAAATAAGAAAAAAAGATAGCACATCAAAATGTCTGTGATTTGGCTTTTTCAGCCACACTGCATGCAGACAGCAGGAAGATGGAGCAGAGTGCAGAAAAGAGACACTGATGAAATATACAGTAAGTGTTTCTCCTGCCTCCCATGGCTGCTTTCAGCATGTAGTCATCCCTTCACTTGTAAGCTAATGACCTCAACCCTTGTTTAAGAGATTTCCATTGACGCAAGCTTCACTAATCAAACAGCTATGTTCAAGTCACAAAAGGTTGAGGAGCATGGTTGGCGTTGACCCTATGTCCTGACCAGGCGAAAGAGCTCCTTTTCATACTTAGCCTACGTCAGAGGCCTTGATTAAAAGAGTGGATGCTTTGACTGTATGAAGGGATGGGGGTGTGTGTGTGTGTGTGTGCGTGTAAAGGTAAGTGTTGATCACAGTGTGTGCGCAACATATGTGTACATACAGTTCAGTATGTATAGCCCACAAACTCACTTGCAGGAGCAACATTGTCAAATTAAGCAGCACCTGTGGCATATTTTGAGGATAGCTTTCAAAATGTTGTACTAAGATATTTGTACTGCACTATCGACCTCGCATATATTGCTGCTAATGTTAGCTCTCAGTTCATCTTCTGCTTGCTCCACACAAACCAATTTTGCTGCTTCACATCACAAAACAACTCACTGTCCATGCAAGTGATTGTAACCTGGGAAAGACCAACCCTAAACTGGGCTTTTAAAGCAATACAATTAAAGATTTCATGAAATGGCTTTAGGTATTATAAAAACAGTCTCATATAAATGATAAGATCAAATTATAGCTGCTCCACAGCGATGGTCGGGGCCAAACATTTTAAACTGGCAGGGAAAGTGTCCAAAGCCCAATGGCTGATAATGTATAAGATATGAAATTGCAACCATTGAGCTTTGAACTCACCATCTTCAGGTCTAAAGACGTGTGCTGATTTCAGTGAGCTATTGCATAAATAATGACTCTTCTAGCTATTGAGAATATATATTTTATTGAATAAGCCTGTGTTGACTCAATAACATGACTTTCTGAAACTGGAACTGGACGGATTGTTAATCAGAATCAGGTGCGTTAATGCAGTCACACATTTAAAATATGCAGGGCAGTTGTCGACAGCACAATGCCATCTTGCAACACCATGGGCTCGAACTGAACTGATGTCACAGGTGGCATCGCAACGCCTAGTAGACAAGGAGCAGGCTTGCGTGAAAATGCAGAATTTTAAACTGCTGTAAAAAATGAATTTCTCATTAGAAAATTCTGAGAATATGTGTACTTGGTTAAGGCAACAGAGATACCTGTAATTTATTTTCACAAAGATCAATAAATGCAAAACTGATTTAGTTTAAAGATGCTCTATTTTGCATTGACTGCAATGCGTAGATGAGGAATTCACTTTTTCTAAATTCACTTTTTGAGATAAAATTCTGAAATTGTGCACACCAAATCTACAGTGATTTTTGAATGTTGTGATTTCATTCCATGAACATCAAATATTTAGTTTGGAAAAAAATGCAGGATTTGTTTATACTACTGTATGCAGTAAAGTGTTTTAATGCACTGTGGGCTCAATTTTTGATGCATAAAAAATTTAAATGGTAAATTTGTGGAGGACAGTCTAGAGATGAAGTTCCCCAAATTTGAGTGATGGTCTTCAAAAATGCTACTAGGTAACATCAGAGCATAGTTGCTGCTTTATTTGGGCTACAGTTCGGCATAAGTTGCCACGTTGTAGCATGTACGGCTGATTTGTTTAGAATTTTAGTTGGCTGTTGTAGTGCCACCATCAGGACATCACACGAATTGCACTGATTAAGTTTGGCCTAGAACTGGACTTACGTGCAACTTTTGGTGAGTTTTCGTGCATGCAATAATAACAATAATAATAATATGAATAATAATAATACAGGCAAAAACAATAGGGTCCATGCAGCTTCGCTGCTCGGCCCCTAAAAATCAAATATACAGCACATAGGCCTACAATTTCCATCAGGGTAGGTTGCATTATCAATGTTCAGTTCTTGGACTCTTGGATGTCTATTTATTTCACGGAACATTCCACAACTACCCCTGACTTAAAGCAGGGCCCTTTATCTAGAAAACCATATCAATTTCCCACATCAATTCAATCACATACCCTGTCTTTATCGGCATGCTCTCTTTTTTCTATAGAGTTTTAAACATGGACATAATTAAATAATTTATCTGATAAGATTATTACTTGTTCCTTTATGTTAGTGTGGCCGGGAGGCTGCATGGTATAATGAAAATGAGGCGGAAATGTAAAGCCATGGCCTTGATTCACAACAGCAAGTGCAAGACTGATAAAGTGAGTCGGCATGCCTCAGGAGATGTTTTATCACTTAAAGAGGAAGCATTGAGGGGATCATGTAGTGTCTGGCACATGTGTGTTTGGAGTGGTACTACTAGGACAGAGTGCCAGAATGACCTCTGGCTATAAGTATACAGCTGGGTCCTGAAACAGCTCAACCCTGGGTACTAAATCTCACACAAAATAAATTACAGGAAATGATCCCCACAGACCACACACATAGAAAGGCCTCAAAACACCAGCGCTAAGATATTAATGCAAACAGCCTGACATGTTACAGTTACTCACCTTTTCACCATAGGGACTAATAAAAATGTCCCTTTGAATTAATGTCAATTTGAGCTGTAATCAACTTTCATTAACACAAAACAAGCAATCTAAAGACTGACTTTTGATTGTGATAAACTGTGGCAATGACTCAGGATAAGGAACTGATGGGTATGCCATTACGGATTGGGCGATTAATAAATATAAGGAAAGAACATACCACCATAAATATCATTTTGACCTAGTGTCACCTCTGCCTTGCTCCATTTAACTGCCACACCCCTTTTTTTGCTGAAAACATTCAAGTTTTAGGGTGAAAGTGACCATGGGGAGCGACAGAAAAAGTCCTGAGCTGGCTAATGGAGGTCTCCTGAAGGGTGTTGTGGCCACTTCTATAGTTCCTTTTTACACCTCGCTCTCTCTCTCTCTGTCTGTAGCTGACCATATTAGATTTTACGTGGAATTGTCTTGAGAGTGCAGGGCTAAATCAGTTTCCATTTCCAGGCCCCAAAGCTCCTCCGTTTGAGTCAGACTTTTGATGATTGTCCAAGAAATGTATTTGGGGCAAGACAAGGTGATAGAGGCAGCCAGTGGTGTTCTTGACTGAGCTGTGAACCACACAGATCTTTTTGAGAAACTGCTAGGCTTTGATTCAGCTGTTTTACTTCCATTTCTATTGCACGATATCAACATTCATAAAAGACCCTAAATGGTTTAATGGGTACACAACTTCATAGGCAACCTCCAATTTCCTATAGTATCTGAAGTCAGATTGACAAATCCTTGTTTCTTAGACTTGTCTTTTCACTGTCATATTATGACTGAGGGTCTTTAGCAATACGCCAGGGCAAGACAAAATCCATTTATGTAACACTAGCATAGATATACTTACCATACTGATGAGATGTGACTCATTAAATTGTTAATGTCTTTCAGGATTTTGAACAAAGGTCATCGTCATCAGGCAATTCAGCAACCCTTCCCAGTGGAATGGGTCTCTTTTCTGCTTTATATTCATCGTTTCATGTCATCTGTTTTCTGTTCGAGGGGCGAATGTGTCAAATGCCTCTATGCATAATCAGTGATGGGCGGAGTTTAGGTGTCAAAGGTGACAAGTGCCACATTAGGATCAAACGCTTTAAATCACTGCTCATTAAATTAATTCATTGTGATCAGATGACCAAAAATGCGTTCATGTGTGGGTGGTTGCATGCGTGTAGTGGGACGAAGAACGTCCCAGTTAATTGCAGCTACTTAGGTAGATTAATCAGAGCTGTGCTCAGTATGCAGGTCCTGGTGTGCTTACTGCAGACCGGGGGTCACAGTGACTTTAAAGCCAAAACTTTCAACATTTTAATGAGGGTATGTGAATTATAGCACAGGCCAGTCTGTCCAGATGTACATGATGCCCACACGCACGCACACCACCACTAGCAAACATTCACAGTTACAAACACGTACGCAGATATCAATACATTCTCTTTCCCTTCCTCTTTCCCTTCCTCTGTCACACTCTCTAACACACACACATCCTTCTGAGGTGAAAACTAATCAGTGTGGAAGACCCTTAAGTCCAGAATGGCAGTATTAAAGTCCTGGCAGTGGAGCTGTAGCCTTGACCTTCAGATGTAACCGAGACCAGACATACACTGGGGGTTTAAATGAACCACCAGAGCCCCCTGCTCAAAACAACATGGAACTCTCAACACTGTTCATTCATTTCTTCAAACAACAACCACCCAGGCAGTAAAAACCATCAACCTTACACTAAAAGTTGAGGCCAAAGTATTAAGAGAGCCGTTCAGGGCAGTTATGTCTCATGGGTCTGTGTTGCACCAGACTGAAGCTCTGGGCACAAAAACAAGGCCTTGCAAGGCCAGGAAAACTGCAGACCCATTAGAACCAACTTTTCTCTTGGACTCCCTGGTCCAACAGATCCAAAATGTCTGTTCTTCTTCCTCTCTCAGCCTTCATGTGTTATTTATGCGCAGACCTCTGGCCCCATCAGAGAGCCTTGTTAAATCTTCTGAGGGATTCCACAACTCATTTTCAGCCCTCACAGAACATATAATATGTACACTGATTGAAAGAATTTTTTTTTTACATTTCCTCAAGACTACAGTACTGTATCTTGAAGCTTCCTACAAATGCACTTTTGTCACTCATTTTATTAACAGTGTAAATCCAGCAGTTGTTAGAACTCACCTCAAGCTTGTAGGTAACTCTATCGGTACAACTGCCATATGACCTACCATGATCCTGTTATTCATAACCAATAATCATACACACATTTCCTTCTCAATCATGCCTCAGAAAATTTAAGTGGAGTGACTGAGGACCTACTATTCCAATTTTAATATCTATGTAAATTAAAACTAACCTCATTGGCTACTCTGCCATGCTGTTTAATTTCCTTCACCAAAGAGAAATGTATAGTAGCCATACCGGCACAAGTCTTAAGCTGTAGAAGTGTTTTATTTCCTGACTAGGAAATGATATTCATAATGGGTCAGGTTTTTCAGGGACATCACCATAGTTTAGTCTGTCAAATGAACTGTTAGAGATGTGTGTAGAGAAAGACTGTCAGGTGAAGAACAGTTTTAGGTTAATTCAGCAACAGGTTTTGATTGTGCTAAAACATATGACTAGGCCTGTCATGATAGTCAATAAATCAATTAATCGCACGATAAAAAAAATGAGCTCGATAATTTTTCCGGCCGCGATAATTCCCATTTGCATGCTTGTTTGTTTTCCTTCTCTCTCTCTCTCTCTCTCCCTCTCTCTCTCTCTCCCCCCCCCTCTCTCTCTCTCTCTCTCTCTCTCTCTCTCTCTCCCTCTCTCTCCCTCTCTCTCTCTCCCCCCCCCCCCCTCTCTCTCTCTCTCTCTCTCTCTCTCTCTCTCTCTCTCTCCTCTCTCCCTCTCTCTCTCTCTCTCTCTCAAAGAGACTGGAGGACAACTCTTGGTTCCTTAGCATAACGAGGAGTGAACCCTCTTGTCAGTCGCATGCTCTTTGTGTGGGGGCGGGACTCCTGGCGGAGAGAGAGAAAACGCTAGTTGAGAGTTGGAGCAGGGTTTCCACTTTGCAGTTAAGGCGCCGTTAAAAAAAAAAAAAAGTATATGAGCAATATCCGCCGTGTTACTCAGCGTCCTGTTTTCTCCCTTTCATTCCAAACCACAGTTGACAACATGCAGGTGGAGGCGGTGGAGACAGGCTCGGACATACACACCGCTGTTGACTTGTCAGTCTCGCAAGCAGCTTCAGGGAAGTGGCTGCATGTGTCCGACAATGCACAGAACATTAACGGTACAAGCCTACAGCTGCTCGCGGACACGGAGTGCGGAAAGCGTGTCAGAGTTGCGCCAGTGTTTGTGTGTGTGTGTGTCGGCCCGACCCCACGAAGCTCCGACCTGCAGAGGAGCAGAAGCTGCACCTTCGCCAAAAAACTGACTGAAAAACAGAACTATTTTGGTACAAACATTTACTACCCATGTGGCAGATATAGATAGATTTAATGTATCAATTATATATTATTTAAATTTAATATTCAGTGTTTAATAAATAATTGTTAAATGTAGTACAGAGTCTGTAGTCTATCGCACAAACACTCGGGGAATGCTGCAAACATTTGACAGCCAGTACGAATTGCCTGGGAGAACATATGTGTCACAAACGGCAATTCCTCAACTGTACAACAGCGTGAAAGACGACATACTAAAGGAGATCAAAGACATATTGTGGATTCAAATGTCTTCCAGTTCCAGTGTTAAATATTCTTTAGAAATAAAAGTATTGATCTTTGAAAAGGTGTACCTGCATTATTATGCCATAATCATTATATTAGATGAAAATGGTCTCGGAACGACAATATTATCGTTTATCGCAAACATTTCTGGGACAATTTATCGTCCAGCAAAACTTGTTATCGTTATCGTGGCAATCCTCCATTTAGTGTTGGAGGTGCTGCGTTTGCTAGTGCTGAATCTACAGTTAAAAAGTAAACTTACACTTAGCTGGCTTTTATTTTGTTTCAATTTGGTTCAGTTACGATCTGTGAGATTGTGCACACTTATCATTTCATAAGATAATATAAAACACATGTTATGGGAACTTTAAATGTTACAAAGTTAAAAGTTCTCCACAATAAGTTACCCCAAATTTAAGAGCTTGACCAAAATAATTCACCCACCAAAACTATTCTTGAGTGAATCTACATAAAAAGTGAATCTGCTTATTACACCATAACCTTTCCACTGCTTAAAGTGTGAAAGTAACTTGAGATACTCCTGAGATATTTTGATAACAGTCAGAAATGCATACAGACAAGCAGGTGAAACGGGGCAGAAACAAACTCAAGCAGTTCAATTCATGGAAGTAAAGAATTTAGTGTCACTTGTTCTGCGATTGATTCCAGTGTCGGTGTGATTTATTATTCTTCTTCAAAAAGTCAAGGTGGATGTAGGCAAAGTCATAGATAGCAAAGCAATAGGACTAAACTTCTATTGAATGGACTGTGGAACAATGCTGATGAGGAAACCATACAGAGCCTAATGGCTTATATTATTGAATGTTTGCCTTCAACAAAATAGCACACAGGCACAAATGACTTGTTTGACTAAGAGGAAGCAGAAGACAAATGCAGACATTGTCAAACCAGTGGCTATTCTCTTCATTTCTCCCCTATTGTTTAATTTATGTCAAACCCAGCTCGCATAATGCTTCGCCATCATCACGAGGAAGGTTGCGGAAGACCCACACGCACTCTAATACACACACATGCACACCAACAATCACATCACACAACTGAGAAAGAATGTGTGCGTACTGCTCAATGGTTGTAATTGTCTGCGGGCGGTATTGGATGTGTGGTTAACAGGAGAGAAACAAATGAGTTTCCAAGGTCACTCTTAAAAAGCGGCAGTGATAATTGAGCCCTCCCTGTAGATCTATCAAACACAACAATAAACAAATGGCAATAGTATCCTAGGGCCGATTGCTGGGACATCATCCTCATCTTCTACAGAAGACTTGAGGCGATATACACAGAAGAAAAGCGGTGCGAAATACACAGCAACCATCACAGTGTGATGAAGAAAAGCCAAGTAGAGAAGCAGTTAGTAGGTCGAAACAGACTTTTCTCGCCCAGCTGGAAAGCCATGATTTACCGCTGTTCAGAAGCACACAGCTTTTGTTAAAAGGTGCAGTAGGTCAGACTCATAAAACTAACTTTCTGTCATATTTGCTGAAACTGACCCTATGTTTGAGTAGAACTACATGAAGCAGGTAATAAAAAAGAAAAAATCTGGCACCACCTACAGCCTGTAGTGCGATTTGCAAAAATCCACAGCTCCCTGTTCAGATGCACCAATCAGGGCCAGGGGGGGTGTCTAACTGCATGTCAATCACTGCTCATGCACATGCGATCATTCTCCCTTGTGGGGGGAGGGGCTTAGGATACCGTTTTGGGCTTTAGCAGAAAGGGGGGAGGGACTGAGAAGTTGTCGATGTTCAAATTGTTTGGCTAAGTCCTGGATCTTCCCAATCCTACCTACAGCACCTTCAAACATCAAAGCATAGACTGCAACGACTCACAGAACCAGAGCCAATGACTGCAAAGTGAAACGTCAATAAAATTGAAATGAAATTTGTTAAATCCTTACAGAATCAAAGTGTAAATAGAAAAGTTATGGTGCTGGTGGCTTCTGCTGGTTTCTTGGCAACTGCATGGTGACAAAAAAACTAACCTCCTGTAAAACCACAACTTGTTTTTACACTTTGTTTTTTGTATGAATTAGTGAGCGTTAATTTTGTTACATTTAGACAGAGCCAGGCTAGTTGTTTCCCAGTTTCAAGTATTTATGATAAAGTAAGCTAAGCTAAGCTAACCGACTGCTAGCTGTATCTTCACTTTTACCGAGCAGACATGAAAGTGGTATTGATTATCTAATCTGACTCTTGGCAAGAACACAATACTACATATTCAGTGAACAGCGCCATTAGCCCTCCCACCACAAACTCTTGGTCACAAAACGACACACATTTTTATGATTGCAAATTAGTTCTTTAAAACAATTGAGCAGATGAAAATTGTTGTGCTTTTTACATACCTAAGGCACGTCAAGTGAGGAAATCTGTTTTCACAACACAATGGGAAAGGTAATTTTTTTTCATCATAAAATACATTCTTAGACATTTTGTTAGCTGAACTTGTGCTGAATAAAAACAAAGTCATGGAACTTACTTACATTTGTTCAAATTAACAACTATTTCAGAGTATGCAAAAATCATCTGTGTGTCTGAATATACCCTCAGACCCCAGAAAGATAGAACAAATGTGAACATCTTAATATAAAAAAAAAAACATATGGTTGCCATCCAAGCAAGTATCTTGAAGCTTTTTACTTGTAATAATTAAGAACTGAAGATTCAATATCAGTGAGTGGGAGATGGACATCTATGCTTCAATTTCTCTCTCTACTCCCTTGTGGTGTGTGTGTATGAGCAGTTAGTTTTTTCAGAGTGAGTCGGAGATGACGCAGTATACGAGGAGACAGGTGAAACCATGCTAATGATACTGAACCTGGCAACACTGTCAACTCCCTCCCAACCACAGCCGGCACATTGTATTCCCTTGATACTAGCATCCTGAAATAGCTACATTGTTTTTGCATGCATCGCTGTATGTATTTGTGTGTGAGTAATTGCATGCCAACAGACATTATGTGCCTGTGTTAACATGTTTCAACAGAAAACTAATTTAATGTCAGATGCTACCATGTCCTTATCAGAACGACAATCATATTAAGATTGTCACGATACCAGAATTTTAAACCTTGATACAATACCAGTATGAAAGAACAATGCTCGATACCTCTTTCGATACCACGGCAAAAAGGAAAAAAAGGCACACAGAATTTATAAGCAACCTGGACACAATACTGGTACAGAAAAAGTCACTTTTAGATGACAGAAAGGTACTTTACAACAACAGTTTGAGTATCAGTATTTTTGATAACCTTAAATAATAAATTCACAATACAGCACCTAAGAAGTGTTTCTTCTAGTTTAATGTTATTGGACAATATTTAGTTTACTATTTTTCTCTTGTCTTCTGTCTTCTCCTTTGGCGCCAAAGTTTTCACTTTTATTGATGTACAATATAACTTAATTCTGATGATGAACTACTTTTACATATACTTACCTCAAATGACTACTGTTGGTTTGAGGAAATGCCAAACATATGCATGCAATCACTCTTTTTTATTTTTGAGGTTCATGTGGTCATTAAATGCATGCATGATTTAACAGGAGGCCATTAGTAAAAGCAACTTACTGGTATTCATAAAACTAAATGGCTTATAATCCAATGTTGCTATACAATCTGCTCCCGTGCACTTTTTATAATGAAGGCACTGCATAGTGCACAGTCAGAATTTTCCCTTTTAAACAATACGGCCCAAGGCTCCCACGTAAAGGGTACTACAGTACATACAGGTCGACATGAAGTATAAAGCAAACTAATTAACAACAAGTGGAGAAAATACACTAAGTAATAACAACATTAAAATCCATCTTTGTTGATTTTAAAATATATTTATTGAGGAATTCAATGGGTTATTCTTTTATTTGACCCCTTTTCACTCAACAGCTGGATTGAATCAGCAGAGAATAAGAGTGAGAAAACAAACTGGCAGAGGATTAAATAATAGAAAGACATTTTTACCACACCAAAGTGCTTGGGGAAAAAATCATTTTTGGATTTAGTAGCTACTATCCATTCCACACACTTTAGCTTTACTCTAAATCATCCACTCCAATATACAACTACTTGCTTAGCGCTTACATCTACTGCAATCGTCTGCTTATCTTTTACTAATGTTATTTATCTGTGATTCCTTACTCAATTCCCAATGCACTGCTTTTCAGATGGACTGTGAAGAGGCTTCCTGAAGCGAAATAAATAACCCAAACGACTAAAACTCTATTTTGTGCCAGCGCTAACTTGTAGATAGCACAAACATGGACCCATAGCATTATTCACAACGAAAGCACAGATAGTGTAATTTATGTGGCTTTCAATAGTAGAAAGTGACCTCTCCAAAAAGATGTAAGACAGTTTTCATGTATGCAGAATTGTGCATTGTGCATTTATAATAATATAAAAATTGCACATTTAAATGATTATCAATGTACATTTTAATATGCAATTAAGGCAGAGTCTGATTGGATGCCTTTTTCTTAACAATAATGTTATCCACACTAGTCTGTACAATGTTCTTCCCCTTTTAGTTGATTAAATCCCTGAAACTCAAACAGGAGAGGGGAAGTAAATGCTCCTTTTGTAGCCTCTAATGTGTGTAACAAACCCTTAAAATGAAAAACATTTTATTACAAGGCTAGGTAATGTAGTTGTAATCTGTCTTCTGTATCATTACCCATGGCCAGGATTTTCAGTGTCCAGGAATGTAAATCCAACTCAAAAAAGGGACATTATCTGCTCTTGGAGGCACATTTGAGGTGCATATTTCTGCCTTGCAACTCTGCTTTCTGAGGATAAAATCAATTTTCTTGTCAGAGAAGTCGGCTTCTTCCAGCCCATTAGGAAACTGTCTATTGCTTTTAAACCGGATGAGAGGAGTTGATTTGATTTGAGTTCATCCTTTTCAGTCTCTTTTCCAGATGTGCTGTACTGCTCCAGCATCATGATTATGCCTCTTGTCACCAAATGTACAACATTAGGTGATCATACTTGTATAGTATGTTTCTGCTATAGGCTTGTGGTTGCAATTGTGCATGCAGACAGTTTGTAGAAAATGTTAGATTTGCAACATTGTAACACCTCAGAATCCTAAAATCATAGCCATGTAGCGCTGGCTATACAGAAACCTCAAGTTCTGAGCTGGATTGGGTCAAAGTAGTTAATACCATGCATTTCTGACCGATGATTTTTCCACATACTGTATGAAATACTCGTCTCACTCCTTTGCAGTTTTTTGGCTGGGTCACACTCGGGAATTGAGCCAATGGACAGAATATAGTTAGGTGTCAAAGCCAAGCTCTGTGAAGTAAAAGCCTTCTTTCTAGGATGATCTTTCAACACAGACAGCACATGAAGACAAATCACAAATCTCAATGTCTGTGTTGATCTTGTAACAAAGTCACAATGCATGAGCGAATTCAATCTACAGTATACTTGAGGCAGGATCCGAGTATAAACTGAACTGATAAAAGTCAACTCTTCACGTGAGGGTCTTTCAGATGGAAAATCTAATTATCAATCACTTCAGTTTTGATGTCAGCATGATGCTAACAGCCAGTAAAAGTTTAATTGCTTCCGATACAGTGTTTCCTCTAGAATTTTTTTCAGCGGTGGTGGGGGGGGGATGTTGGACGTCAGAGTACGGGCTCATCTGCTAATGTAAACTACCGACCGTTACCTTGAAACCATCCAGAAAATAGACGGTACCGTAGGGTGATTTAACGTCACCGCTCATTTTACACACAGTTTAACAACAAAACAAAACGCTGAGTGAACATTACTAGCTACATTTTTCATGTTGGTTTTGAGCAATATGCACCCCCACTAACCTGGAAAACGGTTTTAAATCAGTAACGTTACTACAGCGTGTCGGAGGAATACACAGTCTCCTGCAGCGGCGACTCAGAGGCAGAGGGGCCGTCACAGCAGCGTGGCTAACGTTAGCTTCTTGTCTCATCTGGGGTCTGATAAACAGTAAATTCATCAACTTCAGTGTCCACAATGCTATTTTCCAATAAACTGTAGTTGTCATATTTCATGGTCGTGAGTGTGGATTTCATGTTGCGGCTTTCGTCACTGTTTATCACTTATTGAGTGAAGTTGTACTTGTCCTGTTGTTTATTTGGTTTCCATAACTTCGCGAGTGATGACGTCCTGTCACTGTTCCAGTTGCTCTGCTCACCCTAGGGGGAGAGAGCGCGGATGACAGTACGCTTGAGTTCAGTAGAGCAGACGGCGCTACGACTTTATGACTTTTCATAAACAGCTGAAAGAGCGGTGGTGCGCGGTGTACACATCTAGTGTCCCTCACCCTCACGCACTGTAAAAATACCTATTTAGACTCAAAAGCTTGAGGTGAAGAGGCGGATTGTCTCAACTTGTAAAGTAAAAGTGATTTTCCTGTTCTGATTGTCTCCTGCATGTGGTTATGAGCCATTTGGACAAGCTGAAAAAAGAGAGCAGATGAACCCCAGATGGACATCTGGAATCCCAGTTGCTCCCCTCTTTCATCTCATCCAGACTCCTCTGTCCCTTGTGGCATTGCTCCCTCAATGTCAGACCATATTACAGCACATAGATACATACATACTCTTTCTCTGTGTATTTTTTTCTATAAAGAAGAGAACTTCATGGGTGCCCTGGTAGCTCACCTGGTTAAGCGTGTGCCCCATGTAATAAGGCTCAGTCCTTACTGCAGCGGCCCAGGTTTGATTTCCCCCTTTCCTGTGTACAGCTGTTCTTTCCATTAAAGCCCAAAAAATAATCTTGAAAAAAAAAAAGAACTTCAGTTAGTTTATCAAAATGTCTCTAATCATGTAGCATCTCCCTGAGGCTGTGAGGATAGATACGAACTCTGACATTTCCATCTGGGTGGATGGCAAATGTGCGAAAAAAAGATGGCTTTATGGTGGGAGGAAGAAACAGGCAAGAGATGAGTAGCTTCCAGAACACGTAGGGAATGAGTCACCCAGGCACAAAGAGCTGCCAAAACATAACCACAACCTCTCTTTCCAGTGCCTCTTCTTCTGCATTATGCCTCCTGTTGTCCACCCTCAGGATTTTTTTCCCGGTCGCTGACAAAGCCATTCTATTGTGAACCCATTCAAAGATTCTTCCCAATGCATGAACTGAATTATAAGATGCTAAAAAAGAAAGAGGGCCTTTATTCTACTGCTCTGTTCACTGGCCCTTTGTCTGGATTTCACAGTTTATTTTTTAGAGATTAGCATTTGTTCTCTCTTTTTTTTGTCATCGCTTCCTGTAATTCCTCCCTCTGTCTTAGTCCACTGCTACATTTCACTTCTGGGACAATATGCAATGCAATTGGATGCCACATTCATTATTATCTGCTTCGTCTTTCTCAAACACAAGAATTAGAAGAAAGGAACGACGAGGATGAGAAATGAAATAGCAGCGAACATTGTGCCTGTTCTGTCCTACATTTAGTG
The DNA here is from genome assembly GCA_023566125.1 of Zingel zingel. Taxonomy (NCBI): domain Eukaryota; kingdom Metazoa; phylum Chordata; class Actinopteri; order Perciformes; family Percidae; genus Zingel; species Zingel zingel. The sequence continues at coordinate 22,754,859 of CM042330.1, forward strand.
GCTGTAAACGATTTAGTGTAAGAAGTACATACGCATGCAGACAGTTGGGGGACAGACTGTTGAAGTTTTATCAGACAGGTGGCCTAACACAAAGTGCCAATCCCAAATCCAGATGGCTGGCGCTGCCGAGAGAGGGATGGTAAAATTAATGTATTTGAACATGTATTGTGGGCTGACAGGTGACTGAGATGTGAGCTTTGATGACAGCCTCTTAAAGCAGTTGATGGGGATATATTAAAGAAACACTATGTAACTTTTCCCACTTCAGTCCCCCTACAGGTTGGAAGCGGAATTGTCCATTACATTACACTGTCCAGTTCATTCGAACTACAGATCCGTTACCCGATCTGGCAAACTTGGATAATGTTATGTAATGGGCAATTCCGCTCCCAACCTGTAGGGGGACCGAAGCGGGAAAAGTTACCTAGTGTTGCTTTAAGAAGCTCAGAAAACTTCGTAAGGAGTGTACACAGATTCATAGCAAAATGCAGGCAGGTGTTCTGGCACACCAGGTCTAATCTACAAACAAACATGCACACACATATAAGAGAGATATGTACAGACACAAAAGTCCAGATGTTCAATGAATGTAGCAAAACAGTAATTTATCACAGTGGATTAATTATCATTTAATATCATTACACAAATGATATTTACACACAAAGTGATGACTAGCCACTCACACGTCACATCGGCTAAATTTGGGCTTGTGAGTGTGTTTTGCCCTCAATCTGTTCAAAGCAATATTTGATCCTCCTTCCACATGTTACACTAAACTTCAAACAGGCCAGGTAGAATTAAGCCTTTAACCCTTGTGTTGTCCTCGTTTCAACCTTGAAAAAAAACACTTTTTTTTCTGAAATTTATGACGCCTTTTTTCACAATTTGTTTTTGCTTTTTCCAACGTTTTAAATTTTTAAATTTTTCTTCTACACATTTTCAGCGCTTATTTCTACGTCCAATATTTTCTGATATAAAACAAAAATTTAAAACGGGCCAACGTGACCCGAAGTCAACACAAGAGTTAAGTTATCTTGGCGAAGTGGGCCAAGTTCTCTTCCATTATACAGCAGAGAAAGGCGATTCACCTTAGCTGATAGAGCCTGATCTCTTCTTCCATTAGCCTTTATTGGTCTTCCTGTCTAAAACCATTCAAGAGAGATAAGATGCACTCATATAGTCTTTTATGGTTATATATTTTATTCAGCTTTAAAAGGTATGAATCTATTTCATATGTTTCTGCTTTATTTTCTTTTATCGCCGTGCCCAATGTTAAGAGGAGATCGCAGATAAATATTAAAGTCATCAATCAGGTAAAGTGGGAAGAGAAAGGATGGAAAACACCTTGAGGCAGAAGAGAAGAGCTATCTTTTATACATCACCCCTGACCGTGACCGATTTCTCGTAAAACCACCATCCAATTAAAAGAGGTCTCTCCATCTGCTTTCTTCCTGAGTCAGCGCTGACCTTTCACCCCCCCACCCAACTTAGCCATGATATATCCACTGCCTTTCCTCACAGCAAGTGTGTTTTATAATACAGATGATAGAAGCACCCATTAACTAGCTGAGTTTTATATACAAAACGGAATACAAGGAATTGTAACAGTACACATTATATACTGTAGATGTGTATGAGTGAATGAGTGTGTGTGTGACATCTAATGCAACAGAGCCACAGTTAGTCATATCGAAATACCATTACTCTTTGTCAGCGTGTAAATATGAAGAGCTATGCTGTACAACTAAGCTATAAAAAGCATTTACTTTCATGTATTTTTATATTATGAGCACAGATATGTGGAACAAAAACAGAACAATAAGCATAAAAGATTACTGCATGTATAACATTATGCAGTGAGTGAGTACTGGCTCTATTACAGTTTTTTTGCTGTTCTTAACTGGTTAAATATAGCTTTGTGTGAGTGAACAGTACTTGCCCGCACAGAATTAAGATGCAAAACCTTGACCATGGGTCACTCTGCCTATCAGCAATATTTTCTGGGACATGTCATTTAGTTGTTTACATTATCCATCTTCACCTTTCTCATGACAAAAATAAATGCTGCCTTGGGGAAAAACGACTGAAATTGCAGTTCAGCTGAGGAAAGTTGTGTTATTTCCAGCCTGGCAGGGCTTTAAGCAAAATGATGCAAAGTCAGCATTAGAGTTGCCTTTCACTGTCACTCCTTTTTTCAAAGATGAATTACTCACTCAGACATAAATGCAAAACACTTGACCACACATTAGTAGAGGTAAACATAAGGGCTTTATGCAAAATGCACGCAAAAATATGATAATGAAATGCATATATGTATACTGTAATATTTGTCATATCAGAATGCTGTTTTAATGCTGCAACCATCATCAGTTGTTTCACAAACAACAAAAAGAAGGAAAACTAAATACCCCCAATGACTGAATACCCACTTGCTTAATTAGTGTATGGTGCTAAAAAACTAATTCTGCCTATGTGCTAAACAATGGGTCATTTAATTTGAAAAACAATTCTGTGGGCTTGTTTCAGACTTAAAATAAGGCAAACATTTAACAGGTTCGGTGAGCATGCTAATGATGATTAAGAATATAATGATGATGATAAAGATAAAAACAATGCATGTGTGCATGTGTGTTTACGTGCACTGTAAGTGTGTCTACGTGCTTTTATGCTGCATGCCCCCTACTTTTAGACAATCTCAGAGGGAAACATAATGCTCTTTCGCTGTCACTAACAGAGGTACACTCTACTGTAGGATATATATAAAAATCTGGGTCCATGGAGGACATTGCAGTGGTTGCAGTATGTGGGCAGAAACATCATCTCCATCCTCATTCTCTCACTGTGTGGATTAATGAAGCCTTAATAGCCCATGTCATTAGGCTGGGTGGCCACTGACGACTGCAAAACCCTGGAGATTATTTCATAATAATATACTGCAGGCCAAAATATAGACATAAAGCAGAAAGAGAGAAAAACAACAAACATACTTTAAACAAGTGCTATTCTGTTCTGTCCCAAAGGACCTGTCAATTCAGAGATGTCTGTCTATCCGAGGGGAAATTTTAAAAGACAATGATCCAAGCATCACTTGTTCAACCTTGAATTCCATATCCATCCACAGGCTGCAAGCCGCTGATACGATAGTAGTCATTAGGTGTAAACATGCCTTCATTTCACAACAATTACACAAGAGTTGTTAGAATGAAAATACCTAAATCCTTCCTTTGATATGTACAATGTGCAGACACACAATCACATGAACATCAGCACGCGCACACACACACACATATATACACACACACACACACACACACACACACACACACACACACACACACACACACACACACACACACACACACACACACACACACACACACACATTCATAGACAAAAACCTGGGCCAGGAAACACAAACACACTCAATCAAACACTCAAACAAACACTCTCTGTGGAGGATCTAACTATGTTAAATGACTAGTATTAATCACCTTTCTCTGTCTCCGTGGTGATTATGAACACATTAATCAGCAGTCTGTCAGTCAGTTGGAAGTGAGCATGCATGGAGGAAAATGAGCAAAGTGAGAAAAACACTGGGGGGGAATGGAGTTTGGTTTTTGTTGGGCTTTTCTACATAAAAACAAACCCACTCTGGGTGGAAATAAGACGAGTGTAATAACAGGGACTGTTCAAATATGGACGGGAGCTGCTTCATTATTCTGAACCGGCATCAACCTTCTGTAGCCCTCAGCAACACTTGCTTTTGAACGCTCATGCATCAAGATGGTGCCTACCATCTTCTTCCCAACAGAAAATATCCAGACGTGTAGTACATGTCCTGCTCAGGAAGGCTGAGGGAGTTTTGGTGTGTTCACAACATTCCTAACTTTCCTCAATCAAAAAACTAGACAACAAGGGGTGCAATGGTACAGTCAGCTCACCATCTGGTACAATTCACAATACAGGGCTCACAGTTACTGCAGATTTAGTTACGATCCTCATTTATTCTTTGTTTGGTGCAAAAACTGTTTCCAGTTTCACCATTCTTGTTTTTTATAGGTAGGGTTATCTATAAACCTTAGGCAGCCATAAACCATAATTGATATAGCAGATGGTGGTGAATGCTGCTGTTCATGTGTGCTTGAGTTGCAATGTTATGCATGATTATTCAAAGTGACTCCACAAATGTACAGAGATAAGAACATATTTTACTGATTACAGCTTTGAATCAAACCCCCCCCCCCCCCCGCCACACCTCTGTATTAAGTATGTCCTTCACTTTCGTCCTTCTATTTAAAGCCACAAAATCCATTGTTACTGCTCCATTTATGTGCACAAACACATCGCCCATCAAACATACTGCATGGATAGACACGCACCACGTATCCAAAGATGCAGACATTTACATGCAGGCACAGGTACAGCTGTAGTTGTTTGCACTGGAGTTTGGTGACAGCTGTCTGCCTGCTGTGCACTACATCCCTCATCTTCCAAACATTTTGCAGCAAGCCTTTGAGACGTCACAGCGCTCATCTGCTACACAAATAAACTTTATTTGCCCCTCTTCAAATAGCTCCACTGAAAGTACACAATAATTGCTAGTCATTTCAACTTCCAAATTCAAAATGGGCAGGCACCTTAATGATAATGAGACAGTAGTAACTTCAGTTCATTGGGACAGGAGTAGCCTAATGGCAGCACAACACATGGCAGTTATTTTTTCTCTCATTAATATTGGAGCCCCCAGCAGGAAGTACTTAAGAGGAATCAAATGGTTGTGGGGGTGGATGTGGATGGTGTGGTGGAGTGGCTTGGCTGGAACTAAATCAGTATTCAGTGTATAATTCAGCAAATAAAATTAAAAAAAAATAATAAATGCTTTTGAATCAGATGCTAAACAGTAATGCATAATAACTATTGTACAGAAATAAAGCATATCTCATACTACATGAGTTATGCAGAGGAAACTTGTCGCACTATATATAAAATATATGTATTAGCATGTATATCTCATTAGTATGTGGCAAAGGAAGCAGCAGATTTCTACACAGCCTGCACTTGTCTATTGGCATGTCACCGTTGACAGCTGAGAGCTAAGGGGAATACACAGGCAAAACCAGGTCAAGAACAAGTATTGTTATTTTTCCTTCAAGTTTGTTTATCCTCTGACTTAAAGGAAAGTAGTTATTACAGCTAGAAGGTATTGTGTGGAGGCATGGCAACTAGAGATGCACCGATTGACCGGCTGGTGACCGGAATTGGCCGATTTTCACGTGATCGGCCACGACCGGCGACCGACCGGTCAGTCTGACATATTAACAATGGAAAGCAATGTTTACCAGCGTATCTTGATTGGGAATCAAATGAATGCAAAGAAAGTAAGATTTGTATTTGTTTATTATTTATTTACTGTAAACAAAAGAAAAATGTGTGAATCTAGTCACACATTTGAATCTAGAGTCAATGTAGTGTTTAGTAACTCCTAAATAATGTTGATTACTCACTGACGTCCAGTGATCACCGGTTAATGAGACAGTGTTTGCACTTTGCAGCAGTTCCAGTTTGGCTGCTTTTTCCATGTCATACAGGCTGTGTATGCGTGAAAACTACTGTTCACTCGATGTATAAGACGGGTCAGAACATGCCAACCGTAGTACGTCTTTAAGACCCGAGTCCTCTACGATGCTGACAGGTCTGCAGTTAGCTGCCACCAATTTCGCAAGAGCTGTAGCATTTTTTGGGGGATTTGGTTTCATCCACAGGTCGGCAACTAGCACTCTCCAAAATAGTGCTTTGCCTGAGTGGGTAGCATCAACCTCAGTCACGTTAACTGTACTACTATGCTTAGCTCGTAGGTGATAGCTCAAGCTAAACATGCTTCGGTGATATTTTAATTTGGCTTTACACAATGTGCATATGGCTTTCAACTCGTCTACTGAGCCGTCCGGGAGTTTTGGAAAATAAAAAGCGCCATTCAGAATTGTGTTGCTGCCGTCTTTCTCCATCATGCGTGCAGCCTGCAGCAGCAGGATGTGTTAGGAGGAAGTGGCAGCTTGATAACAAGTAAAGGTGCAGCAAAGGGTCAAAATAGTATTTATTTATTTATTTCAGGTTTATTTAACAGGGACAATGCACACTAATAATACATATTAAAATGTAAAATGTGCCAGAATTAGCCAAAAGGCTATTTTACATCTGCTGTCCCTGGACAGATTGTACAATGTCACACCTAAAAAGATAAAATGATTATAATAGTACATACAGGTTTAGCCCAATACAAGTAAAATTGACTATAAATGTAAAAATTTAAAAAAAATTCATAATCAACATATAAACAAGAAAAGATTGTCATTATCAACATCAATACCAACACACACACACAAGCTAAATGTTCAGTCCATGTAACCGACAACTTCGTAGGCATAGCACAAGTAGCACAAACAGGCAGGCAGGACAGGAAAGACAAAGTAGCAGCAAGATTTAGTGTCTACATGTAATGTCGACAGTCCTGATTACCTATTAGCCACTTTTTTAAGTTAAATTTAAAAGAAACGTATGTTTTAAAATTTCTAATGTGAGTTGGAATGAGGTTCCATTCACGAGCAGCGCTAACTGAAAAAGCTGTTTGACCGAATGCACTTTTCCTCTACGGGACAATGCAGTCACCTCTTGCTGCATTTCTTGTAGATCTGTAAGCTTTTGGTACTGTGTTTACAAACTGGCTCAATACATGAGGAGCCAGTCAATGTGGAATTTTGTACATAAGACAGAGATCTGTATATCTAATCAAATTTTCAAAACTTAAAAGATTGTATTTTTTTTAAAACATGACAATGATGATAATATATATGGGTTTCCTGTCCAGTACTTTAAGAGTTTTTTATATAGGGAGAGTAGTGGTTTGAGAGACGTGTTGCTTGCTTGTGACCAGGTTGTCAAACAGTAGGTGATATGGGATAAAATCATTGAGTGCATAAACATCATTGCAGCCCTTGTTGACATACAATTGCGGACATGTCTAAAGTTTGCCAGGTTGAACTTAATGCGAGTAGCCTGTATAGGTACGACGCGAAGCCGAGTGAAGTGTAAAATAAATTAATAAATGATGGCATGCGATTAAAAAAAATTAACACGTTATGCTCGGCCCTTAATCGCATCGCGATTAACGCGTTAATGCTGACAGCCTTACATAAAATACAAACGTGAGCAAGGGCGTTCAACTATCGCCATCATATCGAATTAACAGCCACGTGCAATTTAGCTAACAGGTGAAGAATACAAACAACAAAATCACCAGCTAACAATGAACTGACAAAATAAGTTACATGACTTACAGTTCTCAAAGACGCACACACACAATCTCCATTGGCTAGTTATCCTCCGGACAGCGAGTCTCTTTTTCCTTTCTCTCCCTTTTCCGCCGGGTGGCGCGCGTGCCCACTCGCGGTGTGAAGCGCAAGTCCGCGCTATTCTCCGACATGCACTCAAAAGGCCCTGACACATCAACCCGATTATTGGCCGTCGGACAGTCTGGCGAGGTCAGTGACTCAAGTCTGTTCGGTGTGTTCCCTGCTGTTGTCAGCCAGAGGAGCTGTCGGCCTTCATTTGGGCCGATTTGACATGTTGAATCGGAAAGCGGACAGTCGGACTCAATGGCCAATCTGATTGGTGGAGCACTAACCCGGAAATGATGAGCGGGATGAGCCTGACTAAGCCTCTCAAAATCTGACAAAAATCTTTTAAACTGACCTTTGTCGATCTGAAATGAAGACAGATTCAGCAACTGCATGGCCTATTTCTGGCTTAAAATGTTTTCAGAAACACGTTTCGGTGAACTATCTTCGTAAAATACGAGATCGTATTCCGAACGAGCCGCCATTATCAAATCCGGGAGCAGCCAGACCCACGTGACGCGTTCGTCCAATCAGCTGCCGGTTTTCATTTTTTGGGCAACAATAAAGATTAGCGCCGCCTGCTGTTATGGAGATGTATTAAGTCTTGCGCATGCACAGAACGTACGATCAAGTCGGCGTCGCTTCGGTGTGTTCCAAGGCACTTTTTTGACCAACTCAAGGAGGCAGTTAGTCCGCTGCCTTTTCTGCTGACGGTTGGCCGTCGGGTTGGTATGTCAGAGCCTTAACAAAGGCGCCGCATGATTAACATCGCACAACATCAGCATCACACGTGCACACGGAACGCACATGTAGGAAACCTCGTGACTTAACCTGCAACATGTCAGCTGTTTGGAAATTAACATTGCACTTTAGATGTGTGTGAATTTCCCACACCAGTAGTAATTTATATAGTTCTATTTTATAGCGATCGATTATCTGTTAAAAAAATGCTCTATGTTCTATGCAAAAATTTCTACTAAAGAAAAGATAGAAAATAAATATTTGTGTGTGCTGTAAAGTGGTTGGAATAAAATGAAATCGGTATCGGCAGGTCAAACTCAATGAAATATCGGAATCGGCCTAGCAAATTGTAATTGGTGCATCTCTAATAGCAACATGGTTCAAGAAATTAAGCATTGATCGGTATGCGAAGACATTGTAGGTTATGGTGTCTGCTGGACAGGGCAGCAAGGGCTGCCAAAGGGTGTTAACAATGATAAAATAAAAAATAAAAAGTATGAGATCAGAAAACCATGTTCATAAGAGAAAATCATACTGTAAATTTGGAGAAGAAGCTATGACAGCACCAGAGATCTAGATACACATTTAGTACATGGTACAGCATGTAAAGCAAGCACCCTTATATCAAGATTACATTGGGGTAAAACATATCTTTCATGTATTTCATACTTCTAGGCCATCAGGGCATCAAAGACTGAGTATGCCTCAGCCTTTCCATGGTGAATGTGATTACAGTAGCTGTGACAGAGACCTTGTGTTGGCTGTCAATCAGCATGAGTCTTTCCCTGTCAGACAGAGAGCCTGCGGTAACACAGTCATACAGTGTAAAGTACTGTATCTTGCTATCCTGAGTAAGAGGGACAAGACCCTAAGGTAGAGCCTTGCCTGACTCTGCTATCCTGTAGTGAAATAGGTCAAAGTCACCAGAGGATAATTAACAAAAACCAGGGTGTCAAAAATTTGCCTTTGACGAGTGCATGTATTACTTCCTCTTCCTTGGGACACATGGCAATTGTTGGAGTCCAATGGACAAAATGACAAGGAGAATTTCATTTGAGGGTGAAAGTGCAAGATACAGTAGTGATTTCTGTTTATGCTATTGTAAGGATAGTCAATTAAACTGCAATTGGTATTTTTAGAGTGCCAGGGAAAAATGAAACCATATGGGGAAAGGTCTCCTTAGGGCAGAAAACATCAAAAGTAAAATATTTACAGATAATTTCAACTTTTTTAAAGTCTTCAATTTGAGTCAAGTTCTATTCCAACAGGACCACTATAAGTTACCAAAGTGATTGCCTGAAAAGAACATGGATTCTTCCTGCAAAAATAATGGACTTCAGAAGTTTTAAAGACCAATTATGGTATGATTATGTCTGTCAGTAAGATACACTAAAAATGCTTCCATGAGTGGAAGAAAAAGGTTGGGAATAGGGAATAATTTCTTTGAAGCCAAAGGAACTGTAATTACTTGCTAGCCATTCCACTATATTTCTACTGTTTAGCACTTGTTTCCTTTTTTTATTGCATTTTTGTATTAATATTGGAAGGATGCCAAACATGGATCTGTAAACAATGTGTATAGAGAAACATGACAAAGCCAGCTTGTTCGTTTGAACAATTCGTAATTGAAAGGTATTCTATCACAGAAGAGCAAAATATGAGTTTCTACACTGTCCAAACAATGACTTATGTTATACCTCTAGATGATATGACATCCCAGAAGTAATAGCCAATGCTGACCATTATCCACCACTGACAGATACTGTATTTTAACAGCAGGAATTTAGTTTGTGGTGTTAGGTTAAAAATAAAATTCAATGACATTAATTTGCCAATGTCAAGCTGTTTTACAGAAATTTGTTAGAATTGAAATGCAAGAATGCCAATCTGTGGATTGGAATGGAGGGGGGAAGTGGGAACAGTTTGGCATTGGGAACAACATTATAAAAGATGCATGCACAAGTAACATTTGCACTTTTCATCCTCCACCCTTTCTTCGCTCATAAAGAAAGCTCAATAACAACAAACAATCCCACTGGACTCAATTAGCTACAGTTAAATAAATGCTGGGACTTTAATGCCCTGCCCACGAGCCCCCAAATATCTTACCACTAAAAATATATCTTGTGTGTGTAGGTGTGTGCAGGAGTGCATACATGCATGTGTGTCTGTCTGTCTCTCTGTCTCTCTTGTGTGTGTGTGTGTGTGTGTGTGTGTGTGTGTGTGTGTGTGTGTGTGTGTGTGTGTGTGTGTGTGTGTGTGTGTGTGTGTGTGTGTGTGACTTATGTTCATACTTCCTCTGTCTTGGGATCTGCCACAGAGCTCCCTGAGCAGCAGTGTGTGCTTGATAATTAGCCTCAAACCCACCACTTCTGTGAACACACGCCTGGTTGGCAGGGGGAGGGCTGCCTCAGGGAAGGGTGAATGCTATGAGTGACTATCATCCACTACCCGTATCCAGTGACAATTAATACAGCTCAAGTTTTTGAAAAGAAAAAACAATGCATCAACTCGCTTACCACTAACTTTTATGCAGGCCCAAGGTTATAACCAGTAAACACACACAGGACATAGAGCATTAAGGACCAAGTGTTACAGTTCCAACACTTGCACAAACAAACATAACAAGCAACAAGTAACCTAGTTTTAATTGTAACAGTTAATCTGTTCGCACATTGTTACCATTAACAAGGTCTGGTTAATGACAATTCAGATTATCATATATATATATTAGCATATATGCATTTCCATCCATAATGATCAGATTTCCCCATGGCATCATTAATGTTTCATCAACTCTAATGCAGTTTCTGACAAGGAACATCAATTGCTTGGCTCTGGGGAGTAATGTAAATTTAGTTATATTCCACTGTGTATACTCCACAAGACCTGGGTAAAAATGTTCATTGTTAATAATTAATAAACTCTGCTTTGAATCTGCTTGTGGCACACAGTGGTTGGGGCTCACTGTGGGACTAGACCAGGATGGTAAAACAGTAAACCACCGTTCGGTTACATTCTTGTAATTGTCGAGCTTGCATTGCAGCTATAGTAGACAGGGTACAAGTAAGAAATGAAATGTAGCTGCACTAACACTATTTAACCTTGGTCTGAACACCCTGTACCCATTAATTCACTTCCTCTCTATCCAGTCTCCTTTCATTTTACTTATGTTTAAGTTTCTTTTTTTTTAATGACGTCGTATTTTCTGTTGTATTTGTATTTTATGATTATGTAAAGCACTCTGTATTGCCTTCCTATCAGGATTGTATTATATAATTATTTTTTTTGCAAAACTTGCATCAGTTTCAGTTTACCACCCACCCACCTGTATCTGTGCCCCTTCATTGTCCACGTCTCTTGTTCAGCCTTGTTCCTTGTCCCCCTCTCACCCCTTCCATATTGGTGCCAGTGTTTGCTGTCTAGTGTCTCTGCTCCTCTGGCGTTTCCCTCCTCTCTTTTTGCACCTTTGATGTCAGGACCGCAGCTAAAGCCTCAGCTAATCTGCTGTGGGGCTTCCTGAGCCCTAACCAAGCCAAGAGTTGGAACCAAGAACATGGCACAGGGGCAGAAGGAAGACAGAATGAATGAGAGTGAGAGAAAAACACTTCAAAACATTCACGTACAATTTGCTTTAAATGTATTGTATTTAAAATTCAGATTGAAAATGTTTCATTTCAAGATTAATAATATTCCAACACTGAAATCACAACTGTATACAGTAGATCTGTATATTTTAAATGGCAAAGGGACAGTAGCCAAGAAACCTAAAAGAGAGCAGTATGTATAGTGGAAGCCACAACCTATGCAGTTTTTAGAAGTATTAATGAAGGGATAAATACAATAGAACAGCTAACAGTCGGCCAATTAGGGATCCTGGAGGAAGAGCTTGCTGTCAGGGGAAGCATTGTTATGAAGGATGGAGAAAAGATGAAAAACCAACATGAGAATGGTATATGCTGTAATGAACTGGGAAAGAAGAGAACTAGAGGAGGGAAAGTCCAAAGAAAGACTGTCAGCAGACTGTATGAAAAAAGGAAGGATGCTACAGAGGAACTAAATGTATTAGCTTTGGTGTAGCCTATAGCCAACCCTCCCATCCCCTACCCATGGCTTCCACACCAAGAATAAGCCCTCAGCAATGCCAGTTATCGGCCTTGCTCTGATAGTACTATTTATAGCACATTAAAGGGGAAAAAAACACTTTTCTTTATCTGTGATACAAAACATAAAAATACCCGTCAAAGGTAAAGCTCTACTAACAGGATCAAGTGTGTAAGCAAAGGCAACTCAAACAAGAAAAGGGCAGAAAGGAGCAAGAGGTAACACAGCTCTCTGAGTCAAGGGTTATCCAGAAACCTATTCTTCAAATAAAATAATACTTTTTCTGCTTTATCAGAGAAGGCAGATTTAAGTTTGATCTCATTTTAATTAACACTGCAAAGAGAATGCATAACCATATGAAGTAAACAAAGTTTCTTCAAAGAGCACCAACACTGCTTCCTGCTGACCCAGTAATTTAACAACACTATTTAACCACAAAAATCAGCCAATAATATTTTACAGAGATATCCTTGTCCTACATGCAAAACATTGTGTATCTGTTGCAGCTCATAACACAATTTCATCATCAAGGTTTGCTTATCAAATACTGAATATTTTCATTTTTAAGTACATTCAGATAAGAGTGCTTTAGATGCAGTACTAAAGATACGATACAAAATGAGAAAAAACTAATTTGAGAGCAGCAGCACAGAATTAAAGTAAAACATGAGAGTGGATAGATGCTGGTCAGTTTAATTTTCATTAATATGCTCCTTGGTTCTCACACATTCAATCTCAAATCATTACTAGAAAACAGTATTAAAATGTTTAAAAAAGAAAGAAATGTGTTGACACATCTCTGACACAAAACTCCAAGTCAAACACTGAATACGTGCTACCAATCTGCAAACCTACAAGCCAATAGATCAAACAAAGCACTCTATTTTGCCGTTTCCAAGACCCAGGGCACGACACAGCAACAGGAAATAGCATGATAGAACAGTGTGAACAACTTTGCATGTTTATACATTTATTTTTGTATTGAGCTACAATATACTGTAGCCTCCAAACCTGGCCTTCTGTCAAAGGATCAGCTTCATCGCTGATCCATGTCATCCATGCAAACAGAGCACTAATTAGCCATGCTAAGACAAATCACACCGTTTTTTTCCTGGTTCACTGGCCACAGCACCTTCCGTAATCCTCCGTTATCACACAGTTGGTGAGGATATTGAAGCTAATAACACCATGATATTAGCAACACTGATCTGCAAGTGATAGAGCCAGGCAGGGCTAGCCGTTAATTCTGTTTGCATGAGCCCCAGACCAGACTAATCCCTATTTTAATTATTTTTTCTCCCCGCCCCAACCACTTCCCATGTCAATGTTCTCTAATCAGACCATCTGATTAAAAAACAGGCAAGCAGCCAGCCTCAGTGTCGAAAAAAAGACATGATGAGGTTCACATGTTGGTAAAGGATGAGACTGATAACCCGCGCTACAAGTTACGCAAGGATGTTTGGTGTATATGTGAGTGCAGTGTGAATGTACCCAGTTCATTTCAACTTTTAAATATCAATGCCTAGCAAGTCCAGGAGATCAACTGTAGAATAACCTTTTTGATTACTACAATAAGAAGAAACCAACAATGTGTTAAAAGTGCACTTGCAAAGTCTTGTCAACACTGACATATTGTGTAAGAGATTTGTCAAGAACCAACTTTATTTTGATTGTCTCGCTTGTCTTTCCTTGCTGTCTCATTCTGTCCGTGGGGAAAGTTGGATTAAGAAAGATTGCAGTGCTGTGGGATCAATATGATGCTGACACATCTCTGGCACTCTCCAAAAATCTCTACCAAGCAAAAACCTACTTACAGAGTGGGTCTAATGGATCATATAACCACTGTATCACTTAACCCGTGATGAAGCAACAGCCTTGTCTGCAATGAGTAGAATTGGATATTCAAAAAGAAAAGTCAGCCTTAACTTTTAAGCCACAAAAAACAACTCATAATAACTGCTAATAATGTAATAAAAAATGCAATATAAATCATAATTTAATAGCCTATGTAATAAGGTATACCATGTTATGGTTATTGTAGATTATTATGGTTTGTGGCATTTTTCCATGAAAAACTTTACAACTTGACATATTCTGTATATAGTATTCACAAAATAAGATAGTAAGTACAAAAGACTTGCCATACATACAGTACATACATACATACATACTAGGGCTGCAGCTATAGATTATTTTAGTAATCAAGTATTCTACCCATTATTCCATCGATTAATCGGATAAGAAATACTTTTGTTTTATTGAAGAGCAATAATATACAATAGTTTGGTTTAATTTTCGTAAAAAGCTACATATTTATTGCCTACATTGCTTACAATATCTTTCAAAAAAACTAAACATATTAAGTGCATTTAAGTGCCATATTACATTGTTTTTAAAGAATTTTCTGAAATGCAATAACAACCTCAAACTAAGGCATACATTAAACATACATGAACATTACCTTAAGTTGTAAAACTTAACTTTCAGAACTACAAGTTTCAACCTGAGACTGCTCTGTATGTAAATATTAGTTATACTATTTTCATTTATAGATTTGATTACAATGCTAAACAGCTCTGTTACACTTATGCTAGTAGACCGTGGATCAGCTGTTTCTCCGTGAAGAGAGAGAGTGGTGCGCAACAATCAGCTGTTTTTCCAAAGGGATAGTCAACAAGTCGGCTCTTTAGATCAAATTGTGGTCACCGCTACGTATTTTCTTGTCTTTGTTTTTGGTAGTTGTTGTGTTTGGTGTAGTTTCATCGTTTCGTGGAATGGATGATTAAGTTAGACTCAATGTTTTCTTTTGAGATACTGAAGCATTGACGTCGTGCTATTATTGTAGTAAGCTAGTTCGATTTCGCAGTAGACACACTCACTGTACAGTTTTCGTTTTAACTACGTTTGAACTGATTCCAAACTTTGGACAATTTCTGTAGTTTTCTCCAGCATGTCTCTTCACTATTTACGCTCTTTCTTCATTTTTGTAATCTGCGCCGTCAGTCTTGATTGCATGTGTCGCCAGCAGCGTTAGCACTAGGGGTGGGAATCGATTGGCACCTCACGATTCAATTCCGATTCAGAGGCCAACGATTCGATTCTAAACCGATTATCGATGCAACAATTTTTTTTATGTACATTTCCATGCGTGATTTAAATATATACATATAAATCTGAGTTTGCTACTCAGAGTTTGCTTATCACTTCCTAGACAAAGCAGCTAGACAAAGCTTAGATTTTGACATATACAGTATTTGTCACACACAAGTTTTAATGAAATGTTTGTCTACTGAGGTTTTTGTTTTGTAGTCATTCCATGCTTAAGCCTTAAACAGTCTTGTGAAAGTCACCTTCTCCCACAGTAATCTTCCACGTCAGAGGCTCAGTCATGTTTAAAGGTGGATAATTGGCTTCTTAGAACATGAAACATGAGGTGGTCAGATGTCATGTGATAAAGTAGATGAACAGCCTATATGTGATTTGCCTAATTATTTTATGTATGTCTTATTGGATCATGTGTATATATACACAATTTAGTTTTTTTTTTCTGCACTCTTGCCTGAACTCTAAGTTGTTGTCCATTATCCCATCTTCTTTCAGTCACTCTGTTTTCTGATTTGTGCTTGTCTGGAGACTTTTAAATAAAAATCAACACATTTAAAAAAAATAATCGATTATTAACTTATCAGAATCGATGATCAAATCGTTCCAGAGAAAATCGCGATGCATATAAGAATCGATTATTTTTCCCACCCCTAGTTAGCACCCGTGTGCGACAGTAATAATCATCTGTGCGGAAACACCGTGAGCGATACAACGTTGGTAACACTGATTAAACGAAGCTTCGAAGGATTTTTAGTAATCGAATTATTCGAGTTACTCGAGGAATCATTTCAGCCCTAATACATATATACATATATATATAATACATACAAACAACCAATGCAATAATTATGATATTACAAAGCCCCAAAATAATGTGTGTACACAAGTTATTATTTTGTCTGCACAGGATAAATACATATCATCTTGCAGGGCGCAAGTATCAACATTATGAATTTCTGAAACTGTCCAAACTAGCCTAAAAAAGGTTGTAAATCAAGGCACTGACTGTCCTTCTTTATGTTCGACAGTGCAGCCTAAGGATTTTTACAGTAAGGGCCGACATTACCTGTCACCCTTTGCCTCCCCATGTTTATTGATGCAGTTGAGAATAGTTTTTTATGGAGGCACGCTGCTGTGCTGACTGTAATTGCTGGTCAAGGCATATTCACTGGAGTTAATAAAGGTTCCTCTGTAAATTTATTCAGGTTGGTCTAGTGTCACCTCATGCAAAAAAAAAGACTGCCTCTGTTTGATAAATGGAAAGAGGAGGGGTATTTCAGCGCCACTCTTCGCGCACACAGACACATTAGGACCGGATTGGAAGTGAATACAAACTGACTGCACGCGCACACGCGCACGCACACGATTAAGATATATTACACTCCAAACCAGTAAGCACGTCCTTGCTTTATTTCACCTTGCAGTGTCCCTCCTTCTCCTCTCTTGATCCCTTTTTATTTCATTAACAGCCACAGCGCTTTCTAACCCTAAATATCTGCTATGGGAATATTTTATGAATGACCATGACTTTCAAAGCCTGTAGAGGAAGACCCCTACTGTGTGAGTGATGTGTCATCAAAGATGAGAATGACTCAGTCGGTTTGTCTGTTGCTTCAATCAACAAAAATGTTCCCAGGAGTCTGGAATGAGTCAGACTCAGAAAACATGGTTGAAACCTGACTGTGTTGCTGGCTGTATGTTGTTGGAAAAACACCAATCTTTAGGTTATTCATTTTAAAAATGTGGAAATTCTTTCATTCTACCAGTGGGTTTGAGTGGATTCCACTGATTTCTAATGCAGTTTCAGTTGTTTTAGGGATTTAGTACAGTAGAAACAAGTGCCACTGTCTACAAACAGCAGATGACTACACTATACTATCAACTAGGGTTGGGTACTGAACCCGGTGCTAATACGACACCAGTGCCTAAACGACCAGTAACTACCGGTACCGAATACCAACACGGTATTTGGTGCCTCAAATACCCTTTTCCCATCCGGTGGTTGTTTTTGTCGTTTAACAGCAATTTAATGGTGAAATAAGTTATTGTTATAAGTTATTACACTATTAATACGTCATTTAAGTTAATGGCCTTTGCAATAAACAAGCCGTTCTTTAATGTTGCAATTAGCACCGCTATCAGAAAAAAAAAAAGAAAAAAAAGAGACCCAACCCTACTATCAAAACAATGGTGCTTAACTCCACAACAAAAGCAAGCTGATTTGCACTGGAAAGAAGGGGAATTATCTGACGCCCCAGCCTGATATTGTCATGTTTCCAGAAGCTACGTTTGTGGTGTGCATATGTTTGTGTCCTTTGTTCTTATATTTGCGAGTTGTTCTGTGAAAACGGGAGGTTAGAGACTGAGAATAGGGATGTGTTGTGGTTGAGCAGTGACCCAGATCAGACAGTGACATCTCTGTCCACTCAGGGGATGCTCAGGAACAAGATGTTCTGCTGTTCCTGAAGCATGACCACCTTGCAAACAAATATCCACTTTTATAGTCATTTAGAATTTGTCTATTTTGTTTTAATTGAAACAAAACAAAGCGTTGAGACCTACGTATTGAGATCATTACACTAAAAAATTTAGAACAATGACACGCTTCAATAAAACATATTCACAAATGTGTATATGAATTGTGACATGAAGTCTCGGTTTTATTATTAAACTTTTTTTTGTGTTCATTATTGGCTGGTTTGTAAATTTCCATCCATCCATCTTCGTCTGCTTATCCGGTATCGGGTCACGGGGGCAGCAGCTCCAGCAGGGGACCCCAAACTTCCCTTTCCCGAGCCACATTAACCAGCTCCGACTGGGGGATCCCGAGGCGTTCCCAAGCCAGGTTGGAGATATAATCCCTCCACCTAGTCCTGGGTCTTCCCCGAGGCCGCCTCCCAGCTGGACGTGCCTGGAACACCTCCCTAGGGAGGCGCCCAGGCCACGTCCCCACAGCCAGCGTCTGCTGCCCGGGTCTGGTCCGTCGAGGCCCCTGACCTTCACTGCCACCCGTGTGACAGTGCACCCGACACCAGCGGTTCCTCCCACAGGTGGTGGGCCCATGGGCTGGTTTGTAAATTTGACCTTAGCTAATAAAAAAAAAAGGTTTGTAACCTGTCTGATCGGCCAGCAAAACAATCAAGTTGAAAAAAGCAGGTTGTAAGGAAGGCCTATGTCATTCTAGACTTTCACTCCTAGCTAACATTCTCTTCAAAAAAAGAGTGAACTGCTGCCCTCCGGTTAGTCTCACTTTGCCAGACTTTCCTCCACAGCGCTGCGGAGGAGAGTCTGGCTAGTCCACACATCATTCCTAAATGGGAGAAAAACGTGCTCTGGTTTATTGGCATTTCCTTAAACCAATCACAATCGTTTTGGGCGGCGCTAAGTGCCAGACAGAGCCACGGTGCCGCTGCAAAATAGCCTCGGGATGGAACTTGTTTTGATGGAACGTGTACGTTCAAAGGTTGTTTTAGTCGTCCAACAGAAAACTCAGATTGGACAGATAGTCTAGCTAGCTGTCTGGATTTACCCTGCAGAGATCTGAGGAGCAGTTAACCCTAGTCCTCATAAATCAACCGGAGTTTAAAATTCCAACACAAAGAAAGCGGAAGGTAACGGACATCCGGCCGAAAAGAGGGACATCCGGCTGAATTTCCGGCGGCACCAGAGCAATCCCAGAAGTGGAACGTCGTGGATATAGACTACTCTCTGGTCAATTAAAGGGGTTTATTTTACCACAGGATATACATTCAGAGTTTCAGTCTACTTACTGGACTACATTTTTGCAGTGCAGCAGAACCTTGTCAAGCGCATGTGTGCATTACACAGTCAGATGCAATGACTTGGCATTACAGGGCTGCGTGTACTTGTCCTCACTGCCCTGCTTTTACAATCTAATTGCTGTACCCAGTGTCCTCTACAACAGACCACCAGAGTGCACTGTGCTTTTGGCTAATTGATTTCATATATTGTTTTCCTTCTAAGCCGCTCATCTCAGCCCTCCCTCTTCCTTGTGCTCCATCTTGGCTAATTACTGTGATTGATTAATCGACTGGTGTGATGTCGCTCATAGTCCTGTGAAGCTTAGTGTGTCACCCCAATCACACTCAAATTTTATTTTCCATACAGCCTCTATTCTCTTTTGATCACATCATAACAAAAAGCCTCTGAAGCAAGCCATCCTTTTTTAGATTAGCAGCACTTGATCCAGGAAGTGAATAAGGGGATCAAAGTGAGCTGTAGGATGAAGCATCAGTGGAAGCTGCTTAACGTACGTATAACTATTGGTTTCACAAAAGAATAGATGAAAGACACAGGGAACAGGAGGTTGATTGTAGTTTTGACTACGCTGATCCTTGAACTTACAGTGTCAACAGTTCCGCAACTCCTCTCTTACTATAATTAATCAAACGGTATACATAGGAAGACAGACGGCACTGTTAAGTTAAGAGGATAAACAGACCCCATGCTCCAGCGTCCCGAAGAGCAGAATACAGTGTGTTGGGGATTGTAGATCAAGAGAAAAACAATGGATAAGAGGATTATTTACAACTATATTTTATAATTGTCATACATGTATTACAGTACAGTAGATATTGACATTCAGTGTCAAAGTAATCCCATAAGGACATGATGAAAAAACACTTTGACGCATAAATGAAATAATGAATCTAAAAAAAGAAAGAATTCTAATCCATTTGCAAGCCCAGGGCGCCAATGTGCATGCCTTCAAATATGTCTCTGTGTACAAATCATAAGCCATTAGTGCATCTGTGGGACTGTAAAAAGCGACAGATTGGATCCCAATGGTGCAGTGCTTAGTAAACATAACTAAAGAGACACCCAGTCAGGGCACAGTGATCTGGGCCATTACCTCTAACCTCTGCGTGTGCTCTGGTCTCACTGGGATGGGGGTGTGGTAACACATGGCTAGACATGCTTACACAGACACATTGCTATCCAGGCTGCTTGTCTCAGGGGAGCTGGTTTATAGCGTTGACTAAATATTGCCTAGTAAATTGCTGCACCTGCTGTTTTTTAACATAACACAAACGATCAATGACAATTAATGACATGTAATAATGAAGAATAGAATGCCTTCCCTTATTCATTTGGTGTGCTGTCATTTTGACAATATAACTGAAAACACACAAGCAAGCCGGGAAGGTTGCTAGAATACATGGGTATGCTTTGGCCCATTTTCACTAACCCTGCTTTGTGCACTCTTATTCCCCTCCCCTCTCCAGCTCTTAGCCTGAACAATTTGACAGAGGGAGTAACAAAGTGTGGAGTGCTGGGGTGAGCCAATCTGCAGCAAGGCACCAGGTGTTGGAGATAATGTTCCGCTGGAGCACTTCTTGGTGGGTGGCACAAAGTTCATCATAACTGCAGTTTTGATCGATGGCACATTGCAGATTGAGTACTCAACCAAGTGCTGCTTTTGATAAATCCTGACTCAAACAAACAGACTTTGAGGGGCCATGGTGGAGAGAATGGCAAACACAGCTACTGATCCTATGGTCGAGCACCGAATTATAGTGTTAAATGTATTTAAACCTGGCACTGCAGAAAAAAGGTGACGAATGGGAAAAAAGACATCTCTTTTTTAAATTAATTTTGAAAGCTATTGAAAGGAAATTGAAATAAAAACCTGGTTTTACAGTGAAGAAATTCAGAAGTTCTTTCCAGAACATGTAATTTTCAACTGAACACTGATTCTTTCCTCAGACTAACCCAGTATTTAAGTTCAAAATACATAAACATTGTCTGTCCAACAGAAAACACAAGACACTGGTAATATGACACATGACTCACTACACCTATACAATTGATGGAAATTCAGGAGACATTATGAATCCCTGCTTTCCTTAATGGTGGACACAGGTGCAATTATACAATGGTGTAAAGAGCTCTATTGTCTGTCCATTATTTATTTTTTTTATATACAAAAGATTATAATTGATTCAGATTTAGCTGTCATTAACACCTGTACAAGTACAGATTGTAGGGATAGACCAATTATCGGGCAATTTTTTGGCAGTTTGCAGATTATCTGTATCAGCGTTTTATTTGCCTGATAGCCGATAAAGTTAATTTATTAAAAAGTGTGCTACTTTGGCTCCACTACAGCTCTGTGTCTGTACCTCTGCTTTGGTTTCACTCACTATTGAGTCTGACTTAATGTCCCTCCCACAACGCTATCTGACTATCTTTTACTGGGTATTAAGTTGAACGTTTCCAGTTAATAATATTAAATTAAATATATGCTTAAAGCATCTAAACAAAGTTTTGTGTTGGAGTTTGTAACATTCCAAAATCTTGATTTTGACTTAAAAAAACCTTAATTTTCACTGTAAATGCATATCAGTTCCAAATATCGGTTATCGGTTTTGTTAACTACTAATAATCGGTATCGGCCTTGAAAAAACAATATCGTCAATCCCTAACAGATTGTCCACGTTGATTATGGTAAAAGAAAAACCCATGTGTGTCAAAAACACCTCTTTTCTCTATTCATTTTCTAAATTAAATTAAATAGTAAAAAAAAGCTGCAGGTCTGAAAGTAATTTGCAGGCTGGAGAAGAGGGAAAGGTAAAGTGGAAGACCCGTCGAGAGACTCTGTGGAGGTAGACAGAGAAGAAAGGAACGTGTAGGTCAGAGAGAAACAGACAGGGATCTAGATCCAGCAAGATAAGACGATGTGATAGATGCGGGTGGTATATATAACACGAGATCTGGGGGCTCTTTTTTGTTGTTGTCTTTGACGTGATGATCCTTGACGTGCATCAGGGCTTCATTATCATCCCTCACATCATCCATGAGACATTTCCATCTCAACCAATGATTATCTCCGCATGAGATTTCTCCATTGTAAAGTTTAGAGAAGTATAGTTGTGGGCTTTCAGATATGCACATCACCCCCATTGCAACAGACATGCAAAGTTAGGGGAATACATGAGTCAACAGTAACCGGTGTTTGTGAATGGACAAATCAAAAGCAAATCTTTTGACACGCACTTTACGAATACCTTGGGCTGCGTCTTAAACTCTGGATTCTGGAAAACTTTAACAAAAGCAAAGCACGCTATTCATTATCCTTAGTTTACTTTTGTTTTGGATTTGTAAGTGGGTTTTATGAAAAGAGCCCCACTTACAGTAAATGACTATAGCGTGTATAATTATATTATAATGAAATGACAATTAGACCAAATTAGACCACTCAGATACTTTACGACACCCACATAGCAGGGAGGGAGACAGACTGACTGAGAAAGATAAAGAGAGACAGCAAAAGTGAGAGAAACGCGAGAGTCAGACTTTAGACGTGACCAGACTAGTGATGCTGTGGTGAATTACCGATAAAGCTCCAAAGCAAAACACTTCCATTACTCCACCTGTCTGTGTTGTGAGAATAAGGCCAAAGCATAAGAAATGGAAAGAAAATGCAGTCAACATTCACATAGAGAATATACGCCCACTCAAACATCACACACAGTATTCATTTAAAAACACATCTATGCAAAGTTCCCCTGCATACGCTGCCAATACTCTTGTATTCCCTTGCTGGAAATAACTGCCTTTGAGCCCAAACGTACACTAAGTCATGTTTTCAAGTAGGGGACTTTGGGGATCACAGGTGGGTGACCACATATTCTTGTACTGCCTGGCAAACAATGGTCAGAGGATATGTTGAACAATCACTCACTTTCATACACACTTTCACTGCGACTGTTTTATTACAGGAAATACTTAAAAGGGGGATACATCTGGCAGCCAATAGCTTGACATGATGGACTCCACTGTGAAGTAGGGCTGGGAGATATGGAGAAAATCAAATATCACGATATTTTTGACAAAATACCTCAATATCGATACCACAACGATATTGTAGTGTAGTGTTGAGTATTAGTGCGTTCACAAAATATTTACACAATGAGCTTTTTGATAAATAATCATCAGTAATGTGGCTATAATGACTAAGTGGGTAAAGGCAAATAATAGAACAGTTACAGCAGTCTGGTAAGTTCAGAAAATGACTTTACTGTAATGCAGCCTTTAAAACCAGGAAAAGACAACACTTATGCCATATTACGATATCCAAAATCTAAGACGATATCTAGTCTCATATCACGATATTGATATAATATCGATATATTGCCCAGCTCTACTGTGAAGTCCCATTAGGAAAGAGTATGGGACGAGTGGGTTACCACGCATGGTAAAAAGCAGGTGGCATGCACACAAACACATTTACATACAAGTGTAAATATACACACTTTAATGCTATGCATAGGTACTCAGCAATGCACAAAAGTCTGCCAATGGATCATCTCAGGTAAATTATTACTGAATCTGAGCTGCAGTAAATCCAGACTTAAATCTCATGAGCACCAACCTGACAAAAAACAACTTCCAATTTCTTTGAAAACAAAAGTTAAGGCATTTATCTCCACAAAAGTGAAACGTACCCATATTGCTGTAACTCCCATCGGAAACTGGAGAAAACAGCCCCTAGACTTAAAAAGCTGTTCTGAAGACCATTCACTCACTCTCAGGTGAGTCAACCTAACAGCCAATCAATATATATCCAGTGTTCTGTACTCTCCTCCAACAACTCTTTATCTCTATCTGACTCACTCACACACAGACACACTCCCTCCACGGGTTGAGACAAGCTGACACATATCAGCACTGCAGGGATAATCCATATGCTCGCTAAATGTCAGTGTCTCAAGTCCATAGGGTATAGGATTAAAAGAGAGGAGACAAGGAATGGGAGGCTACCTCGAGGGATCAAAGCTCATAGGGCTCTCAGATCTCCTAACAGAAAGAAATAAGTTGCATTTATGCAGGGAGCTTTGTCTCGTCAGCGAAGGGTTGCATGAAGAAGAAAGAGAAAAGAATACCCTCATGGGAACTACAGTTTGTATAAGTTGCCAGAACGGAAAACAAAGACATAAGTTTTGTTTGGAAACACTTTCTGTAAAATGGTGCAACCACTGAACTGTAATGCAGCAATTTTTTTTGTAGAACCAAGGGAGTAATGGCAATATTCAGAGTGCTTTCAACTCCAAATGCATGCACTTTATACTCTATATTTACAGTATCCAAGGTGCAAGACTTTCAACATCTCAAGGGAGCACTACTGGCAGATGAAAATGTATTACAGTCCTTTGCAAAACAATTGAGTGCCACAGAAAATTACAAGTCAAATAGCTGTGAGTTCCACTTAGTAGCAAGCGGGCGAATGAGCATCTGGCAATTGGCGAGCATCAGGCGTTATTTACATTGCCTCAAAGTGGATGGGGAAGAAAATCAATGTGGATGCAAACAGTGTAATGGCAGAGTAATGTGTTCCCCTGGGCAAGCAACACAGAAGAAGTCCTGTTGGGGTAAGGCAAAGAGGAAGGGGAAATGCAGTTGCCATTTTTACCAGCCCTTCCCATTGCCACATTCAATCCATTCCACATGCACATCTCAGCTCCTGAAGTCAGTTTTCAAGGCTGTCTTCTCCTGCTGCCTCTTCAGAATGCTAACTCTGCAAGGCCGCCAATCAAAGCAGTGGATGGTACGGTAAACAAGAATGTAAGTGAACAAGATCAGATTCACATATGCAAAGGGGTGGTGGTCTTGATGGTGATTGATGTTGTTTATTCTGGCTCATTCTCTTCCTTTCAAAACCCACACACAGACACACAAACAAGAGAACACGGAGCATGCAAACTTGAGCTGCTTTTGTTTGAGCTATTGAGGATTGATCAGGGAAGCATGGTTTTGACCCTGATCCCTGGCTTCTCGTCATCTACAGGACCACTCAACCTGTCCGTCAGGTATCAATCAATACTGCTCCTAAAACTCTGCAGTTTGAATTAAGTAGCCAGTGGGATGGTAGTATGCCAACACTATTCACGCTCTACAGCTATGAAATAATTTTATTTGTGCCTTCTAACTTCAGATAAGAGATATTACCCTTGAAAGATGATTGTAAACCCTAATTCACAGTTAATAGCAGAAATTTGAAAAAATAAACAAACAGCACATTAAACTTAACAGTAACTTATCTTTGTATAAACGAGTGTGATTAAATCACAGACCAGTCTAATTATATGGTGTGAGAGAGCACAATCACCAAGTCCCACAGAGTGGCAAGCTCACTATGCCATTTACTGAGAGGATGTGGGCTTTAGGTCTGCACCATCACAGCACTCCACTTGACCTATCTAATTGGCCACCAGCTGGGATGTTGTTTGCCCTCCACTCATCTATCTAGTTTCTCACTTCCACGCCCATCCTGTCCTCCAAAGGACCTGCCCTCCTTTTCACTTCTCTCCAATGGTGTCTGCTGATTCTTACTGCTTGACCCTGTCACCCCCTCTGTCTGCCCTTACTCCTTCCTGCTAACTCTAAAATTATTATTTTATAAATTAAAACTACTTAGACTCCACAGAGATAAAGTTATTGTGTTGAAAACATCACTTTCGAAGTCAACACTCAAACCCAAGCCAACATGACCAGACAAAAAATGTAACAATAGAAGCACGCCAGCATGTCTGCACCGTGTCCTCTGCCCCCTGTGCTGGCTTTTCCTTCCAATGTGCATGATCAACTGTGACTTGCACTCTGCATCGCTTGCCAATAGTCCTTCTCCCTCTTTTCTAGTCACTTTCTTCCAATTGGTTTCCCTTGCTCTTTAAGACCACCATGGTGCACCAACATAGACGGCCCCGCCACAAAGATGACAAACTCAGTAGAGATTTGGGCCCACACGAAAACAGAGAGCAAATCAAAGTCTGAGACAAGAAGCTGATTACATCGTAAAATGTGCAAAGCATAGTCAGGCTGTAGTCTGTGGGAGTCTGGGAAGTGATCAACTCTCAGTTGGCCAAGAAGAGATTCAAAGAGACTTTAATATCAGGCTACAAGGCACAATTCTCAGTTTTAAGACCGCTCAGAGTCAACCAGATACTTCTTGTGAAGTGTTTTCGCTGTGTTTTGTTAACCACTGGGTGTGTAAGTTTCCAGGGGCCATCTCACTCTAAGATGACTTCTCTTTTTCCTCTATCAACAGTCTATACCTTTGTCAATCTCTGTGTGTGTCTGTGTGTTTCAAGTGTTTAATAGCTCAGCCAATGCTACCCCTTGTCCTGTCCTGCCAACTGCCTGTGGCTGTAACTTCAAAGTCTCCTCGGTCTTCTCTTGTTTATCCAAACTGCCTGTCTCCTACATGCTCCTGAAACTAAACCTGCATTTTTATATTTCACTGAAGACAAAGAAAGTGCAGTGGATTGTATAATAGGTGCACCCATTAACCTGTACTCAACCCATGTACAGTATATGTTGTATGCTAACATTAGCCTTGCTAGTGAGGAAGGGACAAAGTGGCAGAGAGAGTGTGAAAAAGTACATCTATTTGCACAAGTTCTCAGAGTGCCAGCACAAATAAATTAAGTCTGGCAGAAAGTGTGGATACTTATGTGCACATGTCCATTTGCGCCCATATGGGCTCGACTGTGTGTGTGAGTGTGGGTGAAACAACACTATATGGCTGGCGGTGGTAATCGAGCTCACTAATTACTTCCTGAGCTGAGAGAGTTGTCAAAGAGAGGAGGAGCTGCCACAGATGGTGAGAGACCCACACTGACACCAGGATATCCTACCTCTTCATCATTAGAGCTGAGCATGTGTGTTTCTGTGAGACTGACTAATTGAGGGAATGAGTGAGGGTGTGTGACAAATATTGACTGTTGAAAGTACACTTTAAAACAACAGACCACATGATACACTACAGGTAAAAAGTTGTGAACTAGATATCAAATAAATACTTTATCTCTCTATTTATTATTTTCATTTCAAAGATAGTACCAGAAGCTCTTGATATTTGATTACCCTGATGTTGAATCGATTCCTGTTCCTCTGCTATTCCCCGGTGACATCTCAGACAGCTACGTATCCAAATACAGTCACTTTAAGCTGGCTAAATTCCACTGGACCTACCCAACACCGATCCACTTCCAACCAGCTCATTCCTTCATTTACAAAAGTGCCTGTGGGCAGCTGGTGCACCAGTGGACTCCCCTTCCCTTCCTGTCCCTAAGTCAGCTCACTCTCCAGACCACTTGCTGGAGGTTGACTACTCACCACTGTGAAGAGCCCTCAGTGCCGCTGACCTCCAGCAGGTCATAGTCGTCCTCCAGCTGAAAGTCAGAGAAAACCAAGGCAATGGTGTCTCCTGGCTCGGCCAGCACGGTCCAGGTGCAGTCAGCGTTGTTGTTGTACTCAGCTGGGTAATTGGGAGTGGTGATCACCCCACTCTGGCCCCGCAGTGTTCCGCCACACCCATCATCAGCTGCAGGGAGCACAGGGGAAAGAAAGTGCTGAAAAGCTTAGTAAAAGAGTAAAACATTTACAAAGATAATCACATACCTGTGGTGCAGATATAATTGAAGGTGCACAGACAAATGGAAACAGTAGGAGATGCAAGGTGGTCAAAGGCTAATAAGCCCAAACTGCAGCTAAAGGTCAGGTTTGACCCATAAGCAGTCATTAAAATTAAAATTCTAACTGGCTATTGCAAGCTTCTTCAAGATCAGTACCATAGTGGCCCAACGATAAGACGACACAGATTTTATGAACACTCTTTTAAAGATGAGACATACTCACACACTGTACAAAAGACCCATAATAGTAATAGCATAGTATAGAAGTATAACATGTCAAAATGAATAACCTTATTGGACAGATACCTATTAAGCTCAATTACTATAAAGCTGCTATACTGCTTTGAGAACATATCAAGATGGCAGATATGCTGATGACGCAGACGTAATGCTTTAGCAAGAGAAGTCTTCCAAACTATGTCACATAGGAAAAAACCTAATGGTAACTTTGTGGGTGAAGATTTGCCAGGAACCTTGTGTGCTTTTTAGTTTCTAAAAAAAGTTTTATTTATACATTTTGTCTGGCCACAAATTATCTTTTTGCCACAAGCGAAAGTGCATATTTTCAAATTCAGGTGCATGAAAATGTGCAACGAGTTACAGCACATTGTCTGCAATTTTTTCCGTAGGCCAGAGAGACACCAGTCATAGGATTTCAAAATGCCCAAGAGTGCTTTTACTAACAGCACAAAGCATGGTAAAGTGTGTAATGCAACCTAATGCAACGTAGGGGGGAGTGATTAAATTCAGATTAATTCAGATTTGTGTTAATCAAAGTAACTCTTGTCATCCTCAAGACTGCTTTAAGGAGAACATTAAACAATAAAGCATGCATATAATGTGTTGCCAGGATAATTCCCCTGTTCAGCTTCTGATATGTTCATCACAGCTTTGTACAATACAGCATCAACCAGTATCTAAACTTCAATTCCTGTGTGGAATTTGTGGAAATAAAGACTTTAAAATATGTGTGTGTGCATACATCACTACAGTACAGAATGCACTGGTGAACAGAGGGGACACATCACAAGACGTTTTGAATGACACTTCCACACTGTTATCGTTCCAGAAACTCTATGTGTGTCTATGGGGTCCGCCTCTGTTCCAGGGTGGTGTGGGATTCGTTAGTGGGCGGCCAGCTAGTCGTGTGTGGCGTTCAAAGAGGGGAGGAGGTGCTCAGAGGCGCCAGGCCCTGTCTATCCATCCCACCTGTCACCAGGGCAAGCCCCCTAAGGGAGGGCAAGCGAGTGTACGGACAAGCGGAAACTTGTGAGGTGTGAACTTGAATAGGAGGGAAACCACGACAGAAGGGAGAGAAGAAGGGGATGAAGAGGATGACAGGTGACAAGCGAGGATGGGCGAGAGGAAAGCGCAGAGGGAAGGTGGACAATGAGGAAAGACAGAGATGGGGAGAGGGGTGACAGGTGATTGTTGCAGTGGGAGTAACAGGAAGTAGAAGGTAGAGAGAAGAAAGGATGAGGAAATGCATTGATATTCCACACAAGACAGTTTCTCCACACTTGAAGGGAAGACTGAATGCAAACTCTCCCGTTTACCTTGACTCTTCCTGTTGCTTGCTACATTTTGTGGCTGCCACTGACCGATGCAAACGCTCTACGAGAATGGAAAACTAAATGGCTATACCATGGACCGCATGAAACCAAAAAACTGTTGAACACTTCAGTATGTGAGGTGTGCAGAAAACATATTACATATTCTCCTCAGTAAATTGTAGATGCCAGGATGCTTCCCGTGGTTGAACAGTACATATTTTCAGGCTGTCACTTAGGATGTCATGGTTTTCCATAAAGTGTAAGGAGCTGCTATGATTCCTCTGAGTGTCATGGTAACCAAGATATGGGGAAGCATGGGCAATGCATGCAAGCTATAAAAACATTCATGGCATCAAAATCCATGTTTATATACACCAAACACGTACACAGCTAAAGCTTGAAAACTATATCTAGAATTTTAAATGGGACAACTAAATGTGACACAATACCACTAATAATCAGAGTGCTTTTGTAATAGGTAGAATAAAGCATGTGCACAAACCAAACATAAATAGATTTGCGTGTGATGCTGTAGGTATAAGCGGTGACATTTAGAACTTTTCAGAAGAAAGCCTTTTTCTGGAAAGATATGCTTAGGGGTTAGGAGAAAATGTCAAAAACTGAATAAAAGTGTGATGTTAAATCATTTCTAAGTATATTCATGACAAGTGATATAGTGTTTTAGATTATAGCTAAGAGAACAAATTGATGAGCATAAGACAGGGCATGTAAAACATTATCTGTGCCATCAATGGTTGGCCATCATCTATGGCCTGACAGCACTGGCACTTTTGCCCTCTCCTGAGTCCAGAATGGTGACCGTGCCAAAATATTCCTGCCCACTCCCAAAGTCAGTTCTGCTTTTACACATACAGGTAGGCTCTATAATTGGAGTGACATTAACAATACACTTATGCATTATAAAGGAGCACTCAGGTAACACGTTGACTTTTATGTAGCACTGGGAGACCTCAATTAATCACAGGGGAAATTGCCAGTTTCTAAACTTGTAGGTGTGTAATTTCTGGCGTAATTTCTGGCATAATAACATCCTTTAGTGCTTAGCAATTCTTTCTTTTTGCCTGGGTAGGCATGGAGAAGGAGAATGAAAAAGCTTAGTTTAGATCTGAACAGCAAACTGTTAGTGAATTATGGAGATACGACAGAGGGAATGGAGACAATTTGTTAACAGTGTCTTACATTAAATGTCAGAAATTGTGGAAAAACAATGCACACATTAATTTCACATTTAAATGTGGAATACAGGCGTGTGTATGTGTCTGCATGTGATTGGGTGGGTTGGGACTGTGCTGGCGCATGGTACAGCCATGCGTGCTCCTATGTGGGCTTCCTGATTCCCAGCCTGGTTGCAGATGGCAAAGTGTCTCAGCGCTCTGCTCAGCAGGCACACTGACACAAACCATTTGCCACATGGACACATGGCCATAGCAAATGCACATACACGGACATGCAAACTGTCATGTATAGTATATGACATTTGAAATGCATCTTATTATTAGCAATTATGTGAGAACTCACTTTTTATACAAAGCAAAAATCCTGCAAAATGATGTTCAATAGCGTCACATTTGCCTACTGTGAACCGTTTTCAAGAACTGTCATGTTGGGTCAAAGAACACACACTGGCAGGTGTCCCTGCCGCAGGGGTGCTTGCTATCTGTGAGGGAAGGACAACTGGCACAAGCACCTGACTGGGAGCTAACACATGAGGTCCTGTCATGGTAAATAAGATATCAGTATAAGCACAGAAAACCTTGTCAGGTCATGTGGAGGCATGTGCAAATTAGGAATGTCTACAGTTAACCGTTAACTGTAGACCACCAAGAACATTTTTTACCAGTTACGCATGTCGGTCTATAGGTTAAAATGGGAAAAAAAGCTGGGCAGCGCAGGGTTACAATACTATGATTTTTTTTTAGGTTTTTCAGGTTGTTAATGGATAATATATATGATGTTTCATGTTTCCGTTGTGCGAGTCTTTACCTTTCTGCATGTTCATGAGGACACTTGGTCCAGGCATTCCATTGTTAGTTGACATTACCCAGACTTAATCCATCTTTACAGTTGATGCTAAAATAACCTTGATTTGACCAAATGTGTTATCTTTGTTATTTATCTAATTTTAAATAACATTTGTCATTTTATTAAATATTTACTCAATTTGATTCCCTGTGGCATATCTCGGAGCTGAGTCCTCAGGGTCATACATATACATTATCCTACAAAGCCTCTTAAATTAGATGTGATTAAAACATTTATTTTGAGGACAAAAGAAGTGTTGTGACAGACAGTTTTCCACTGCCCCTCCTACATACCTCTGCAGTAGGGAAGGGGGAAATCCCAGGCAGCAGTACCCGCTGAAGTGGCAAGGCAGGACAGGGTGGTGTGACCCTCCAGCACATAGCCCGGGCTGCAGCTGTAGCGGATTTTGTCCCCAATGTTGAACGTGGACCCCTGCTGGTGGCCATTGAGTAGCTGTCCAGGATTACCACAAGTGTAGCTGGGCAGAGCTGGAGAGACAGGGGAGAGAATGGACAGTTAATGAGGCAGTATGTGGCACTGCATCATGTTAGTACTAACAAGAGCCAGAAAATCAGAGGAAAATACAGGAAGAGTCTGTTGACAATCAATGAGACACACACACACACACACACACACACACACACACACACACACACACACACACACACACACACACACACACACACACACACACACACACACACACACACACACACACACACACACACACACACACACACACACACACACACACACACAGCCATCTGTTCATGACAACATATGACATATCTAACCCAGCAATGGCTTACTTAAAAAAAACACTAATAAAATATGTTCCTGGCTGCACAGACAGTTCAGTGTAGTAGCAGAAGTGGTGATACAGTGCCACAAACTAGACGAGGTTATGGACACCCACAGTCAGTTAAAGTAGTTTTTTAAACACTATATATCCAGTTAAGCAGATTTACATTTTCATTTTTTTTTCTCCCTAAAGTGCTTTAGATAACCATATTCACTCAGTCACTCATGGATGCCACATTGACCATCACGGCTTGTCCAATCATGTACTTGCATGCAAATAAGTGAGCGCAGTACTGACAGAACCTTGTCTAATTGTGTGTTATTATGCAAATTGAGTTCAAAGGAAGTTTAGCCAATCTCTTGCTCTTGATCCTCTTGCTTCAGTCTTGCAGTAAAAGACGTGTGATTTTAGCTTCCATGACGTATATTGTCTAAAAATACTATATAGGTCTGTAGTAGGTGGATGGTTTTGTTCTTACTGCATCTTATACAATAACTACTCAGAGTATGAATAAAATGACCGAACATGCATTACACACACACACGTGTGGGATTGGGAGTGTGTGACTGGGAGAGCTGGCCAGAGCATGTGCTGGACTTTGGATGAAACTCAGTCTCTCCACGGGGGCTGGGCTGAACTCCGGAAAGGACAGAATGGTTTATATACAGCAACACAGCTTACTGGCACCTCAACATCACACTCCATGCTTGCCTTTCTACTCCACGGGATGTCTCTAGCTCCACAATGTATTACAAAAGATTATAATATTTCAAAGGCAATTTGTTTATTTTGGTTGCACAGCTAAATGTTTATCATAACAAGAAAACTAGCCCCATATTCAGTTTGGAAAATTGAGTTCATTTGTTTTGAGATACATAACATTAAAAAGGATAAGTAAGACTACATGTCTAATTAAAATGCTTGTAGTCTTCTTCACAATAGTCCTTTCTGTATGCTTGATGGTGTTTTTTGCCCCCAACGGCTCCTTCCAGGCAGCGCTGCGACCGCTGCCTCCAAGGCACCTAACCTTAAACCTAACCATAACCATTGCCTAAGTGACTTCAAGGCAGCGCTGTGACCGTTGACTTCAAGGCACCTAACCCTAACCTTAACCCTGACCCTAACCATAACCAGTGCCTAATCCTAGTGCCGTTGGGGGCAAAAAACACTGATAAACCTTCCGTATCTATATTTTTGCCATACACAGTAGTGCCATACACAAAGTGCTTTAATGAAGAGTTCATTTTAAATAAAAAAATAAAAATAGTACGTCATATTTCCCCCTTTTCTAGCACGGTAAGCTAAAACTACCTTACAGCGAGGTCTAACAAGGGTAAATCAATCATGTTATGCATTCTACAGGGATTGAGCTTTGGAATTAACTGTCTGGTAAATAAATAGACTGCAAACAGTTTGTGTCCAGTCCACCATCAGACAACAAACATGACCTCCAAGTGCATGATTTAGGTTATGTGTGTGTATTTTGAGAGCTACTCTGTCATAATTAAAACAACTGGAGACTGTGTACAAGCTGATATATGGGTCTGATAACATTTTATTAAAATCGGAATCGGACCACAGTGTTTCTGTGACTTCCTGTTCAGCCTGAAGGCTGCTGGAATCGGCTGGAAACTGTCCGACTTGACAGCAGATTTTTGTCACCGCCCCCTGCTGCTCCCGCCTGCTCTCATCCACTTTTCAGGCGAGGCGCAGTTCATCTCGAACGAGCCTATACGCAGTCCCCATATTTTGAAAAACAGCATTATTGACTGGCAGAATACAAATTTATTTGAATGTCAGAAAATGTTTGTATCACCCAGTATTTATAGTTTGTTTAGTTATTTAGAATGTAAATTAAAAATATGTAAGTTTGTGTTTGTGTGAGTAGAGGGATTTTGGGGATAATTAACTTGCATTAATTCTCACCATAAAAGATTTGCAGTCTGCATTTAATAATTTCTTCCCTTAAATACATTTTTAATTAAAAATGTGTCATAAATTTCCTAATTGGCGAAGCCAATTCAATGCTAGCTTGCATGGATTTCAAACCTAAAAATAAGCATAAAGTAGCTTCAATCCAGAAATTCAGTATCAGCATTGTTGGCCAACAGCAAAACATAGCCAAATCCTTGTTGTCACGCACAACATTTCCCTACTTTTCTAAATAGTTTCTTAAAGGGTAAAATCAGCAGTGACTCACTTAGGGCAGAAGACTGCAGCTTCATGTTTCACTTCTAGCTACATCCCAATCAGTGATTTTACAGCAGTTGTTTTCCATCATCGGCTCAAAGGTAGAACACCTGCTCAGATATCAAGGATTCTGCCCTAAAAATGCTGATTTATCTTTTAAAGTACCTGGTTAGTACTTACTCTCCCTCTGGCCTAATCCTATATTCTGATGACAGACTAACTTGTCACTTTCAGGCTCCACTGTGCCATAGCCTTTATTTTGAGCAGCCAAGGCCATCTTATTACAGCTTCCCCTCCATCACTACCATATTAGCATATATATACACAAGGACTCTTTTTGATTAGCATATTAGCCGCTGGGATTCAGGCTTCAGTGTTGCACCATGGCCACAGGGGCCCTGGTGGCATGGAGGTAACTGCTCCCCCCACCCAGTTTGGCTGTGACCATGTATGGCTGGATCAACAAAGCTTGTCTGTCACAAAAGTTTGAGTCTGAGCAACATTTTACAGATTGAAAGGAAAGAGCGCCAGCGTGGATAGAAGGTTGGAGTTAAGTAAAGGAATAGATAACTTTCTCACAGCAGACGTTTTAACTTGTGCCAGTGCCGGGGTCCTGATATTGTACTTCATACATGCTGACTTACTGGCATGGATTACTGGCACGCCTAAATGGAACAGAGACGTGTTATTAGTTAAACCTGTGCTTTTCCTGCTATGACAAGTCAAAATGTCCGTGTGTGAAAAAGAGGTGTATGCGAGGCTGGGAGAACGACAGGGAAAAGGTATGTGTGTATAAGACATCCTGACAGAGAAAAAGGAGAGGAAGAGATGAACATGATGACTGATGTCACTGCATTAGAACTGACTGAGGGCACAGCACTGTCAGAGTGTAGATTTGTATGCCAATAGCATGCACACACTCTGTGTGTGTGTGTGTGTGTGTGTGTGTGTGTGTGTGTGTGTGTGTGTGTGTGTGTGTGTGTGTGTGTGTGTGTGTGTGTGTGTGTGTGTGTGTTTTCTCATCACTTTCTCCATTTCAGGTTATTAGTTTGGGCAGTAAATTAAGTCTAAAAGTGCCAAACCCCAGAACAGGGCTATGCCTGGAGCACTGAAGTGGCAAATACTTTTTTTAAACTTGCCTTAGAATCTCTAACTCTAATACTCTCTTTATTGCCACAATGGAAATTTATCAGTCACCAACAAACATCAGGAATAGAAAATATTGACAGTATTTGATATAGTGCATGGAGGTAGCGACAATCATTGTGCACAATCCCCCTGAATATGAAGTTGTTTTTTCCCCCGCTTTGTTCCAACAATTATTTCCCCCTCCAAAATGACTTGATGGTGGTAGAATTTTGTAGAAGACGAAAATAAAAATTCATGCAAAGGTAATGACTCTCTTTACGTATAACAACGCTGGAGAAGCACTGAGAGCTGAGTATTTATATAGCCAAAATAAGGAAACCAAGGCAGCGGTGTATAAAAAAAACAATCATCCTTCTTTTTTTTGCACTGTGTGCTTTAATCTAATTTATCACAATCTATTCCATTTCTTCCTGCTGCAGGCTAAATCCTAAACAGAGAGAAAATATGAAAAGGAAGATGGAGAAGAAGAAAAACAAACACACACACACACCAAGGAGGAGCTTGAGAGAAATAATTAGAAAACAATCTTAAATATTTGTGAGACGACTTCACATTATTCTCCATTAATTTCCTCCCCTTCACATGCTTTCATAAATCTGAATTATTTCACAAATTATTCTACAGGCTTTACAGCCTTTATTGGAAAACGTTCCGTTTTAGAACAGAGAGATGGGTTTCTTCCAGAGGGTCTGGCTTCTGTCATCACGTGGGCTATTATATCCCAACCCTCCCCACACCCAAAGCCACAACAGCAGCCCTTGGGCGTTTGTCATGGCAGGTCCATAAGTCACGAGGATGGGAGACGGTGACATGGCCCATCCCTGGAGGTCCGGATGCTTTAAGCACTTCCTCTGCTGAAACGGCAAAGGATGGTCCTCGTCCATCAATGCATCCCTCTCTACAGTAGAAGCCTATGAACACACTCAAGTGCGAACAAACCATGTGTGCACACACATACTCGCTGAGAGCAAGGGGCCATGCCATCCATCACACTTTCCATCCCTTACATCACCTGATTACATTCCTTTATTCCTTCCCATTTCTCGTCATACCATCTTAGTCCTGGTGACTAGAACTAAGGTATGAAACACATCTCCTGTGGGATGATCTTTGATTCTCTCTCTTCCCGGGTGTCTTTAAGCCTGTTCCTAAATTTTTCCTCCTCTCTTTCTCAGTAAAAGGGAATAGTAATATCCTCCTGCATACTGTAAAAAAAAAAAAACGTGTCACAAAATGGTCCTTAAAAAGGGTTATGGTACAAAATAAAGAGATTGTGAATTACTGAGCACATTGTAGAGGACATCTTTGGCATTTTTAATACATCTATATAGTTGCTGCAAATGGTAGACAATGACATAGTAGAAGGATAGGAACAAAATTGATTTCTGTTCAATAGCCGATTTATTATTATGTTTTGTGTCTCGTAAGTTATTAGACTCTAGTTGAAAGAGGAACCAAGTCCCTGAAGTAAATCAGAAGTAATATGCTGAGGTTAGGGAAAGGGCACGAAAGAGGAGAATTAAAGAAAAGGAGAGGTGTGTGAGATACAGAGAAAAACATGTGGAGATGACAGTTAGAGAGACAAACCTGTCTCAATACAGTTGATCCAACATCACTATGTCTGCCATGTATTAAAAAAAGGTGCAGAAGATGCATTGACAGTGTATGTGCAAATAAATGTCTTGAAATGGAGGTGCAGAATAAAATGCATGTAGAAACGAAAATGGTTCTTTTTTTTCTAATTTCTTTTGTCTCACACAACTTCATCATCAACATTACTAGGAGTTCTTTTCTTTTGTCCTATGTATTTTTCTTCAATATTCCATCTTTGTTTAAATAAGGAAAACAATTAAGGAGGGGGTAGCAATTAAGATTGACTCATATTCTGAAGTAAGAGAGAGAGACAGAGACAGATAGAGAGAGAAGAGACAGATAGAGAGAGACAGAGACAGATAGAGAGAGAGAGAGACAGATGAAAGGAAAGAGAGAGAGAGAGAGAGAGGGGAGCGAGAGAGAGGAGAGAGACAGAGAGAGAGAGAGAGAGAGAGAGAGAGAGAGCGAGAGGAGAGAGAGAGAGCGAGGGGAGAGAGAGAGAGATAGGAGAGAGACAGAGAGAGAGAGAGAGATATAGGAGAGAGAGAGAGAGAGAGAGCGAGAGGAGAGAGAGAGAGCGAGGGGAGAGAGAGAGAGATAGGAGAGAGACAGCGAGCGAGAGAGAGAGAGAGAGAGAAATAGGAGAGAGAGAGAGAGAGAGAGTGAGAGAGAGCGAGAGGAGAGAGAGAGCGATAGGAGAGAGACAGAGAGAGAGAGAGACAGAGAGAGAGAGAGGAGAGAGAGAGAGAGAGAAAGAGAGAGAGAGGAGAGACAGAGAGAGAGAGAGAGAGAGAGACAGATAAAAAGGAAAGAGAGAGAGATACAGAGATGGAGAAAAAGATCCAGATACTGTATACAGATGGTAAGGAATAAACAGTTGCAAGGATGTTGGGAGAAACAGCATTGTCATCAATAGGAAGGAGCTACATTCTGCAGCACCTGGCTAAATTAGTTTCCAGCATAAGAAAGCAGGAAACACAACAGATGAGATGATCACACAGTTAGTCAGGTTTCCATCCAAATGTACCGCAAAAGAAGACGTGAATGGGACTAGGATTAGGCAATGGTTATGGTTCGGGTTAGGGTTAAGGTTAGGGTTAGGTGCCTTGAAGTCAACGGTCGCAGCGCTGCCTGGAAGGAGACTTAAAACGCCATCGAGCGTGATTAGCAGCAGGTGGCGCCAATTCTCCAGTCAGAAAACAATTACACCACTGCAGAAGAAAAGTGCACAACAAGATGATGTAATTAAAAGCGTGGCAGTCGAACCCCAAACGGTTGGTGGTTTGTTTCATCCCCTTTTCCCCACTCTCTCTCTGTTATCAAACCACAAATGAGACAAGAATTAGCTAGCTAGTCCTCCCCGCTGCCACATCGTGACGACCAACAGATCCAGCAGGGAGTCAGGGGTTTGTGCTGGCTAAATTTAAGCTGCAACAGCAGCTACGGTTTGTCCCTGCTCCCCCCTTCCCTTTCTCACATCTTCCTGCCATGCATTTGGAAGTGACATTGCGAAATCGATCCCATAACACAGGTGCATTAGCTCAATAAGCAGTTTCAGCTTTGTCAAGCAGCAATTCAATCAATGCCTCCTGTTCCCTACACATGGGCTGGACTAAAGCTGGCAATCACTTCTGGTTAGAGAGGCTGAGCTATGCAGAAATCTACTCTCCTTTAGACCCAAGAAATAGATAGCATCCGCCGGTTTAGTGTGTGCACGTGAGTTGTAGGTATATTATGTGCATTAAAAAAAGAGGGGAAAGCTATCAAAGAGCCATTCAATATATGTAACACTTCTGTCAGTTAAAGGTTCACTGTGAAGTTTTCTTTATCAAACAAAAGTTATGTTTACATTCAGTGTTAGTCACCAAAACGTGTGCATCCTTGAGGTCTAACAAATGCATTTCCTTCCTCATAAAACAAGCAGATTTTTCTTAGAATTTTGAAACCTGCATTGCACACGTCCATTTCTGCGCATCTTGGCACATTACAGCCACTTGTAGTGGCAGTTGAATAGTGTGACACCAATGGCAGGACTGTGTATCCAATTACCCACATGAGTCCATGTGCTCATACATGAGACAAAAAAAATGGGGACCCACACAGAAAAAACTGCTCCACTACTCAAGGTCAAAAACTCCACAGGTTACCTTTAAATGCTGAAAGAGCAAGGCTCATGGTGTTACAAACTCAGTGCTTTCTGTCATCATTCTCATGGGAAAGCTGATTGAAACTGTTACGTTTTTTTAAAATAGAATGGGATTTTATCTTATCGACCTACAATATACACTTAGAACTACCAGGTATTGATCAGGTTGGTGTTTTAAAAATAGCACACGTTGTCACAGTGTGTCTGTCCCCATTTAATCTCTAAGTGACATAAAAGACCACTATTTTCAGGAGCTCTGGCAGAAAACAATTCAGGTAACAACTCCTTTTAGATAGAGGAGGAAGGATAAGAGCGGTACTGCACGGTTTGTGA
Source organism: Zingel zingel (assembly GCA_023566125.1). Classification (NCBI taxonomy): domain Eukaryota; kingdom Metazoa; phylum Chordata; class Actinopteri; order Perciformes; family Percidae; genus Zingel; species Zingel zingel. The sequence continues at coordinate 22,794,449 of CM042330.1, forward strand.
GACTATAAAAACCAGAGCTCCAATACTTGAAATCCTGTCTAAATAATGCCAAGCATTAAATTTGCCTTATCATATTTTATCACAAATTAAAAATTAATTACTGTGTTGTGTTCTCTGAAGCACTACTTTCCTGTTAATACGTATTTTCTGAACTCAGATTTTAAGGGGATGGAAACACACTCAGCCCACTGTTGCACTGCGGGTCGGTGCCTGAATAGTTTGGGGTTAGAGATCCTGCTTTGAAAATTCCTGTCTGATTTTGAGGTTAGCTGCGCATTAAGTTTCTCTAACTTGACGACAAGAGAAATTTGAAATACAGACTGGAAGGAATAATCTATCTATCTATCTATCTATCTATCTATATCTATATCTATATCTATATCTATATCTCTCTCTCTCTCTCTCTCTCTCTCTACACCCACCCACCCACCCACACACACACACACACACACACACACACACACACACACACACACACACACACACACACACACACACACACACACACACACACACACACACACACACACACACACACACACACACACACAGAGCAGGTGCAGTAAAAGGGCCAGTTGCTGTGTGGTAGGCGCAGAGGTGTAAAAAAGTGCTCATAAAGGATTGATGGCTACCGACAAGGTCTGCAAAATTGAATAATGTGTCATTCAGTAGCCATTCACTATATATGAGACTAAACTAAAAGGGATTGCGGAGCATGAGAAGGAAAGCCAGGAGACAGATGAGAAATCCAGGGCTGGGGGAGCTGAGAAGAGAGATCAACACACTGTGTAGAGCCTGGACTCTGGCTTGAAGCATTTAAATCGCCTTGGCTTCTCAGGCTTATCTCTCCACTGACATTACTCTTTTAAACAAAACTCACAGAAATCTTGTGGTCACACCTGCATGCTCAAATACACAGGTGCACCAGACACATTGATCCAAAATCAAGAAGATTACATGTGAACGCAAACTGCATGGGTTTGCTTGATAGCTGTCTATTTATTGCTGGGTCAGTTGATGGTTCAAGATACTGTACTATTGCAGTGTGTCTTGCTGATGCAACGATGCAGTAGATTCTGCCTTACAATGTACATTGCAAACGGTCATATACAATACAATAACAAATAGATGAAATATAGTCTGTTAAACACCATATCCAAGACAAAACAATTTCAGTAAAACAGTGTTGCTAGGTAATAACATAGAACAAGATCATTTAAATGTGCTACAGAATGTTGATATATAGAGTTCTCCAATCATAGCACAGGAGTTATGTGTAGCTGCATGCCAGTTACATTACACGGAGTTCTACGCAGTGAGGTTTATATATTTCAGATTTGAGGAAAAAAGGGAATTGTTATAATTATAATAATAATCAGTGCTTTGTATCATCTTGGAAATTAGTATTGGAAATAAAAAAATGAATCAAACCATCCATAGTTAATTTTCAAGACTGTGTTACCTGTGTTTTTTTTGTGAACATATTTGTTTATTATTTGGAGGTTTTTGCACAACTGATGCTTAAGGAAAGGCCAGGGTCAACAAGAACATTCACATTCATCCTAGGAAAATAAATATTCATACAAAAGATTCATGGCAATCTGACCAGAAGTTGTCAGCATATCCTGTTATACAACAAAGCATGACGTATAGACAGTCAGGCCAACACCGCCATCCATAGGTCCTGCTGCTTCTAACCTGCTACCTTGTTTTCCTGCATTTTGTCTTGCTTTGCCCTACCCTCAGCCAATCATATCTTCCCCACTCTGCAGGTTGCCTTGGAAACAGTAAAGGCCCACCAGAGAGGACTCGGTGGAAGGGGAAGTGTCGATGCGTAAACGTGCAGGTTTGTGGGGAATGTGAGGAAACAAGCGCACCTCTTTCTTAGAATGCAATAAACCTAAAAATCATCCAACCCCTGCAGTCCTCTTGACCATATACTTACTATGCAGGCTGACTTCAAACCTGTGCTGGCACGTTTATACTGTTGTTTCATTACTAGGATACGGAGCCAAGGCCTTTATCGAATACATATAAGAAGAATAAGTATCCTCCCGACAATTATATAGAAGCAACAGGTCAAATGCCAATTCAGACTGACATCCCATTAACCATGTCTCCTTCAATTCACTTTAGTTTTCCATCAGTTTAGTTATCTGACTTGTGCAGATAATAGAGCAGCGTTGGCTTGATGAAGCAAAGGTGCATTGGAAAGATTAATCAATACCGTTATTTAACCTTGGCTTTCCCCCCAAATTTCTCACTTTCTTTCTCTCTCTCTCTCTCTCTCTCTCTCTCTTACCTGTCACCTGCTGTGGTGAGAGACAAGGAAATCCCAGGTTCACCACACTTGAGAATTTGTGAGTGAAAAATAAATATTTGATCCGGAACCAATGGCATTGACATCAAAAGCATATCCATCTGTAATGTACTGATATGTTTTCTGAGGTTGATAATGACATGACAATTTTCTGTTTCCATCCTATTGTGTGCACTGTAGTGTACACAATAGGTTTGTCAGATCTGATAATCAAAATTAAGCAAAAGACAATGTTAGGTTCATATTGTTGCTAATTGGACAGATAATAGGTAGGTAACAAAAGTTCCCAAAAATGTCAAATCCAGAGTCAGACAAAAATTGGCAGTTGAAACATTTGACAGACAGGTTTGTGATGTCAAAAATGCAGCTGAAAAGCCTCCCAAAATATTTGTTAATTATATTAAATTGTTAATTATAGCATTGTGGCCTCCGATTTTGGAGAGGGAAATTAGGTAGTTACATACACTGCTTGACTCACATGACACCATTGCATTCATGTAATACTATCAATCCAGGCTAAAGTCAATGATATTAATAATGCATGCATGTTGCTTCCTCTAAATTTCAGGTTGTGGTTGACTACCGGGACCTGCTTTGTTTCTTTGATAAAGTGATCACTGATTGTGATTGGTGGTTCCCTGTGCATGCAGAGCCTGCATGTCACGCAGTAACAATAAACTCTGTGTATCCAAGAACTCTTAAATCAGTGTGAATTACGTTTAGGGATGTAACAATTACCGGTGTAACGGTAAACCACGGTAAAAATGTTGATGATAACAATTACCGTTTTCATTTAAAATATTATTATCACGGTAGATTACCACGGTGTGGAAACTGCGTGTTCCCAGCTGCGTAGCCTACAGTGCATTTCTTGAAGTTTGAATCATGGGGGAAGGAGGAGATGACAGCGCTCAGGACATTTAACAGCTTTGTAAAAAAAGGCCATAGTAACACTTGCTCTCTCTCCTGAGATGATTGACCAATCAGTGACGAGAGTCATCACTTTGATCAATCACTCGCGCTCTGGCAGGAGAAGGGGACAGAACAGCAGCTGTAACAGACTTTTTTCTTTATCATTCCTTTCCCGTTTTCGGACTTGTTGAAGTGATGTGAACGTAAGTTGAAACTATTCTGTAGCTTGTTAAACTGTCATGGGTTTTACTTTTTTATGGGTTAGCCCTTGTTACGACGTGACATTTATTTGGAGTGAGAGAGATATATTCAGAATCAGAAATACTTAATAATCCCAGGGGGAAATTATTTTTAATTATTTTTTTATTTTTTTTATATATATATATATATTATTGCCTTGATAATATTGTTGTTGCTGTGTTTCTTATTGCATAGCTGATAGATTGTTTAATATCACTTGTGCAGCCACGTGTTGATATTCAGGTTGTGTTAGGGCAATATGCTAGCACGGTGCAATCGCCAGTAAACAGACTAGCGCTGTGGAGCCACGTGCTTAGCTATTAAAGGTGTATTACACTGTTTGCTCCGTTATGGATATGTGGGCTGTTATAGATGTGGCTTATTCTCAGTTTGTGTTACTGAGCAATATGTTACATTTATGTTAATTATTACAGAGAAATATGTGATTCTTAGTATTGTTCCTTGTTATATGCTGGTGGCTATAACATTTAGTTTTGGTAAATAATGTTCATAGTAAGTCAGATCCTTATTAATGTGCATTATTATTTGCTTATATTTCAGAACCACATCCAACTTCACATGTAACGTCAAATACAACTTCATAGTTAATGTCATGTTCAAGTTGTAAATAAATCTTCCTGCATCTCAAAGTCAGACATCTCTGGTTCAAGTTCTTACCGGACCCCCTACAGCGGGCCAGCGTTTCAGTAGCCAGTTTTCAATAGTTTTTACAAGCCTATTACCTATATGCTTGTAATATGATAAACACTGCTACACTTTTTGAAACTATTCCAACTTGTGTAGGCCTATCAGTGCTTTCTGAACATATTGAACACACTTTAAAAATACCGTGACAATACCGAAAAACGTGATAATTTTGGTCACTATAACAGTGAGGTTAAATTTTCATACCATTACATCCCTAATTACGTTATATCAGACACAGACTTCTGTTGTAGATTAGTGTTATGTTTCCAGCTTCAAGGCTCCAAGCTATAATGTTAGTTGGAACTAGTCTGGCTTTGCCAGACCCTCCTCCAAAGCTCGCTGAAGGACGTTCTGGCTTCTCCATATAGCATTCGGGGATGGGAGGGAAACGCGCTCTCGTTTAATGGTATTTCTTTAAACCAATCAGAATTGTCATGGGCGGCGCTAAACTCCACACGGAGCCGCTGCAAAAGAAGGTCAAAGGTTGTTTTAGTCGTGCGAGAGAAAACTCAGATTGGACAGATAGTCTAGCTAGCTGTCTGGGTTTACCCTGCAGAGATCTGATCATTAATTTACCGAATTAAAAATTCCAACACAAAGAAAGCAGAAGGAAACAGAAGTCCCGTGTTCTCCTTTGAAGGAAAATCTGAAACCAAATGGAGGACTTCATATTTTTCAAATTATATGGTGTATCACCCTGGCAGCCTGCCAGCTGCTGTCAATCAAACACAGACACCGACATGCCCCTCCAGTCAGCTGAGACTAGAAGGAGCATTTCTGATATTTCCCAAAAGACTGGGGTGACCCGATGCTACTGTGAACAGTTCGGGAGGTTTCAGATTGGATTTGTAAACCGCTTATATTACCAGATAATCTGGGCCGAACAATGTTACCGACCCAGGTCCTGGACCACGATTCTCAGCCGATTATCGTGAGGGGTGAAAACTCCTGTAGTCTCAGCCCGGCTTATATGTGATTTCAGTTGGACTTTAACTTGACCATAATTTATTGTCTACTTGCTATTATTGGCTCTGCCTGGCTGACCGCCCTGTTCCAAATATCTGGTAAAGACTGGCACCTCTTCCCTACATCTATAAACTGTTGATATATGATATGATACATTATAGGATCAATACAAATATGTATGAATCATACAGATCATGTAAAGAATACATTGGCTCACATTCTGAAAAGGGCTTTATGGACAAAAGGTCAAAGGAAGTTTTTCATTCCTACGGAGGGAGTAGCTTTTGTATGAGTGATGCCTCTTTACTCCATGCAGTTCTGTTTTTGGCTTAACTCTTACTCAGCAGTTAAATCATCCTGTCATCCTTATACCTTATGCTCACAATTTATTTTTTTTGTTTAGACCAAGTGCCTGATCTGCCTGTATGATAGTTGGTAATGCATTACAGTTCATTTTAAATAGCGTAGCTTTAGTTGCATTTGCTACCATGCGAGAAAATAACAAGTGACATGAACTTAAAAAAGACAGGTCCAAGGCACTCTTCTTGCAAGACCTGGACCTGTCTTTTTTTTTACTTTTGTGTTCCCTTCCAAAGAGGACGATCATGATTAGTTTAAACTTCTAACCACTCCAGACCTTTTTTCTTCTAAATAGGCGATTAATCAGGAGCTGTGAAAGACCCATCAAATATGTGTTGATAGTACCATAGTTTCTGTTCCAACTGCAATGGTTCAATTTAGATCTTCTGTTCAATGTCTAAAGCAGCCTCTCTAACCCTGCAATCATCATTGAGTGAACTACATTTAGATATTTTGTAGTATTATTAGTTACATTTGGCCAATTATTGAACTGTAGTTGTGGGATGAATCATGCAATCATAAAATCCATTAAGTTGCTGTGTACGTGGCTAGTGCTCTGTTGCATAGATTTATTCACTTCTGACTCACTGTTGTCATCACAATATGATAATCCATCAGAACATTCCCCAAAAGATTTCACTTCAGGCGTTTTCTATAAGATACATACTATGTAATCATCTTATTTTAATACTCTGTAGTGATCCTTTTCTTCCTCTACGCCCTCCAACCCCAAAATAATCAGGGTGACTTGATGTGAAGGAGAAGTTTCCTGTTACTACTGCTTCCTTGTTTCCTTCAAATCCCACCCTGTATTCCCCAAGCTTGTCTCTTCTTTTGATTCCAGACCTGCTGCATATAGTTCCCTGGAAATGTACTGTTGGCTTCACCCCTAATGTTTCATTTTAGCTTAAGGATCACAAAGAAAGATGGTTAGTTTGTATCAGACACCAATGCATTTGGTCTAGAATGAAATACATTTTTTAAACCCAACAATATCCTAAAAATGAACAGTGCTAAAAATCCATAGGCTACCATTCTATTAAGAAAGCTCTGTACTCAATACTGCAGCTAAATTAAGTGGCATTTGGAGGTGATCCAGGTAAAGCCCATAAATAAACCATGTGATCCCCTCATTGTCACTCTAAACACATTCACGTTCAGGAGCTACACAACCGCACACAGAGTATAAAGGAAACAAAGCAGAATCCCACTTTTACTTGGAGACTTACAAAAGATGCCAATTTTACTTCCCACCCGTTCTCACAAAGATGGCTTGCCTAAAAAAAAAAAATCTATTGGCTCCTCCATTTGATAGAACACCTCAGCTTGTTCCCAGTCTTTGCCTCAATAGCAACTATGAATTAAGGCCTCAAATAGAGCACATCACAATGCCAAATGATGGGTAAGAGACAAACACAAAACAAACAGGTGTGCTTTTACTTTATGCTTCAGTGAGGGCGTGTTTGCACCATGAGCTTGAGCAAGAGCTTGTCAGGCACACACAGAGGCAGGCAGTGAGAGAGGAACAAACATTAACACAAGGGAGAACACAAATCCGCTAAAAGCCCTAATTCTGTGTGACTTGGGAAGATATGTGTCTACTTCCAAGCAGGTTTATTTCTCCATGGCCCCTCCTTGTTGCCTCTCTTCCCTCCAGTAAATCAACTTTAAATGGCCCGGGCTGGTTCTCCACTGTCAGTGTCAAAACAGTGGAAATCCAACTGAGTACTACAAACATTGATTCTCTATAAGTGAAGAAGAAGAACAACAAACAAAGCTGACCCATGTGATTGTGTTCAGGGAATGATATTATGCAGCGTTTGTGTGTGTATACTTGTGTGTAGTTTCCCTGGCGCATGTGTCTGTTTGTCTAATTTGTAAAGATTCAGCGCCGCGACTTATCACATTATAGAATGAATCCAATCCACAATCCAATACAAAACGATCAGCAATCCTATACCTACTCAGTAATCATGACTTCAAATATATGTGTATATTAACAGCCATGGTAATTTAATAACATTTGCACACTGACAGATTTTAAAAATCTATACAAAGACTCAGTCAACAAAGCTTTGACTAAAGTCACAACTTCCCAGAACAAATGTACTAGACCTAAAATTTGACCTTTGACATTTAGGTGTCTAACAAGTGAATACTGAAAAGTCGATAAGGTCTGAAAGGGATGAGTGGAGGGAATTGACAATTGCTGATCGATAGGTCCGGCCTGAAGAATGGCTGTGCATTAGAGCAGCCTAATGAACAGAGAAATGATTAAACACAGCAGCCAAGAGGGTGCCGCTTGGTTGATATCAATTAAAGCAATGAAAAGGAATGCACTGGTTACTGTTCATAACTGTCGATTGGTATTTCATCATGGATGGTAACATGCATGCAAGGCAATCTTAATGATGTATTAGATAAAACAACTGCCTAATGATAATTGTGGGTTTATTAATAGAGATGCACCGACAGACCGGCCGGTGACCGGAATTGGCCGGTTTTCACGTGCTCGGCCATGACCGGCGACCGGCAGGTCAGTCTGACATATGCCGATTTCATGCCGGTCAATGCTACAATTAACTGACAACATAAGTTATACGAGTTACAGTTCTCAAGGACGCACACACACATGGACGTGACAGCACAGTCTCATTTTCCTTTCTCTCAACTTTTCCGCCGTGTGTCGTGTGTACTCGCTCGCGGTGTGAAGTGCGTGCCCGCGCTATTCTCGCACATGTAGGCAACCTCGTGAATTAACCTGCAACATGTCAGCTGTTTGGAAATTCTTCAGCGTGTGTGCAGAAGATAACAAGTTTGCAATATGCAACACCTGCAAGGAAAAAGTAGGGCGTGGAGGGACGACACCAAAAACCCAAATCACATTTTTTTAGTTGGATATTGGATGTGAAAAGAAGGAAATGGTCCTAACATTGCACTTTAGATGTGTATGAATTTCCCACACCAGGAGTCATTTATATAGTTCTATTTTATAGTGATCCATTATCTGTTCAAAAAAGTTTCTATGTTCTGTGCAAAATGTTCGTAGAGAATAAATATTTGTGTGTGCTGTAAAGTGGTTAGAAAAAATGAAATCGGAATTGGCTAAAATCTGTATCGGCTGACCTTCCTAAAATCGGAAATCGGAATCAGCCTAGAAAGTTGTAATCGGTGCATCTCTATTTATTCAAGTTGCCTATACTTGAGTCTTCAGTAAATACACTGTTAAAAGTTTAATTCCAATCAAACTAATTGGAAAGAAGCAATTGAGGGGAACCAAAAGGCTGCACCAAATACCCAACACAAAGATAGGATGATTATATACTATCTTTCTGAATAACTTTGAACTCTGAATGATCGAATTGCTTCCATAGCATCAAGTACGAAAAATGTTTATGAACTGGTGTTAAAAAAATAAATAAAAATTGAACAACACCCAGCCCTATCTCTGTGACACTAAGCTAACACAGAAAAAGCAGACAATCGGGTCTATAGTCCTGTAGTGGGAACTTTCCATTAATAACAGTTTTATACTCTCTCTCCCTTTATGTAATGAGTGACTAAACATGACATGAAAACATGACAATCTAAGCACATCTTCCCTTCCTCACACCCTCAAGGGCTCCCTTTCCTGTCAATCTGACCTTCAATTACCGAAGCATAAGTGGACACTAATTTGCTCCGAGTTCCAAGCTATTTCAACCATATTGCTTACATCTAGCACATACTCTTGGCAGTGAAAAAGAAAAATTCCAATTAGATAAACAAGAAAAAAGTACATAAGTCGCAGAGCTTTCCATCACTACAAAGTGTTCTACTTTGTGCTGCTGGCATTTTGTAAAAAAAACTCCATGTACAAAAGGAGATTCTTCACCTCGGTCTCAAGTGTGGATACACATTTGTGCAAACTGTAAGCAAACACACTCATACACATATTTAAGCACGTTCCTACCTCATCCCAGCTCAGAAACAATGACACCCTAATCCGAGGACAATACGGGAACTAATCCACACAAAACAGGGATTGTGCGGAGAGAGAAATGTGGGAGTGAGGGAGAGAAAGAGCTAGCACGCTAACCCGCAAAGGAGGCTAATCCTGATGAGAGATAGAGGCAGGAAGAGAAGGATAAAAATGACTGTTAGGGAGGGCAAGACAGATGGAGCAAAATGAAAACAGGATAATGGAAGTATGAAAAAGAGAGAGGAGTAGAAGTAAGGTTCAGACATAAATGGTCTAGACATCAGAGTACATTTAATGTTTTAGTTTAGTTTAGTTTTAGTCTGTTCAACTCACACAGTAACATTTATAAGCAATAAAATCCACCAATGGCAGTTGTCATTTCAAAATCAATGGCTCCTGGCAAAAATGAGAACCTGTGGATTGCCAATTTCCAATATGTGACTGAAAAGTTAGAAATAAAGTACATAATAAACCTTTCGGCCTTTCCAAGGGAATACATTCTCAGAAGCAGGGCTGCACGATATGAGGAAAATATGCGATAACGTTGTTGAATATTGCGATAACTATATTACTTGCGATAAATAAACAGATATAAGTAGATAAGTGTAGTCAGTTCTGCATTTCTGCTCCTTTCATTGTTCTGCAAAAATCGACAAATTGAGGAAATCATATACCACATTCTAATAATTCAGTTACTGAACACATTGAACATTGAATTGAATATAAAATTGGCACCACTAAAAAAAGTAAGTGCAGTTTTCTAGATATTTTCCCTCAGAGCCCTACGGCATCGTCCACGACGAGATACGGCACCTCTGATTAATATTTAGATAATTTGATAACAGTTTAATTTAGCCACTTACCGATTTTTTCTGCTAAAAGCTAAGGAGTTAGCCATCACGGGGGTGTCTTTGGTGTCTTTGTAGCCTTTACAGAAGGTTTTCTATCCAGCCTGGAAGTTGTGCCTCTTTTCGGAGTTGTTTAGCCACTTGATGTCCATAATTTATCAATTTTCCGTCATTGTTGCCGCTAGCTCGATGCTAGCTGCCATTTTGAATATCCCATAATGCTTCGCGAGATTGTGTTGACGTCTTTCAACCAATGGGAAGGCAGGTCCGTCATACAAAGAGTGTATGGAGAGGACAAGATAGATCACTCCAGCGAATCCGAGCGAGAACAAAGGCTAAAGAGTGTAAAGATAGATCACTGCAGTCTATTACCGTTCTACAGAGAAGAATTTTTTGAGATGTGGCATACATTTAGGCCTTTTTTGAAGAAATGTAAATAGTTTGTCCTTTTACATAAGTTATGATGTTCATTATGTTTATTTTTGCACTGCATGACTCCGAATATATAGGAGAACTGTTTTAGAACATTGCTGTGTGTGTGATTTCAATAAATATGAGATTATTATTTGATTATTGGCATAAGTGAATGTCATGAGGGCAAAAGCCTCTGGACTTTTTTTGAAAAAATGTATATATTTAGTCAACTGTATAAGTTATAATGTTTATTTCTTCACAATATGACTCCTAATACATATGGGAACTGATTTAGACAGGAGATTGGCTTCATTTTTATTGATATGTGTGTGATATCAATACATATCTGTGAGAGTCATGTTCCGTTTTATTTATTTATTTGTCTTTAAGGTCATACAACCTTTTTTACATTCAAGTGACCTCACTGCAGCACAAATATTCTAATAGCCCAGTTTTTCCTGAAAAAAATGATGTTCAGAAATTGACTGTAGACAACAGGGTTGATGTTTTACAAGCTTTTTTAGAAAATAAAACCAGACGGACAATGAACTGTAAAAATGGCCTTTAGGGATCTGAGCGTTAACTAACACAAAGAAATCTCTGAGTGTACCCATAGCCAAACATCAAACAATAGCCAGAGTAGTGTATGTCCACTGTGACTGAAAAATGATTGGCCTGCTTCTATCTTTACCCTAAAGGAAAACCTCAAAAGATCATAACATTATTATTATTGTCAAACTAGTCAAAAACCAGTTGTGGTTCACCTTACTGTTATTACTGTGTAAATCATACATAGAAATGGGTTTATCCCAACACCCCTCATTGAAAAGGGTGCACAGCTTCAAAAAGTGAACTATCACCCTTACTTACAGCAAGCTGGCTGATGAGGATAATCTAAGGCTGGAATTAATTACATCAAAGTGTACGATCCAGAGAACTGAGCAGATGACATTTACAAGAGGCCAACCGAGGTGCTTAATTACACTTTCGTAAAGCGGCAGACTTAGTGTGCCAGAGTGGTACCACACGTAAACAGTGGCGGAATAACAACACTTGCAACCTTTTGCAGAAGTCAAACAAAAGAGGTAAAGTTGATGAAGTGTTTTGGGTGACATTTTATGCAGTCAAAACACAAAAACGAAGTGCTATGTCAGAGGAAAAGTGTTAGTAGTTTGGATTCTGAGTGCTTTTTGGGGAGATGAGCTCACTGACTAAAAAATGCATGGCTGTGGAGAAGGGTGAGCGCTGTGCATGAGTAACGGTGCAGTAAATGTGCCGTGTGGTGTTCCTTGTGGTCCTCTGACCTGCTTTTTCGCAAGAAGATTCCCTCATAGCTTAATCCATTACCTCACAGCTGTGAGTCATCCTTGTCTTTATATCGCTCACACTTCAATCATTGTCTCTTTTTCTTTCAATTTCTCCCATCCTATTTTTCCTCTTCTCTCTTTCCATACAGTCTACCTTTCAATCTCCCTCTCTTTCTGTGGCTAACCCCTCTCCAACAGTTGATGTCTCTTTTCCTGTGTCTGCCCCTCATCTTCCTCGTAATCTCCCTCTCTCTTTGTTAGGATGCAGTGAGGGTAGGCCCTGTCAGTGTGGAAACAGGAGGGAGCACAGAGAGCCTTTCACAGAAACCAAAATAAAGACAGGCATGAGAGAAACACCACAATGTTCACTCTTCCTGACTGCACAAAAGACAACCTTGTATACATGTGCAGCATAGACATGTGAAGAAAAAGAGGCTCTCTTTCACACTCACACACACACACACACACACACACACACACACACACACACACACACACACACACACACAGCTTGCGCTAGTCAGTCAAATATCCTCTTACCACCAGTCCCATTTTTTTCCCAGAGGAACTGCATGTTTTGCAAACTTGAACTGTGTGATAAACAAAGGTGACAATGTTCAAAGATCATTTATTTTCATGGACTGAATTCTATTATTGATTTAACATTTGGTTTTTGAGTGTGACATTGTGCCTACTTTTTCTTTTAGCACATATTAACTTGTCTTTTCTATTAAGGTGTGTAGAAGATTGTTTTTCATTTTGAGGCTCCCTATAATGTAAATTTATATTCAATTTCGTATCTGCCGAAAAGAGCAAAAACTCGCTGTGTTAAGAACAGCTCATGGAGGACAGTATAAAAAAATATAAAAATTAAAAACCTCTTTTAATTTTATGTAGAGATGCACCGATCGATTGGCTGGTAATCGCAATCAGCTAATTTTTAGCTTGATCGGTCATCGGTGACCGGCCGATCAGTCTCAGATATAGCTGATTCTGTGGCAGTCAAATTTAAACGCATGCTGCGCACAATGGTTAACATTTTTGTGACTTATTACCATCAGGGAAAAAGCAAGAAATATGTTCAAATGTATTATATTATAATTCCTCTACATGCATGCTGCTCAGAGTAATCGCAGTGACCGGCTTTTCTGCCAACAGTGCGGTCTCTCTCCCTCAGTAAGTGTGGGGCAGACAGGAGGACACCGAAAAAAGAATCAGAATCTGCAGGTCAGACTTTTTTTTTTGTGATTAACAATTTTTAACTTATTTTTTAAACAACATACAATACATACAATTCACAACATGAACATATCCTTGCCTCCTTTGTCATCACCACCCACCCAAACAAAAATCCAAAAAAGATGACACAGTAACTACAATATTCAAGACCATACAACAAAATAATAACAAAATAGACAATAAACCATAAACCAAATAAACATATACATAAATGACAACAACATAAGCCCATCATACACGTCTCTCCCCAGCACAAAGCTTGTTAGGAGCTCTCCAGAAAACTCAGGTACTTTCCCCATGTTCTAGTGTAGACATCAGATCTGGCAAACCGTTTAAATGACATTTTTTTTCAAACGCCGCCACCCTAGCCATCTCAGAAGCCCATTCTTGAAATGACAGCAGCCCTTTATTCCTCCATCCTCTTAAAAAAAATCTGTCTGGCTATCATTAAACTAGTCTGGACCCAGCTTCTTATGTGCTTATCCATCCTGTTTAGGACTGACCCATCTCCGAGAACACATAATCTTGGGCTGAATGGAATCTGACATGGGGTTATTATGTATCCCAGTGCAAAATTCCTGGACCTTATCACAGGACCATAGAGCAGGTCAGACTTTTTAAAAAATCGGAATCAACCAAGAAAATTGCAATCGGGGGCGCCCGGATAGCTCAGTTGGTAGAGTGGGCGACCATATATAGAGGCTTACTCCTCGACGCAGCGGGCATGTCTTCAGCTGTCCTATAAAAATAAAGGCCTAAAATGCCCCAAAAACAATCTTAAAAAAAAATAAATAAATACAATCGGTGAAAGTCTAATTTTCTGATTTACATACACAGACTATATGCAAACAGCCTGCATTTTTTCTGGTGAGGTATTGCTTACTTTTGTACAGTCTCATACCTAGTGAGAAATACATAGTTGCCCATGCAGACAGTTATAGAGAAGTGGAGTTATCGATGGACAAATGTACACACTTCTTGGGCTGCTCTTAGGGCAATGCAAACAAACTCACCCAAAGCCACAGGTTCACAGAGAAGGATGACCTTTATGTACATGCTCCACTGCACAGCGGATGCATCAAGCTAGGTTTCAGTGTGCAGTCCTGTGTCCACTTGTGTGAATGGGTGCACTTCAATATCTGTGCAGATGTGTCTGTGTGCAACTATGTTGTGGGAGTGTTGTTTTCTACTCCTTATCTGAAGAGAAAAACAACAACTTGTCCTGACCGCAGACTAGACCCTGTCTTGCCGCCCATTCACCCAGAAAACAAGAGGGCAAGAAGGAATGACGGTAGAGACCCAAAGAAATGAGTGTGTCTTGCAGTGCTGTGCAAAGCAGACGTGCCTGGCAATGACTTGTGGGTCAATGGGAACTGTCAAGAGCTCTCTTAGCTCATGTCAGTTCTATAAAAAAGAATAAAGAAAATATGTAAAATTATCCCAAAAAGGCTCAGATGTGGGATTCAGCATCAAATATTAAAATAATGTAAAGCAGGGAAAGAGACGGCTGTAAGGATTTCAGCAACTACATCTTTTACCCCAACTGCACCAGCCATTTTAAGTTAAGAACAATATAATGCATGATTACACTTGAACTAAGTCTAAGGAGCTGTGTTTGACTATACTCACTGTTCTGTCAAGTGTAAAAATAATTTAAATTGTTCAGAAGTCAAAAATATGTAACTGTCTCTATGGAGAATACGAGCTACAGAGAAATAGAGCCAGAAAAGATGATTTTTTTACTGCTTTAATAGTGAAGATGAAAAACAGGCTTAAAATACCAATGCACCATGGGTAAGTTGCACACAATTCATCAACATGTCTTGAGTGTTGTCTGAATGGTGCATTGGAATACTGATGTAGAGTGTTTGTTTTTGAAAGCCAGTGTGCATGCCAGGCATAGTAGTATGTGTGTGTTTATGTAAGTGTGTGTGTGTGTGTGTGTGTGTGTGTGTGTGTGTGTGTGTGTGTGTGTGTGTGTGTGTGTGTGTGTGTGTGTGTGTGTGTGTGTGTGTGTGTGTGTGTGTGTGTGCCGAAACAGTCTTCATTAGGCTGACGGAGTACTGCCGCACAACAACCAGCCATTAATTAAGTGTCAGAAGCATTTAACGGGCAGACACGCTGGCGGCCGATTCCCATGCTAGACACTGATAACAGCTACAATGTGCCAGAGAGGAAGCTCTGCTTACCCGGACATGCCAGACAGCCCACATTTTCCAAGACATTAGTAAATACATTCAGTAACATTACAGCCATAATAGCTGGGCTTACGTTTAACATTAACTCAGGTTCTTGAACCCCATTCATATAAGAAGCACTTGTTCCTGGCTTCTTGCGCTTACTGTATCTCTGCCTTTCACTGAACCACGTGAACAAATAAATCCAATATAGGCAAAGGAACCAATTGTTGCTAGGGGTAGTTGCTGATGTATGTAGCAACTACATTGGACTTGCAGTCTCTATGACAAAATTAGAAAAAAATGCTGCTATTGTGACAGCAGGTGTATAATTAACAGTATCTCCAGAAACACCAGGCTTTTTGTGACTATTGGTCCCAACAGTGACTGCTTTGGCTATTCTGAAACACTGTGATACACTTTACAAACAATTACAGTTCTGCAGTAACATTTCAAGTTCTAAAGTTTAACTGAAGCTGGTGTTGTATAGATAACCCTAACGGCATGCAGCAAAGGCTCAGAAAAATAAACAATACTGGTGTCACATTTCAATATGCTCATGGAAGAACTTGCAAAGCAAATAATTTTTGGTAAGAAGGCGTAATAGAAGGCATTCAAGGTTTCACCGTGAATTAATTATGTAGGGAGTTGATGACAATATTTCAAAAGGCATGGGTTTTGTTTTGTATAAAGCAGCAAAGTACAGGATCAAGAGGTTCCGAACCTGGTTGGTCACTGAGGACACACAAATGCACAAAGGAAAACACATACACAGTTTTGTTTGCAAAAAGTCTAGGTGAGGTTTTCACCCCTATGGTTTCACGGAAAACACAGCAGTGAGTCACTTCATGTGGGAGGGTAGACATCAGTAGACAAAAAAAATAATTGAGCTATCAACGATATCTCAATTACATAGGTGTTCCAGTGACAGGGTCCTGGTACAGTGTGCTTATGGTCTATTGTATTTTCTTTTCTTTGCATGTAAATATAACATGAACTTTATGATCAGAGAGTAAGGACCAATCAAATAGACCAATAAATAAATATTTATTCTGCAATGTCTGTACACTTAAAGCTAAAATAAATAAACGGAATTATTTAAACAATATGAAAATTGACAGCTCTTTCATAGAGAGTAAATACAAAAATTACAAAAAATTGTTGTCCAACATAAAGATTTGATTTGTTATCGTCCTCAGCAGTTGGGAGAGAGGTTGACACAAATGGACAAAGCGGGTACAAGTTGACAACTAGTTTTTGCAATGGTCATAATTAAAAATCCCATACTTACTTAGGTTTTTTTTTTTTTTTTTTTTGCTTCTTCTGGCCCAACATCATTAAAACTCAACGGTAATGATCAAGCAGAGGGGAAAAAGAAGGGCTGTCCTTGATTAAAGAAATTCTGAGTCGGCTAACACTTACGATTTGTCGACTTATCAATTACTTGATTTAATCAACAGATCTGTAAAAGATCTGTAAACATTTCTCCACAAAGAATCATGCAAAAGCACTACTTTAAATTGTGTGTTTACCAAAGATGTGCTCATAGGTTTCTTGTAAATAAGTCATTCAGCATGACAGGGCATAAAACATGACTAATCGATTAAAGAAATCTTAGTTGACTAAGACAAAAATGACCGAGTAGTCGACTAATGGACTGAGAGGGGGGAAGCCCTAAAAAAAAAGCAAACCTCAGTTTGAAAATCTTGCTACAATGTGTAAAAATGAGACAGAAAGAGGAAGAAGAGAAAAACTGGCTAGCATGCAAACACAGAGGCATTAGCCTCTTTTTCTTCACAGCAGAGAAAAGACTGCTGTGCATATGTGCATGCATACACTTATGCATAAACACACACCATATAAAATGCATGTATAACCTGCCCAGCCCAGATAGCAGTCAAGGTAGTTAGACCGGAAAGAACAACAGTCAGCAGAGAGCAAGTATTTGGGCGCAACCAAAAAATTTACCGTAAATCAACATGCTAACCAAATATTCACATTTCTAATAATTTCCACAGTATTACTAATAAATACTTTGATAATAGATGCAGAAATTACAATGTGCTGTTTCAAATTCAGTGTCACTTTTGAAGAAGCAACATAGAAGGTTAATCGACAGCACCATCGCTGTCATGAAAAACAAAACAAAATATATATATATACAGCTCTAGTCTACAATTACAATGAATTCAACTTCAAATTAAACATGCATTGTTTAGGCTACTACTGAACCAATATCGGTACCGATACCTGAAATTCGGTTCCGTTACCCAACACTACCTTTTTTTGGTACTTTCCCTCTATAATTACAAAACAATTATTTCAGTTGTAAAAAATATTGTCAAACCTATGTATGTATCTATGTTCTATGCACTTAGAACATTATGTTATTTTATTAGAATATGTTACACTCTAAATAAATTAAACAAAAATAAAAATAAAACCACTCTCTTTCCTCCCAACCCCATCCCTACAACCTCTGTAACTTTTATTCTTCTATTTGTATAATCTTTTTTAGCCTGTTTTATTTTCATGACCGTTTTTAATTGCTCTTTAATGTTTCATGTAAATCACTTTGAATTGCCTTGTTGCTGAAAGCTGCTGTAGAAATAAAGTTGCCTTGTTGCTGAAAGCTGCTGTAGAAATAAAGTTGCCTTGTTGCTGAAAGCTGCTGTAGAAATAAAGTTGCCTTGTTGCTGAAAGCTGCTGTAGAAATAAAGTTGTCTTGTTGCTGAAAGCTGCTGTAGAAATAAAGTTGCCTTGTTGCTGAAAGCTGCTGTAGAAATAACGTTGCCTTGCCTTACGACCTCAGCCTGTCAGTCATTCACCAGGGCACAGTGTGTAAAAAAGGGGGCACATTTACTGGTCGCACATGTGCGACTGGATGTAAAATTCAGTCGCACACTCTCAAATTTTGGTCGCAAAATGCGACCATTTGGTCGCAGTCTGGAGCCCTGATACACCATATTAAGGTAATTTCTTTACCATGAATACTGTACCGGGGAAATCATTAAAAATATTTTAATCATTAAAATACATTAAAACTGTAACAAAGTACTGTACACCTCTTTCGATTTATTAATAATAAATAATTTTAATAAAACCTAATCTCAATTAATCTCCATTTAAACCATTAAACCCAACATCACCCAAGATCTCATGAGATATTTAAGGAAAATTGAAGCTAAGTGAAACAAAAACAATCAAAAGGCCACTTTGAGTAGCATCGGTTTCTGTATGAAAGATAAGCGTAATGCCATAAAATACACTGAACACACGAAATTTAACCCATAACAAATTTCAACCAAAGGACGAATGAGGCCTTTTGTTTTGCCATTTCAATTAGAAGTCAGTTTATTTTAAATTTAAGGTGAGTCTTTATGTTGAAACATGGTTAAGCTGCAGTACTGTAGAATCAAATGTATTCTGTACTTATATTCATATTTAAAATTTGTATTTCAAAACATTACTATATCATATTTTCCATTGCTGTTACTCTAATGTTGAAATATGAAAAAAGTATTAAAAAAAATGTAATTAGACATTTAAAATGAGCCAGAGAAAGGTGTATAAAATACTTAAACTTCCCTTTATAGTAAATGAAAAAAACATGAAAAACTGAGACCAATATTCTATTCCAAACTCCACATACAGGTAACATAATCTTCAATGAAGATGCATTTCAGCTGAACCTGTGCTTGTTTAGACATAATAACAACTAGAACTGCAAGCAGTTATGATGGGGCCCAAGCCACCCACGGCAGTTGCCCCCGACGCCCCGGGGGGCGTGCGAAAGCGGAACCCGAAGCCGGGCCGCAGGGAGGCAAACGGCGGTAAATATCGAGAGGCGTGAGCCGCGACATCTGCGGTACGTCGTCGTCGCAAACGTAGCGGTCAACAGTTCACCTGCATGCATACAGACTACCTTTAACAATGATATACGGATAGGATTGGAGATGAAAAGTTAAACTGACACGTTAACATGTTCATCTTCGTGGGAAATTAAGAATCAATGCCACCGACATAACCAATCACACTATGACAGACTCTCCATTTAGCACCAACTGCAATGTTTAATTGTAAATGAATGTAGCCTACTGGCAGTCTAGCACACGTGGGTGCTCAGTATTTTCATCGGTGCCTATGAATGGTGTTGATTTTGGATTGAAAAAGTGAAAGAGTTGCATTTGTCGACTGTGAAGGTTGTCGAAACTGTGTCAGGTGGGTTAAGAAGTTTGTTTATTGTAGAAAACCAGGGAAGCACGCGAAAGCAAAAACCAAAACCTAACGGTAGGAGGTAAACATCAGTAAATATTGAGAAGTGTGAGCTGCAAGGTCTGTGGTACATTCCCATTGCAAATATGCCATTAACATTGATTGAGTAAAAGGGCCAAAACTTGTCTACGTTGATCATAGCGCCCCCTAATGGCTGATCTTTGCCAAATTTGGTACGGAGCCTCCGAGCGGCATGCCGAACGAGCATCACAAGTTTCGTGTTGATTGCATTTACTGTGGCAGAGATATTGCAATTGCAAATTTCCCATTTAAATGCATTGAGTTATTGGCAAAAACAAATAAACGTTGCTTATAGCGCCCCCTAAAGGACGATCTTCGCCAAATTTGGTACAGAGCATCGTAGTGGGATGTTGAACAAGGATCAAGTCATTTACTGATAACATTTAATTTGGCCGAGATTAAATATATGTGTGTGGTAGCTAGCTATGAAAATTAGTTTGGTCGTCAAAAGCGCATACTTTAATGTAGCAAAATTCTTTGAGTAACTTTTGGTCATGTCCATCTGGAGATGCTGCGTACCAGTTTTCGTCCTAATCCGTCACACGGCCTAGGACGAGTTTGAAAAAGTAGGTTTTGTGCATTGCGCAATATTGCGAAAAATATTTTAAGCGGAAATGGGCATGGCCTATGTCATGTAATTCAGCTTGATTAAGGGAACACGTGGATGTAAGGATTTCTAATGTGTGATGTGTAATGTGGGAGTTAAAGGCAAAAAACTATTATAGCCCCACCTAGTGGTCCACATGTGTAATATTTGGAAGGTGTGGTCCATGACCCATTGTCCATCTACCCTGTGAATTTAAACTTGTTCACATTAGTGTAAGTGGTGAATCTAGACTTGGGTCCCATAGGCCATGCCCACTTTGAACCCTCAGTACCCTGGCCTCAGGAGTGGCCCTAGATGGTACCCAACAAATTTTGTAAAAATGGGATGCCCTGCTGTGCGAACGGCGTAGCTCTTGCTACCGCCGGTTCTTCCAGACTCGGGCTTGGACCCCTAATAACATCAGAGTAACATAACAATAACCTGCAACTGTGTGCTAAACCTCCAGAGGCACCAATCTCACCTTAAACTAATGCTTATTCACAGAGCAAGAGCTCCATAACAGCCACAGAGACAAACATGGGACAACAGATCAATGTGTCCATGTAGACTGTATGCGGCTTAACAATGGCTTCTTGTTTAAACGCAAATCGGGTTACATGTGTGCACTGCAAATGACTGAACACAAGAAATGCAGCCAAACTGGTAAACCTTTTTGTCCTATGGTAATTTGTTTACATGTGTTACAAGCATGCTCTTTATGTCTGTTTATGTTATTAGTTTTCTTCTTGCACAATGATGATTATTTCATGCTGTAGGTAGGCTACTTGTCACATTTAATCAAAAAGTGGACTGCGCTGTTTGCAGCCAAATTAGATTCTCTAAAACGCAGAATGCATTGCTAATATTGTGAGAAGGTAGTATCAATAGATAAAAGGCAGGGATATAATATGGCTGCTGAATGATGCTGAATATGTAATCGAAATCATTCAAACAAACGATCCATGTAAATTGCTCTTTGGCAAACAATTACTTTTGCGCATCTCTCCTAATCAAAGCCAATTTTACCAGAGCAAGCAGCAACAACATCTAAGGAAAGTATCTCTTAAGGGCTCAGCAGGTTATAAAAACCCCTCAACCCCTCCCTTTAAATTAGACACAAACAGGGCCATAATGTACCCCTGAGTAAAATTTAGTGTATTTGTCACCGTGGAGGGAAAATAGAACATTAGGATTGTAGGATTTGATCCAGGTATATACTATTCTTTCGCCTCTAACATCACACTTTCATTTGGCCAACTCCCCAACTTAAGGGGATGAGCCTCATTTTTCAATTAGGCACAAGACTCACTCATGCTTCACTGCTTTCTCATCACCCTCATCTACTCTGCCCCCACCTTCCTCACTCATGCTAATAGGAATGAGGGAGAGACAAGGGGATGGGGGTGGTTGAGGGGGAGTAGATAGAGACACTATTGTAGATCAGCTCTGATGGATGCAGGAGAAGCCTGTGTTACTGGAAGGACTCCCACTGCTGCTGCTTTTTTGCTCACTTACAGAAAAAAATGTGATTGAGTGCTTATGGCGACTTATTGTAACAACAAACCCTTCGTATATCTTTTGATTGACTGTTTCAAAAAGTATTTAGATGTTCCTTTTTTTAAGCCCCCCGCTTCATTATGCAGTACTACCAATACATTGTTCAAATGCATTCATAATTCACCTTAGACTCAGATGCAGATCTTAGATATACAGTAAGTAATGAACCTAAACTTGGAGATATGAATACACACAAAACTGGTTTAAAGAAATATATACTAAATTACAAAAATTATGTGCGTGCCATTTTTACCTATTTCAGACACCTGCAGTGACTTAATGCTGAGAAGGCAGACTGCTTGAGTCGTGCGGCAGGGCTGGCTGTGGTTTTTTTTTTCCGGCTGACCCAGTTGGAGGCACATTGAATATGCAACTGAGACACAGACGGAAGAGAAACTTGGCGAAACATGACTGGATAATCATTGCGGTACTTTACTATTCAAGAGAGAGAGGTAGAGCTAGTGGTAACATTAGGGAAGAGGCAACAAAATATGGGGACCATAGAGGTTGAGATTCATGATAGAGCAGAGGACAGGGAGAAGAGGAGTAAGGGAGGAGAGAAAAAAGATTGAGAGAAAACAGGCAATGGTGGAGCGCAAGGAATGCAGTAAGACTTGAAGAGATAAGACTTCTATTCCCAGTAGATATTTTCAGAAGCTCAGCAAATGTTTCTAATTCTCTTTGCCTCGGTTATCCTCCTTCTCTATAGCTACAGATTAAACATGAATAAAGAGTTTGCAAAAAGATGGAGAAGAGAAAGAGAAGAATAAGACAAAAAAGGAGTCTGGTGGTTGCCATGGTGAAGGGAGGGGAGAGATTCCAGAGTGGTCTCGGCCATTACGCAGTGTGTTGGGGAGATGGACTGTGCAGCACTTAGGCTTATTGCAGTGTGGGCTGAAACAGAGCAGATATCTAATATAGACAAGATGAGCTCAAACCAAAATGGTGGATGGTAAGCACAGTCCTTAAAAGAGGCTTTAGAATACATACTGAGGTTTTACTGCCAAAAGCTATGCTGAGAAAAGCCAATCAGGCTAAGAAACAAAGCCATTTATCCCATTTAAAAAAATATAAGGACAACCAGTGAGTAAAAGCCTCACACAAACAGCCAATGACATCTACGCAGAGACATGCTAAGGCACACAGACATCCACATGCATACAAGCACAGACACATAATCAGGGCTACATTGATCCTCTCCCACAACAGCCAAGTACAACCACTCTATTATTACAAAGCTAAGTACACGAGTTGTCACTTTTGCTTGGGAGTAGGTAATATGCGTAATAAGCAGGCACAACAATAGCTACAGGAAGTGGTTTCTGTCCAATCAGCCACCCATTAGGCATTCATGTAATACAAAAGGAGCCAAATCCCAATCCAGAAACAATCTTTTGTCTTAACTAAAATAGCCCCAAATTTCAGGCTTGTCCCTGTGAAAACTCACAATTATAGATGTTTCCTCTAGGAATAGAGGTAAATGATATAGTACAGTAGGCCTAAATCGATATATAGATGTACTTCAATAGACATTCATTTATTTTTGGCATTTGTATACTAGTACAGTGCCCGTTGAAAATGTGCCTGTTTGGAACGAGCCGATTGCTTGGCCTGTAGTATTGCTGCTTGTAGAATTCTTCAAAACCAAATTGTAGCCCAAAATTGCTTACAGAAGGACCCCAAACCACTTAATATGCACCTCCTGTATAGCCTACTACTGTATAGCCTACTACTGACTTACAGTGTAGGCTACTTCTACATCAGAGGAAGACATTGTACTACTATATTTACCTGACAGAGAATGTAGCAGATTCAGAATTTTATCACAAAATATCACAATGAAAACGTGGAGTAAGCAGACATTAGCCTAATGGACTCATGGCAGTGCGCTACCCACCTGGCCCGTTGTGAGAGCTAATCAGCACCTATCTGTGTTAATCAACCACCAGAACTGGACTGTTTGTGTGTGTGCGCAGAGAGAGAGAGAGAGAGAGAGAGAGAGAGAGAGAGAGAGAGAGACGTCTTGTGTCGCATGATCGTTTACAAATGTAACACTTCAGCAGAGGTGTTAATTTCCATACAGGTTTAGTGGCTTCACGGTTAACGGTGAAGTAGGGAATTTGATTTTGCGGGGGTATTTTGGCGACGGTAATGTTATTAGTGTTTTAAGTTAGCAGTAGACTTAATTAATCCGACCCAGGGTGAGTCTGATAAAAACTGCTGTGTCTGCCCAGTTCAGCTCTGAGATTTTCTTGAATTGCACAGCGCTCTGAAGAAATAATCTCAGAGATTACGTTATGTTCTGCCTCTGTTTAGAAGTGGTGAATGTAGAGCTCACTAGAGCTGGGCGATATGGACCAAAAGTCATATCCCAATATATTTAGGCTGAATATTGATATACGATACATATCCCGATATTTTTTCCGCAAAGTGAGAGCAAATGTTCAGTCAAAGTCAAAGCCAAATATGACATGTTCAGGGTGGGAAATTAGCACCCGCCACCAGCCAATGGCGGGTACTTTTTCAATGGTGGCGGGTGACTTTGCCTTGTATACCAGCCACAGTGGCGGGTGGATTGTAAAACATTCCTTGTAACGGATTGGATAGCTTTTGTCAAAGAATGCTGATGCTAAGTAACAATGCACAATGCTTATAGGAGTCACGTTACGTTACTGCTAATGAATGCCCAACATTTCCAGATTTTGCTACTTCATAATAAAAACATTCAAATACCAAAATAACGGAGGACTTTGATTGTGAAGAACTTATAGGAAATGAAACCGTTCACAGCCGGGGCTTTGACCACGCATATTTCCGTCAACTCCAGACTTTTGTCGAGTAGTTTTCAGCACTAGTCCGTGACACCATTATAATACACCACTTGTCACTTTTCTTTTCATAAGGCACACTGCGGGAAAATGAAGTTTGCAGTGAGCTTTGTTTCGGGGCTGGAGCTTTTTCTGGTTGTCGATGGCTTGCAGCTGGGGCTTCTGCAGCGTGCAGTTTCACACACTCTTCATATTGCAGTTTGTGCCACTGTTTTAGGTGGTGAAAAAGATTTGTAGTGCTTCCACCCCTGGCTGTAGCTTGTTTATGGCACTCCCTACATATAACGTTATTTTGTTGCTCATCTGATACTTTGAATCCGAACCATCTCCAAATTACTGAGCCACTACTTTTTCTTTTACTAACAAATTCCTCCTCCGCACACTCCGCAGACGTTGTTGCTTCCTCCATGTTTGTTGAAGAGTGGCTGAGTGTCTGTTCCTGCCCCTCCCCCTCTGTGCATGAAAGAGGAGGGGCGGGGGCGCGGGGAGCAGTGCGGAGCGCTCCGGGTCAGCAGCTTGCTTGGAGCAAGGATGACAGCGCAAATTTGAACTATATCGACATATGCGATATGGTCTAATTCCATATCACGTTTAAAAATATATCGATATAATTGTTAATATCGATATATCACCCAGCCCTACAGCTCACAGCAACTTAATACGATATAGTGTCTGGCTTTTGTTTGATATTTAGTGTTGGAAAATGGCTTTTTATTGAATTTACTCTTAGCGAAATAATAGATATTGAAAAGCCAGCGTTACGTAGCGCCTTTTTCCCCCCAACCTTTGTCCACACCACAGTTGCGATGTTCCTTTCAGCTATCCATTTGTGCTCCATGAAAGTGAAGAAAAGTTAGTTTGGTATATCCAGCAATCATGTAATGTTGGATGTAACGTTGGAAGCAGAAAAAACTGCACTCGGTCCATTAAGGAGTGTAGCTATACTAAGAATGAGCTATCGACATGCAGTACTACACAGTACTTTCTGTCAGACAATAAAATGAGATTATGTAGAATTCCATTATGCATATAGTCTTGTGAGTGTCTATCACATTTTACTGCAATAAAAAAGGCAACTTGTGCAGTCCAAGAATAGGACAAAGACTGACCTTGTGCCAAGTTATTTGTTCATGAGCATCTTTGGCTCAAATGGAGTGAACATTTTTTTTTTAAATGATTGACAATTGTTAAAACAAAGAAAACCAACTGAGAAAAGGGTAATCTGGCAAGCAGAACTAGAGCTAAATGGAATACTTCACATTTTAAAATCACCACCGAGATACTGGTAACTTCCTGAGATGATACACAGTGGGTTCTCTGATTAAGTACAATCTTTGGTCATTGCCTGTTCTCAAACTTGTCCCCTGCTGACCATTGTGCTCTATTTCTAACTGTGAACTAATCAAATCAAAGCAGAACAGTGGCCCTACGCCAGTGGCTTCTGGTCCAACCGACTTCATACAAAGCAGCTTCTGTGACACCTTCCTGGTGTTTCTCGGCTGCCTGGGTAGTTCAATAGCAGAAAACTGCAGATTACTCCTGCCAACAGCAGGTACTGTATAATGAAATAATATAAAGAAAATAAAAGATCTATTGTTTTAATAAAACAGAGCTCTTGGTTGTGGCGCCCAAGGCGCTGCTCCAGAAGGTTGGAGATCTCATCTTGGATGTTGACGGGTACGCCATCTGCCCATCCTCTGAGGTTCGCAACCTTGGTGTAATCCTGGACTCCACCCCCTCTTTCCATACTCACATCAATCAGACTTTTTTCATCCCAAAACATCTCCAGACTCCAGCCATCATTCTCTGACTCTGTGGCAGAAACCATCATACATGCTTTTATGACCTGCCGTTTGGACTAATGCAATGGAGTCCTGTCTGGGGTCCCCAGCAAAACCCTAGACAGGCTCCAGTATGTCCAAAACTCTGCGGCCAGGGTCCTCACCCACACCAAGAGCTGGCAGCACATCACCCCAACCCTCCTCCACCTTCACTGGCTCCCATTTAAGTCCCGCATCGAATATAAATATAAATATAAATCCTCCTTCTCACCTACAAATCCCTCCATGCCCTGGCCCCACAGTACCTCTCCGACCTCCTCCATCCATACACCTCACCCCGAAACCTGCAGTCCTCAGACGCTGGCCTGCTCTCCATTCCCCAGACTCTGTACCTTCAGAGACAGAGCCTTTAGTGTTTTGCTGCCCCATCCCTCTGAAACACCCTCCCTGCAGATATCCCTGGCCATTTAGAAAAAAACTCCTGAAACACCACCTGTTTACCACAGCCTACAACCTCCTTTAGCTTAGCCACAGTAATTCTGTAAAGTGTCCTTGGGTTTCTTGAAAGGCGCTATATAAATAAAAGTTAGTTATTGTAATAAAGTTAATGTTATTGCATTTGCTGCTCTGATAGCCAAGCGTCAAATACTATTACAGCGGAAGAGCCCAAAGCCTAGCACAAATTCCTGGTTAGAAGAGGTAATGTAATTTTAACACCTAGAAAAAATCAAACATACTGTCAGAGAATCCCAGAAGAAATTTCATAAAACCTGGGACCCCCTCCTTTCTTATACAAACCATCTATCCTCAGCCATTGGTTGACCCCTCCTTCTCCCCCTTTTTTGTTTTTGTTTCTTTACTCTTTATTTATTTATTGTATTTTATTATCTGTGTACTTATTCTTTTATTACCTATTCAATTTTCTTTTCCTGTACCTGTCAGTACAATCCTGTGCATCACAATGAATAGAACACTGGGATGGGCCAAGAGGGAGGGGGGAGGAGGATGGAAGATACATGTTTAGTATCTGGTTAAAGGGACTAAGAGGGAGATGGAGGGGCGTAATGGGTGGGAATTTATTTGCACAGTTAAACTTTTTGAGGTTTGGTCAATAAACATATTTGAAAAAAAATGTATTATTATTATTATTATTGTAGAAATTAACTGGGCAGACTTTAAATAAAAACTTAAAATCTCCTTTTATCCATTCTGGTCTGTATCCGACATTACAAATATCACAGATAATGGCTAGAGTGACATATTTATTTGAAGAAAAATATTTTGTGTTAGCTTTGGCCAGCATGGAATATACACAGATTGTATTTTGTGTTTTTGTTTACCTAGGCTGCTCTTACCATCCAGCTGTTTTTATGCCTTGTGGTCATTTTAATCAGTAACCAGATAAAACAGGGCTAGCCACAGGGGGATGTTCATTATCACTGGCCTTTGTGCCAGGGAGCCCTAGCGGGATTTAAGGGGCACAGAGAAGTCAAACAACCCGTGTGTACCATAAGGTAAATTGCCAAAGAGGTTCAAATGAAAATCAGGATAAAATATAGCAGAACAGAATGAAGGGAAGTAGAAAATGATGGGGTTACACTTCATCTGAAGAAATAAAGCTCAACAATTGATATCTGTGCATATCCTGTGTAATGGACTTCCATCCATTCACTTCCAATAAACTGATGCTGTGCTTTACTTGCATTAAAAAATCCACTACGGTGATAAATCATCTCAGGGATTTGGGGTTCAACATAAACTGGGCTAAGAGCCGAGGAGAACCTGCACAATGTACGGAATATTTGGGTCTGAAAATAAACCTCGTCTCCTACTGCGTCACGCTATCGGAGGGGAGATTAGCGTCTCTGGTACAATGTCTATCCCTTTTCCGGCTGAGTAAAGCCGTGCCGTTCAGACTATGCCTGCGCCTGCTCGGCCTTATGACGTCAGTAGTGTCTGTGGTACATTTGGGGTTTTTAATGATGAGGGATTTTCAACGTTGGGTTGCAGCATTATGCCTGTGCCCACGCCGTCATCTCAACTGAAGGGTGAAAATAACTCTGGCGTGCGTAGCAGCCCTCAACCCATGGAGAGATATGGCAGCTCTCGCAACGGGCGTCCCGCTAGGGGCGGTGTCATCCAGAGTAACCATGACAAGGCTGGGGAGCGACGCTATTAGGGAGAACAGTGAATGGCACATGGAACCGGAGGTTAGCCCAGGCTCACATAAATGTCTCGGAGCGTATGGCGGTGTTTCTGGCTCTGAAACATTTTCTGCACTTTCTCCAAGGTCGTCATGTTTTAGTGAAAACAGACAATTCCACTGTGGTTGCGTACATTAACCGCCAGGGCGGCACTCGCTCACTGCAGTCGCACAAGTTAGCTTGCTCAGTGATTTTGTGGAGCAGCAGGAGACTGATGTCTCTTCGAGCAACACACGTGCCAGGCGTTCTAAACAGGGTTGCAGATCTCTTGTCACGGGGGAAACCTCTGTACGGAGAGTGGACTCTTCACCCACAGGTGGTAGAACAGATCTGGCAGAGACACGGTCATGCAGCTGTAGATCTCTTCGCCTCGCAGGAAAACATGCAGTGTCCAGTGTTCTTCTCTCTGTCAGGCGTAAATGCACTGCTGGGTGTGAATGCTCTAGCCCACCCATGGCCAAACGTGCTACTCTAAGCATTTCCACCCCTCAGTCTGAGCTCCCCCACCCTAGCGAGGGTGAGAGGACAGGGTCTGTCGCTAATCCTGATAGCGCCGCGGTGGTCATCCATGCACTGGGTAGCAGAGATAATACAGCTCGTGGCAGGAGAGCCATGGCCTCTCCGCATACACAGAGACTTTCTCTCCCAAGTGGGCGGGGAGATCTACCACCCTCACCCAGACCGCATAATGCTCCGGGCTTGGACCGTGAGAGGTGGAACCTGAATGCATCAGGCCTGCCAGAGCAGGTCATTGACACCATTCAGAGCTGTTCGTGTCCTGGGCTACTCCCCATAAGGGCAAAAAAACTGTGTGTTTACGATCCCCAAAACACGGATTAAAACACTTTAAAAAACGAACAATGATCTAACAACAACAAAAATTATAACTTTAGATAGCCTTAGTCTTATATAATTTAACAGGAATTAGAAGGAGACAGTGGTGAGATTTTTAATAACATGTAACTCTCTGTATGGATCAAGATATTAAGGTTACGTTACATATAATAGCCTATTTGGGCTCCGGGTAATCAGGTATTTTATCTGCTGAACTATTACATTTGACAAACCAACCAGATTTAATTGACAAAGCACATCATGGCTAAACTTCATCTGTATCATGTTTTTAGTCTGTTATGTTTTTTATTTCAAAATGATCTATTAATGTTATAACACTGGATTTACATGATTTACTTATCTTTATTAATGAATGTGTGACTATACTGTACAGTGTATGACTGCATGTAGTACAAAAATATAAATAGAAAGTAGTAGTTTAAGTAGTAAAAGTGTTGTATGGGTACCTTTTTTTTTTTTAAGTTTCTGCAAACATATTTGAAGCAAGAGACAGTTACATCACCCAAGGTCAGAAGCTAGACAAGTCTGACAGTTTTGTTTCGACTAGTGAGAAAGAAAGGAACAACGCCCCAATTGCCTTCCCAGTGGAACTAACAAACAGTCTCTTTGCTCTTTTGTCTTTGGTTTTATTGAGTCACGCAATGTAGTCTTAGGCCTCCCGAGTCGCTTGATGTTGCTTCATCGAGCCACATCCCTACATTCACAATATCTCAAAAAGACAGACAGACCCCTGTCAGGTAATTAGCCTAATTAGTCACTCGCTTGTATTTCCTTCCCTTCCCTATGCTCGCCTTTCTTCCTGCGTGGGTTTGAAGAGTGCCAACATTAATATCATCCCGCCATGGGTCATAAAGTATTCCATGTCACCATGATAAAGGTCACAGCCCTTTCCGTGGTTAGGGAGAGATGATAACCTAGCTGGATAGAGTAGCTTCCAATTAAACCATCTGATAATACAATTAGTTCAGTGCACACTAGCTAATTTTGTACCCTAACATGAGTATACACCATTTTCTCTCCTTCTTCGCTTTGTTTTCTCCCTTTTTTAAGGATATTTTAGACATTTTGCTCAGTAGCTCTGAAGCCTTTTCCAAATAAGCTATGAGACGCTAACTGAAGCGGCTGAAAGATCCCACCATATTTAAAAATTAATTGGCTTAAATTACTGCAATGATGTAGAAAGGACTTAAGAGAAGATTAAACGTGAATATCAGTCACACCTTCACAAATCTCTGAAGTGCAGTCCCCCCAGGATTTCACGATGTTGCCAACGCACCAATTCACGCAAATTCAACCAATCCCCGTGAATTCGGTGTGACTCGCAATTTTGACCAATCACCGCAACTTTTCCGCAAATTTGACCAATAACTGGTGTTTCCCGCGACTTCAACCAATCCCAGCAGTCCCACATGCACTCTGAGAGCCAATGACCAAACGGGAGTGAGAACTTGTTTTGCAACTTTCACCGTCTCCCGCAACTTCATTGCAACAAACATACAAAAGACATCACAACTTTTATCGCAATTTTTTACAAAAACTCCCGCAAAATCAGGCATTTTGAGCCGCAACAATCTCAAAAAAGGGAGGGACTGGAAGTGACTTATGTGGCTTAGTTCAGAAGTACTTTGATATTGAGTTTCCATTATCACATCTACATTTGTACCGCAGGAAAAAACAGCAACCTGATTATTAACAATGGCTCAGCAACAAACACAGAAGTTGTATTACCTTCATAGACAGCTTTAAATCCCTGCCCGCTGACCGCGTAGTCAGACAGCAGCCACAGTGTGAGCCTGGAGCCTGTACTCACGATGGGTGAAGGCAGCTGGAACCCTGTTAACCTGAGAACAAATGGACAGAAGGACAATCACGGTTAGAGGAGAAAAAAAAAAAGATCCAATCAACAGCACAGTTGGTTGCAAGGTCAGGTATGGAGCCCACTTCCATCAAGCCAGCTGTTCCCTTCGGCATTCAAGGATAACTTTTGGTATAACGAGGATCGGAATCATTCACAAATTATAAAAATGCCAAGACCTCAACAGGACAGAAAACCTCAACAGATTTCTCTCTGTCAGCAAACACAGAGTAACTGCAATCATGTACCCACAGTAAATTAGAAACACAGCAGCCAGTATGGGAATGAACAAACAGTTGAACACATAAACAAACATAAAATTGTCAGACTCTGAGTCAACAACCATTTCTAAAAACCAAGCAGTACGTTTTATATGCAACTCTGGAAGAGTGAATATGTTTGCTATTTATACCCGTAGGGTCCATCTCACCATGTCTCAGTCTAAATGTATCTGAAGTAACCTTCTCAATATTCGTTTCAAGTTGGATGTCACTTGAAGGCTTGTTTCACCATCACTCTAACACAATTATGAAAATCCACTTGTTAATGTGGGCAATTTTACTTTACTTTTATTGAAATTTTAATGTATTTATTGAAATTTATTGAAAATATTTCTGGTACAGGATATACAATCCTCTATTCCAGACTCTAAAAAACACAAACTATATATATATATATATATATATATATATATATATATATATATATATATATATATATATATATAAATTCACATTTTAACATTTTATAAAACACGTTAATTTCATAGTTGAAGTTTTCTAACAATTCATTAATAAATTACATCAATTAATGACATAAGTTACTGACAGACTTTATAATTATACATAACACCTTTTGACAGACAAAATGCATCCAACCTATTCTTAAAGGAATTAATAGAAGGGGAACGCACAACTTCTTCTGGAAGCTCATTCCATGATTTTACCGCACAAATTGTGAAAAAGTTCTTTCTCTTTTCATACAGGCATGTTCTAGGGTAAAGTTTAAAAGAAGTCCCTCGTGTCTCATACCTATTGTTCCAAAAATGAAAGATAGGCTCAACTGTTATATCGTATATTCCCTGTACAAGCTTATACACCTGAATCATATCTCCTCTCTATCTCCTAAATATGAGAGTCAGTAAACTTAATTTCCTCAATCTATCTTCATAAGACAAATTTTTCATTCCTGGAATTAATTAAGTAGCTCTTCTCTGGATCCTTTCAATTTTTTCTACATGTTTTAATTTATATGGACACCAGTATTTTTTAGTACTACCTTTTTCTCTGCTTTGTGTTTCCATTTTCCACTTAATTAATGAGTATCAGTAACCTGGACTGTCAATCCACAAAACTGCAGCCACTCTGTAAAAGTTTCTGCAAATTCACTTAGTGGAAAACAGGAACAACTGTGATTGCTGCACCTTAAAGATCCAGTAACACAAATGTTCAATAGTTTCATTAAAAATATGAATGTAAAATAAAGCATTTTATTCAATGTGGTGGTTTGCTTGGATTTGTCAATGTCATGTATCTTAACCAGCTTTTATTACATAATGTCACATAATAGTATTACTTCAAGCACAGATGAGGACACATGCTACTTTAATCCATAGCACAGTTACATGTTGGTATGCATGCATGATCTTTGATGTTGTGGCCAATGCCCAGGTGTGCATGACGCAGACTCCCCTGTACCGTGACAGCAGACTAAAGGCAGCTCTTAAATAGTCCCTGAATTATGCCATTTTGCCAAGGCACGTGAAAATTTAATAGGACTTCTTAGACAGTAAACACAAAAATAAAACAGTGTATTGGCTAAACAGTGCAAGATCTTACCAGTTTAGTTTAAACATATGCGTAAGCCTTCTCTAGTTTGTTATCCCCTTGTCATACAAGTGATGCTTTTACCTGAGTTTCATTTTGTTTTTCCTGCAACAAATAGCATAAGAAACACAATTGTGTGTGTGTGTGTGTGTGTGTGTGTGTGTGTGTGTGTGTGTGTGTGTGTG
The DNA here is from genome assembly GCA_023566125.1 of Zingel zingel. Classification (NCBI taxonomy): domain Eukaryota; kingdom Metazoa; phylum Chordata; class Actinopteri; order Perciformes; family Percidae; genus Zingel; species Zingel zingel. Next base: position 22,827,874 of record CM042330.1, read on the forward strand.
TGTGTGTGTATGTGTGTGTGTGTGTGTGTGTGTGTGTGTGTGAAACTTTGACACCCTCAATGAGGAACTTTATAACTTCATGAATAACTTTCAAGTGCTGATCCGGAGGTGCTCAGTGAACATGGGCTTATGACTCTTGCTTCAATGGGATTTTGTGTAATGATGCCCTTACCTGGAACTGAGAAAACTGGTGATATAAATCATCTATGCATGTTTCCATGTGTCAAAAAGTGAAAATCATCAGTATTGCTTGGCTGTGTTTTGTTGCTTTGTGTTGCTTGCTGCTACGCGTACTGAATAGTGGACATTGTTGATGCGTTGCTGCTTCCTTTTGCTCTGCATCTACACTGTCTTGAGAATGCTTATTGTGTTGCTGTCCTCATTGTGTCTTGTTGTCTTCTGTCTGTACATTTTAACCATCACCTCACTGATTAAGAAACATCTTGCCAAAAGACTGTAGTTGAAAATTAGCCAGCTGGCTAACACTGGCATATTGACAGAAATGTTGATTCATGTGCGTTGTGCTTGTACATATATAAATAGCGTATATAATTGTTTTATAAGCTATTTCTAAATACACGTTTTCTCAATGTTGATGATAAACAGTTAAACAAACCATATCAAGTTAAACTGTCCAAAAAGACTATCTCCCACACCTACGCTAGCTAACTGCACCCTTCCTCTGCTTATGTCTCATTTATTAGTTGTCATTATATGAGACTTGTCTCCATAGCTGGCAATATCAATCATTAATATGACTTCTGGATAGTTTTGCGCATGGAAAAAAATGCATGCCGATTTTGACACTGAAAATTAAAGGTATAATTCAATCTAAATGTAGCATGGAGCTTAACGTTACCTAAATTCCTTGATAATGTAGGTGTTATTTTCATAAGAAGTGTTTGTTTAAAAGCAATTTAACGTAAACAGTGTTTGTTTTCGTCGAATTAAAAATAGCGCGACAGTTTCCCCATATAGTTAGCTTAGCTAGCTAGTAGCGTTATTTACTGATGGTGACATGTCGCTCCACAATTTTACAAGCTGCAACGTTAGCCAGTTAACATAAATACATTTAACGAGTTAGCCACACTACAAAATTCACCTTGGCTGTTGTCTGTTTGCGTTATCCAACTCTGCTGGCAGTGTGTATAACGTTATGCTTAGCCAAACAGTTGTATAGAGTTAGCTAGCTAAAAGCACAAGTCTCTCTCTGGCTCTCTAACTTTATCGTTTTAGAAGCTATAGCTAACCCTTAGCTAACCACGTTCACAACTGACGCAAGCTAGCTAATGCTATTGCATTCACTACGTCGTGTCCTAAAAGGAGCTACTAGCTAACGTTAGATAGCAGCGGTGTCTCCTTTCTAAACATTTAACGTTAGCTAGCTAAGCACGTCATCTCAATAATTGATCGCCTCTGAATGAAGGGCTCCGGGGCTTTCGGCTGAGGAGCAGCAGCTTGTCCCTTCAGTCTGTGACACCATAACTAGTTCAGCAGCCAAGGTCACAACTAGCTAAAGCTTCCAACAGTCTCACTAGTCTCAGATACCTCTAGTCTGACTGTCTCACATGGAGTGTACAGTTGTAGCTAATTTTTGAGAATCTAGCTAAAGAAACTGAGTTATATCGGGGATGGTCATGGATCATACTGTGTAGAGAATTGTTTCTCCCAGACCATGGTGTTGGTCAACAAGTGTTAAAATAACAATTATTCTTACTTTAAATGACAATATCATTACTACTTTGCTTTTACTGATCAAAAGAAAAAATGAGAATTAGATATATTTGATTCCCTTATCACTCTAGAATAACCCAGTAAAATTTTTGTCAATTGTTACCCTGATTTTTGGAGATAGGCTAAAAGCAGACAGAAGTTTGGAGATGCCTGTTAAAGTACCATGGACCTTTTTCACAGCAGACAGTTTGACTTGTCATAGTAGGAAAAGCACAGCTGAAATTGATAACCTTAACGATGGCTCAATTCCATCAAGTGTCCCAGTAAGCTATTTCAGTGAGTCAGCATGCACAATACCAGGGCCTCTCCTAAGTGGAATGCAGCCATCATTAATGGTTTTGAATACACCTGTGCTTTTCCTACTATGACATGTCAAAATGTCTGCCATGAAAAAGGTCTGTGGCAAAAACAGGTGTCCACTGTTCAATTGTTGCCAGTCACAACAGGTTGATTCATCTGTGCATAGACATGAATATATGTGCACGCTATTAATCCTTAATTAACAAATTTTAATAAAGGACAATGTCGTTCAACTGACTTTTAGCTCAACCTTAAAATGTCCCTTCCCAAGTGCCACCTTAGTTTTCATTTTATGCTCCCATATGCATGTGTATCCAGCTTTTTACAATCTATCACATCCCTGCCTTTTATCTCTCAGTGTTAAGAGGGGTCTCAGTGTTTCACCTAATCCTTAAGTATCACATTGAAAGTGGGGAGAAATTGCAAAACACCAGTGCGAGAAAGATGAATTGAACCAAAAAGGGAAGAGGACTTTAATATATGCATGATTTCACTCCTCTCTGTGAGATTGTCACAGTAGGATATCAGCTAAACGATGGGACACATGTTCATGCAAATAGCCCCTTCGCAGACCACAAATTGAGTTGGAAGGCAGCCATCTTGGTTCAGCAGCGCACTGCAGGGAAGGGGGGTTGATAGAGGGTATGATGGAGGGGCTGAAAGGGCATCCAAATTGCAATAATCTGGCATAAACCAGATACGGCCCCAAATATTTTTTTCAGGCTAAGAGAAAATGAAACGGATACCGTCAGAAAACACAGAAACTGGCTACACATGCAAAGGGAGATTAAATATTGCAATGAAATATGGGCTATGCCAATCTGAGGTGTGCAGCCCATATTGTGAAAAAGACAGCTGGGGGATTGCCTGTTGTCGAGGAAAAAATGTGAGATATGATTGCTACTGAGCGATACAAAAGAATGGATTTGCAGCGCAGGTGTGTCAAATGAGTGGTCAATTTATGGAAGGAGGATGAAAGAGAGTGAGGTACAGAAGAAGACAAAAAGAGCGAGATAGAGAAGTTAAGAAAAATAGCACCGTTACGGGAAAGCATTGGCTGCTGCCTGCCTGCTGTATGGAAAGCTGGTAATCCCAGAAATAAGGGTCTCTGAGGAGAAGAATAGGTGTAGGTGTGCATGGCTGCATTTACACTGAATAATATATGATGTATGTGTGTGCAAGTGTTTGTAAAGGTGCATGTGTGTGTGCATGGAGAGAGCAGAGGTCTATTAAGAGGGCTTTCCACCTGACTGGCCTCAGCATCATCTCAATGAAGAACCTCTGCTTCCAATTATCCCACCACTACCCATGGAAACGAGAGAGGGAGAGACAGACAGAGAGGGAGACAGAGCACATGTGCAAAAAGATGGCTGTATAGGAAAAGAGATATTGTAATGAGGAGATGGCAGTGTTAAAGAGCAGGTTGAAGGAGGGCAGAATATGAAAAAGTAGGGAGGTGAGAGAGACACATCAGTATGTGGGAATGTAAAAACTCCAACCATGAGCCTGAGTTGAGTAAAGATGAGTCATGGTGAGAAACTCCATTAGTCTCTACAGCTTGTCAGGGATTCATGCTCACACACTCACACATGCAGTCATATTCATTTGAACATTTCACTGTGTGTGTGTGTGTGTGTGTGTGTGTGTGTGTGTGTGTGTTTGATCTCACCTCAAATATATGCGTGTATACAGCTGTAAACAGAGACTAAATCAGGTCATTCGTCCTTTAATAATCTGCTTCACTAACTGAATGTGTGTGTGTGTGTGTGTGTGTGTGTGTGTGTGTGTGTGTGTGTGTGTGTGTGTGTGTGTGTGTGTGTGTGTGTTCTCAGGATGGAAGCTAAGCATAGTGCTGATCCAGCTGATTTCCCCCCAGAAGGAGGGAAGAAGGAGGAGGAGGAAAAAGAAAAAGAGATACAGCAGCAAGATTTTGATGGCTGAGTATGAGGGGAGACATTAGCCAATAAATGATGGGTGGTAAGAGAGAGACAGGGGGAGAGGGAGTTGAAGTGCAGAGTCGAGTACAATGTGTGTATTTTATTGTGTATTTGTGCGAGTGTGTGTGTAAGTACTCTTTCTACACAGTATTCTGTGCAGCTATAACTTGTGAGTGGTCAAGGCCAGGGGCTGATGCTCTGTTGTGCTCTGTAAGCTCTAACTTTCCACGGACTGCCTATCACACTAACAGAAATGCTGAGAACTAGAGCCCAGTCATTGCAACACACACGCATGCACGCGCACACACACACACACACACACACACACACACACACACACACACACACACACACACACACACACACACACACACACATTCCAGAATTCAGTGTGTGTGTGTGTGTGTGTGTGTGTGTGTGTGTGTGTATGTGTCTGTGTATGACTCATCGTTGGCACTACTTAGAGTGAAAAAAGCTGACCCTGGAGGTTAAAATGGCTCTTCATTCTCACACACATGATTTGATTCCTCTAGTTAATAGGAAGACTTTCACAAGCAATAATACTGTAAATATATCAGCCTTCTTATCCTTTCTTTTTTGGGTAAGCTGTAATGTACCACGTTACTTTGCCCAAGGGCGTGATCTGGCCTTGATGGAGTTTTATGGTTAGCCTTCAGCGCTCTAAATTTCAGTTTTAATTCCTGTTATTTAATCTGAAACCCTGCAAATGTGTTACCAGTAATCTTAGTAGTTTTACAGAGGAAGAACACATTGCAGCCTCAAACATGTTTATAACTGTAAATGTGGACTTTAATGACTATAATGTGGCACTTTTATCCATTTCTTTTAACATATTTCTACTAATTTGGGCTGTTCATCATCACATCACATTGTCCAGAAAGCATGCAGCTCCACGGCAACAATTAGCAAATCTCATACTGTACACAGCTTCCCGCAGATCCTACAACCCGACAATATTTCAAACACGACTGACATGTTTTTGAATAGAACGGGCTAATTCTTTATGTCTGTCTCTTGAAGAAAGACAGGCTGTAGCATTCAGTTGCTCGTTAATATTCATGTACGTGTGACATCACAAGGTATTTGCGCATCGCGGCTGAACAGTTAGGGGGGGGGAGAGTATCTCAGATGTCTCTGACACTGAATGCTGATGGTGAGATAATCAACCGCAGTCAGCGCCAACTGAGAGACAAACCGCAGTGAAGTCATTAACAAACCAATGTCTCTAGAGAAAGAGGGAGGCTGAAATCAGGGAAAAGGCAGAGAGGAAGGGAAGGTGAGAGGCTATAGCTTGGCTATATGAAAACTTAAACAGCAAAATAATGGAACATGAACTGTTGAGTGGAGGGACAAATAAGGGCGAGAGAGGAATCCAATGCAATGATGAAAATAAGTGAATAATTGTGTCAAAACAGTGATAGAATGCCTTACTCATCTGCTGTGTTCATTTTTGGCCCATAAAAAGACATGGGTGGCAACACAGGACTGATTAGCTGTCATTTGCAGTGCAGTATAGCTAAAGTCATCACCAGCTAAATTAAAGGATGGGTGCGTTCAAATGAGTGGAGGACTTTTGGACCACTACCAACTGCGATAAGTGCTCCATAGTCTTAAATTATCTCCATTTCTTAATCTAATTCTACCTGAGGGTTGGAGCAGTTATGGCTTACACACACACACACACACACACACACACACACACACACACACACACACACACACGCACACACACACACACAACAACAACACTTCCTCTGGAGTCTCTGCTGGTCAGTGAGTGAGCAAGTGAGTGAGTGATGTGACTGGTTTATCTTCGGTCTATCTGCACAGTGTATCAGTGTATTACATTGCCCTGATGTTATCTGCATCTGCTCAACCCAGTAGATACGGTGCCTGTGAGTCTACAAAAAGGGCTTCACAATCACTTGAGTTTGAGATTGTACAAGAATATTCAGCCGATAATGCAAGTGCAAAAGTCCATGCATAGTGCTTGAGTTACTATTTCAATACTTCAGTCCTTCACAACATTGCTTGTTTTACTGACAGATATGCATTTAAGGACATGATATGTATGACTATAACTACATAAAACGCTTCATAATTGAATGCGTGGATATAGAGTCTGTAAATAAACAACACAAAGGCTCTGACAGTAGGGGTATTAAAGTAAAAAAAAAGAATTGCATTATTTGTTCATTTGTTTCCCCGTTGTAGAAACATAAGTCAATTACACTTACAGAAAACAAATCAAGGCTGACAAAGGAAACAAGGTGACATTCACAAGTCCACTGTGTTTCCCTCTGCTCCGCACAAATTGCTTTGCAATAATCCTCGGGCAGAAAACAATTAGGGATAGAATAAAAGTAATTCAATGCCTTGCCACTCTGGCCCCTTGGAAAGCGACAAAGTTAAGTAGTAGCCATGAGATATGCGGTCGTTTACTCGCCATACCGGTGTGCAGGTCTGGGTGTTTGTATGTGTGTGTGTGTGTGTGTGTGTGTGTGTGTGTGTGTGTGTGTGTGTGTGTGTGTGTGTCTGTGTGTTTGTTTGTGAGTCCATGGAGCAATTATGACACACAAGGATGCAGCAATAATCAAAGACAGAAAAGGACAGAAGTAAGAGAAGCAATAGAAAACAAACAGAAAACAATATGAAAGTAATTATACAAAAATGATCACAAATATTAAAAAGCTAACCTACATTTTATCCTACATTTTAGATATGTATATATGTTGTATAATAAGGTGTCTACTATTGATTTTACCTTATATACTTATTTCTATTATCTCTAAATATTTATAAAGGTCAGGGGGTGTTACAGTTTTAGTAGTAACAGTAGTAATTGTAGTTGTTGTTCATCTGTGTGAAAAAAAATAATACTAGCAATGGTGTGAAGGTCCAGCTATGCTTAAATAAACAGGTTATATGACACATAGAGCAAAGAAGATCAAATAATATGTTGATGAGTCAGCCTTACAGAGCCTAACAGACCAAACTAGCTTAGTGTAGTGGTGCGAGGAATGAGGCATGATTTGAAGGTGAGTGATAAAAGAAACAAACAAACCACTAATGTACACTTGGGTATTGGCTGAGTACAATGTTGCCTTCCCCAGAATCTCTCAGATTAAAAGGATATGTTATATAATCAAATGCAGCCATTTGCCATGTAAAGCCCACGCCCAACCCCTCTTTCACCAGTTGAGGCTTTTGCTTGCATACTGTATCTTTCTCTCTCTGCCTCTGACTCATCCTGTCCCCCTGCCCCCTTCTATACTACTGTATATAGCCAAAGGTATGTCAACACCCCCTGTCTTTTAAATGGTTGAGCTATGTAGCTATGTTAGTTCCAATAAGGTAAATGCTAATGCTATAGCATATAATGGTGGGCATGTAATAGTGGGCATTAACTTTGTGGCAACAGTTTGGGGAAGGCCCTTACCTGTTTCAACCTTTTTCAACATCACAGTACCACCTTACCTGAAACCAGGTCCATACTTTAATCCCGTCCACACACTTTTGGGATGAACTGGAATGCCAACTATGACCCAGGCCGTATTGCTCAACATCAGTCCCTGACCTCACTAAAGCTCTTCTGGCTGAATGAGAGCAAATCCCTGCAGCCAGGTTGCCAGTTCTTGTGGAAAGTCTTTCCAATGTCCACATACTTTTGGTCATGTAGTGTGTAATTGTCCATATAAGGACTGGATATGGATAAGGAGCGTGTTTGCATGTATGTGCATTATTCCATGCCTGCACTGCGAGGCAAAATGTACGCCTTTGAGATTTAAACAATGGATGAAGCTCTGAATCTACTGTATATTCAAAATATCATCATTTACACTGCAATTGATCTCTCTCTCTCTCTCTCTCTCTCTCTCTCTCTCTCTCTCTCTCTCTCTCTCGCTCTCTCTCGTGCTGTGATCTTCAGTTATTCCGCAGAGGGATGCCACTAACAAACTCCAAAACAAGGTTGGACAGAAGATCTGATTAGCCAGCAGAGCTAACAGGGACACAGTGACCAATGGCGCGCCCAACCAATGCTATTTGCTTTATACCCGTCTGTTTTTTTTTCACTCCAGTGGCAATGATGAACAAAGAGCAGCAAAGAGAAGGAGACAGCGGGGAGGGGAGTGGTTTGTTTGTGTGTGTGTTACTGAAGTACAGCACTGGTAATGATCTATTGGCTCTCACAAACACTGATTTACGTTGACGTTCTCTCCTTTAGTCCCTCCCTGCATGTAGATCTCAACATTAATTCCCTCTATCTCTTAATTATGTCTTTTTTAGTATGAAAACATGATTAATGTGTTCTATTGTAGTCCTGTATGGACTGTATGTCATTTCTAGAAACTGATTTACATCCTTAATGCCTTATCCATGACAGCAGTAATATGGAGTGTTAATGTCCATCTTTCCAACAACCATCCATTCCGCTCTGCATCAGCCAATCGTCTTGCTGCTCCCTCAGTGCAAGGGACACCTAACCACTCAACGGAATTCCGACTATTTGCCGTCCTCCTGGCTCCTAAATGGTGGAACGAGCTCCCCATTGACATCAGGACAGCTGGAAGTCTACACATTCCGCCGCAGGCTAAAAACACATCTCTTCCGACTGCACCTTGTCTAAGAAGATTGATGATTAGAAAAACAAAATAAATAAATAAAAATATTGCACTTACATGTGGCAGTTTGTCTTATATGAAGCTAATGTACTTCTGTGTAATTTTTGCTGTTCTGAGTTTTTACCTTCATGGTTTCAATGCACTTATTGGAAGTCGCTTTGGATAAAAGCGTCAGCTAAATGAAATGAAATGTAATATAATGTAATGTAATGTAAGGTAACTAACAACATGCAACATGTTTCTAATTACATGCCAGGTAATAGTTTTGACACAGCATGACTGGTGTGTATGTATGCACAGGTGTGTGTGTGTGTGTGTGTGTGTGTGTGTGTGTGTGTGTGTGTGTGTGTGTGTGTGTGTTTTACCCATTATCACGTTTCACAAGGTGTTTGGATAACTAATTAGACTGTGATGCTCTGTGTCTCACAGGGATGAAGAAGAGAAAACAAAGGGAAAGGGTGAAATCAAGGAAGAAAAATGTGACTGCAGCAACACTGAGGAAAAAACAGCAAAATAAACACAAGCTGCAAAAAATATGCCAGGGATTTGCCTAAACCAGGAAACAAATGGTGCACAAGGAACACGTCTGTGCTTCACAGTTCCATAGATTACAGCTAAAGGGAATGTACAGTATTTCTTCTGTTTTTTGGGTGTGCGGTTAAATACCATATAAATATAAATACCATGTCACCATATTTTTGGTCTTTCTCTTGGGTTTCTTCTGTTTGGTCTTTCTTTTTGTTCTGCAGTGAGATTATGTGACAGCCAGAAGAATCAAATGTTTTTGATAATTCTTTAACCTTTTACAAATACATTAAGCCACCATTTCGAGTTTTGTCAAAAATATAGTATTTTCTTCTTGGACAAAGTCTATATAACGGTATGTGAAAGGAAGTGCCTTTGGGATGATTCTATTGTGAGTATACAAGATTATTTGAATGATGAAAAAGGACTTGAAGGAGAATTAATATGAATAAACTTTGGCCATTCCATTTGAAGATGCTAACACATATGCCATTTCTTTGTGGTTGCAGTGCATAAAAAAGAAGAATTTGTGTATGTTCCATTTATCCTAATTTCAATAAAGCATTCACATCTCACATTTTATCCCAGATTGGCAGGTGCATGCACTGATGACAGTCGTTGCATTGCTCATGTGTCCCAGACAGCTGAGTATATTGATCCGTGTCTCACAGTGGTGACGGACTAGCTTTAAATTCCTTCAGTTTTGTTAGTAGACTAGTGATATTTATTTCACTCTGTTTGGCTATAACAAAATGGTCCAGTCAAGACAAACAAGAGGTGGGCTGCATGTTGATTCTTCTTTCAATCATGACTGAAATTGCCCAGCAGGTAGACAAGTCCTCATCGCGATCAGTGTGTTGTGTGCTCTGCTTGATGTGTTCTTGTTTTTTCCTGGAATCACTATTTGCAGGTATATTGAATCGGGATATTCTCTCATAGTGGCAAACTCTATTTGAACCAGCCAAGTCACTATGGGTGCCCTACATGATGTTGCATGCAAGAACCCATGTAAAGCAACAAATAGGTTGTATCGTTCTCCATTATCACACCACAGGAAATTTAATTTGCTTTTCATAGGAAGACATGATTAACAGCATACATGACAACAAAATTGCAGAGCATGTCATATTATTTGAAAGCAGTGACATACAAAATAAAGAATGTATGCTGTGGGAAACGAGCGCTCTTTTCACTCTCATTTTTTAAAATGTTAAATGCTACGGAAATTGATTGGAAAGTGCTTTAGAGCATGCATATGATATGTGTTCATCACTACTTGTATATGCATAAGAGAGAGAATTTATGTATAAACAGCACAGGCATATTGCCTCTGATTTTAGTCTAAAGCGTTGAATATCAACCTCAGAACTACAAATCATCGCAGAAAACAAAGGAGCAAAGAAGTAGCTTTCTTTCAAACAGATAAACTGATCGGAGCAATGGTTAAACAACTTGTTGGTCTTATTATCTATGGAGAGAACAGCAGATGTACAAGAATGTGAAAAGACTGTTGCTTCAAGGAACGCCTAATGTGTATTTTTGCTAAACAGTCACTAGTAACTACTTTAGCAAAGCAGTATTCGACAAGTGGGCATTAACCTAACCATTTAATCATTATAGACCTGCAGTAATGTGCTGCTAGTTAAAATCTGATTTTCCATGATTGGTTGAATATTGATTTTACAAGTAGTGAAACCTTCTGTAGCCTTTACTGCAGCCCTGAGCACAATAATAAATGAAAAGATTTTTGAATTGCATCCACTTCCACTGTCTTTTGACAATGTTAAACATTTGACATGGTGTTCTATTTACATACAGTATCACCAAAACTGTTGCTACTGTGCCGTTTTTTCAGAGGCACAGCAGACACTGTTTTCATTTGAGAATTGCTCTCTTTTGCAAAAAATGATAGATTGTCAAGTTTATCATCATTATTGAAAATTATACATTTTTACTACAGCTTTAGCGACCCAAATGACTGCAAACAGAGATAAGTCATGTCAGTGAAAAATCTATGACGAGCCTGCTTCACAGTGTGCTCTTCTCCTTCCACAATGTTACATTTAGACATGCCGTGCTAATGAATTGTACCGGCCTTAGGTATCGCATTGAAAAATTGTGACTGATGTGATTTGCATAAGTTGTCATGCAAATCAACACAATGAATTCCCTGCAGTGAGAAAATAACATCCGCCTGCCACCATCCCTTTGTTAGGTGGTGTTCATCAATTTATATTATTAAATTATTTGCTTTGTCTAAGTTCCTGTTCTATTATGTGCCATTGCTCTGTACATTGAATACCTTTCATGTTTAACAAATTACGACAAGCATTTAAACTGAAATATTGCTCATCAACTTGTGCTCAGTAGCTTTTTAAATACAGGAATTGCTAAAGATGACCTTGTGTTAACTGATACAGGCATTATCCAAAGTAAAGACCTTTAACTGTAAAAAGTCACTACCAATTTTATTATATGACCTGCAGAGCATTTCAATTTCATTATCAGATATCTTTAACTCAATATATCTGATCTGGCCAAATCTAATTTTAGGAAATATTTCACATGAGCATGTTCATCTCTGCTGCTGTGCTATTGTACCAATCACTTTCTAACAAAATCAGTCCTTGGTAGTCCACAAGATATACAGTGTGTCACATCATTATTTCTACAGTTTACCAATGTCTTGCACTGCCCTGCTCACATATTTAATAAAATATGTATTAAATTCAGATTTTTCTCCCCTTTAACATAATAAAGTCACATAAAGTCAGTAAACAAAGGTCCACATTTGTTCATTGTACAAGGCAAATGTATAATTATGTACATTCATTTTTTTGAGGACACATATTGGCTAAAATATGCACAGGGAGCGGTACATGGGCATAATGATATCTCTATTTTTAGTGATTATGTCTTCATCCCTGAAGGGTTAAACGGCTCAACAGGCTGGCCTCCCAAAAATGTGGCACATTCCCTTGACTCAAGTGTGACACAGAGCACAGAAGGGCTAAAAAATGACACATCTTTTCAAAGGCTGCGCTGCATATTCAATCTTTTATCTCGGCAGAAAAACATTTCATTTCACGCCGCTGCTGAAGTGTTTCCTGTTAAGAACAATGATAGGCCTGGAGAGCGAGGAATGTCAATAGCAATACACACAATGAGTGATACACTGAATGTAGGATATAAATTCACAGCCATCTCGTTGATTATTTCTCTAATCTGGGGTTACAGGGCCTAATAATTCTGCCTCACAGGTGAGCAGATGCCATAAATCTTGACATCGTTTCACTTTTCCCAGCATGAGATGATGAAAAACAAACTATCACTCTTCCTCCTGTTTTTAGCAGACTGTCGTTAAAGCTGACGTTGATAAGTGGCAGTCTCTCCATTAACAGCCGAGACTCAAAAGAACCATAAATCCTATGGTGTGTGTGTGTGTGTGTGTGTGTGTGTGTGTGTGTTTGTATGAATGCATCTGCTTGCACATGTCTGGGGGTGTGACATACCTACAGTATGTTTGTGTGTCGATGCTGTTGAATAAGATGCTCAATCGTCACCAGCGCAAACAAATAAAACCATGCAGTCTTGAAGCCATATTTCTCACACACACACACACACACACACACACACACACACACACACACACACACACACACACACACACACACACACACACACACACACAGTCAACCACTCCTCCTCCCTGTTTGGATATGTACTCTTATGCATGGATGTCGCACACAACGTGTAGCTACGTGTAGTAAGCATGTGTAGATTAGGATGAACAGACAAAGAAGAAACGTGTCTATGCAAACACACATTGAATGCGTGTTCACACCACAGTGTTCACGTACTGCACAAGTCATTTCCCTAAGTATGTGTTGTGAGAGATTGATGGCCAAGGCCGTCACTGATGAAGAAACACTGCCGTGGCAAGTGTTGAGGCAAGAAGTGCCGTTGTACGTCACCCGCTCTTCCCCACAACTCGTTTCCGCTGCCCCCAAGTGGCCCAAAAAATCAGTTATTGCAGGATTGATTAATCTTTTATTTCATATATATTATATTATTATTTATATTATTATATATTAGAAGATAAGGAACAACTTATCATCTCAATTTTCAATCTGATTGATCATTTAAATGATCAATCAGACAATCTATTCCTTTACAGTCTGCATTCAAGGCCTGGTTTGTAGACAGAATAATTATGCAGATCAAATCACAACTTTGAACTACAAGCAGAAGCAATATGAAAACACGTACAAAACACACACCCCACCCCACCCACCCCCCTCATGCATACTGCACAAGCAGCACTTGTGCTCTCGAGTGCTTGCAAAAAAGCAGAAATTACTCTGAAACCTTATGTGTCTGAGAAATTACAGTTTTCCAGCCCACTGCCATTTACTCCGTGCTTAAAAGTGTGTGTCTGACTGTGTGATTGTGAGTGTGGTGTTCATTTTATCTGTATTCCAATAAACCTTGATTTTGTTGACACTGAATCAGCTTCTTGGGATGAGCTGCCTAGCTCCTCCATTGTAAGCATAGTCTGAGCGCGCACACACACACACACACACACACACACACACACACACACACACACACACGCACACACACACACACACACACACACACACACACACACACAGTGACACCCCAACCTTACAGCACTGAGGGCTGACTGTAGTATTAATGCCACTGCCAGCACCATGCACTAGTGCTCCTTATTTAGGTCCTATCGAGCCTGCAGGCTGAAAATCTGTCCCTTCCACGCCTCCTCCTCCCTCTCTCACTTCCCCGTCCCTGCCAGACTGCCTGGCCTTTAAGTCCCTCCGTTCCATCACTCTATCACTGAGAGGAAGACCTGTCGGAGAGAGACGCCTTCACACACCCCAATAGCTTTTCCCTCTTCTGAAATGTTCTCAGTGTTACCCAATTGGCAGTTGCAAGGTGAGATCTGACACAAAGGTTTTAAAAGAAATTGCTTTTTACAAGTAAGGAAGCTGTACAGAGTGACAGACAGACAGTGAGTGAGCTGGTAGTGGTTCAGTGTCTCGCTTAAGGTTAAGTTGGCTGTTTTAGTCATGGGAAGTCTGTCTGACTACTGTACTACTGACTACAATACCAAAGGCTCCGTTTAACCCAGGGCACCGGGGTTACTTGTGCTTAGGAGGAAGTTCCATCACAATCCTTTTACTGCAGATATACAGTATGACCAGATAATCAGTAAACAGTTTTTTTTTCACGAAATATAGTGCAACCACAAATCCTCATTTTAAAATTTCTGTTTGTGTACGGATGAAACAAATGAGATACAATATGCAAATTAGTGTTTTGACAGTGTTGGTGGGCTATTTTGTAGAGAGCCTGCTACCCTCTCTGTCAATCTTATCGAACTCTGTCAAAGCTGTCAAAGTGTGTTTGCCAATCGGTGCCTGGGTAGCTCACCTGGTAGAGCGTGCGCCCATATATAGAGGTTTACTCCTCAGCGCAGCGGCCGTGGGTTCGACTCCGACCTGCGGCCCTTTGCTGCATTTCATTCCCCCTCTCTCTCCCCCTTCATGTCTTCAGCTGTCCTATACAAATAAAGGCCTTAAAATGCCCCCCCCAAAAAATAGAAGTTTGTCTACTCCAACAGGCTAATGTCGTTGCAATAAAGCCATTTTATATGATACATACTGTAGATGTTTGAACTACTTAAATCAGCAAAAAAAGAATTCACCTTGCAGTTATTTTTTTTGCAGTTCAACCTCTTCTTGTGTGAAGTAACTGATAGCTTCCACAACACTGAGGGCACAAGATGCACTTAACCACTTAATCACTACACCAGTCTGGAAATAATTGCTCTGCTTAATTAACAGCAATCCGACAGCAGCTTGAGCTCAGAATATGGGACATATATATATCACACCATATACTTTTTCTATTTCTCCATTTCAAACGTTGAATTTTCTCTTTGCTTCCCAGGTGTCAGTCGGGATCAGCAGTTTAATGAAGTGCTGCAGCAACAGTCTCATATATGCATTTCCTACGGATTGACTGTGACTCATAAAGCAACTGCTGTAGGAGCAGGCAATGTGTTGAGCACACACACTCACAAACACACACCAGGGTGCATAGGAGCTCAAGCACATATATCTATATAGCTGAACTGATTTGTCAGCCAACATTCTACTGATAACAACAATTTGCTGTGACAGCAATGACTACATGAATGGATAAATAAAGAAATCTAAAGAAAAGGGACTGCTTTGAAAAAAGAAATCAAAGGTGATCATGTGAATGTGAAAAAAGGCAAAACATTCATTTTTGATGACTACTTGAGATTAAACGAAATATTCCAAGCTCTACAACCTATAACGTGGCATACATGAAAGGCTGATCAAATTCAGCACAACACAGCATGCAGGACACAAAATGGAGAACAGGCAGAAGAGATAAGACATTTAAAAAAAAAATAGGTGAGGAGGAAATGAGGGGAGGTAGAGAGAAATTGGAGGAAGAGGAGCAAGAGAGATGGATAGAAAATTACTTTTGACACAAGCGGGAGATGAGAGCAAAGGCTGAATTATCAGACGTGCATCTTTGTGTGTGTATTTGTGCTTATGAATGTGTGTGTGTGTGTGTGTGTGTGTGTGTGGTGTCGGCAGAGGTGTGAATGTAAATACACTTGCATGTCCTGACAAACTGCTGTTGACTGCTTCCAGTCTTTCCAAGCTCAACAAAAAAAGCCTCCTTTGGAAAGAGAGGAACTCTCTTCAAAGACAACACAAGCAGAATTAAAAGGAGATCCGTGTTCCCTACAAACTATTGAGCACTCCCACTGTTTCTCCATCTCTTATTTTTTGTTATGTTTTTCACTCTTTTCTCACCCTCCCTTTTTTTCCTTCTTTCCCCTCACTTATTTTGAAAGTGCTTAGACAGAGAGAGTGGAGCGCTTTCCCTACCGTCCCGCCAGAGCATCAATATACAACAGAGCCCAGAGGTCCAAACAGGAGAAAGGCTGAGGAGAGCAGCGCAACACGAATCCATAATGGATTTTCTTTTCTCTTTCATTCGTTTTCTGTAGGGAGAGGCAGTGGAGGCACCACTGGCACAGAATGAGAGACACAGGGAGGGGAGGTGGGAAGAAAAGAGGTGAGGGAGAGAGAGAGGGAGAGAGGGAGAGAGAGAGGTATCGACGAGGAGGAACAGAGAGGCTGACAGAGACCCAAAACAGTCTCAATAACAAAAGCTCTTAATAATATTTGTCTCATCTGTCTCTGGATGGCCTCGCATAACATATGCTTTAAACTATTTGCAAGACCAAGCTTATACCAGAAGGTGACAGGAATTAAAAGCTGCTTTGGTGTAGCTTCAACTGATCAGATTGAAAGCAGAAAGTGTCACTAATTAAGGTAGCCTGTAAGAAAGGGACTGCCAAGAGGTCTGACAGATATGAGGCTGCAAGCAATAATGTCCCGGAATACATAAATGCATCAGCGAATAGCAGCTCTGTGACTATATCTTATATTTGCAGCTATTACAAATAGAAGTCTGGCTCTTTAGATTGCAACTCAGCCTTGCAGTATTTTTTTCGGAAGTCCTGAATGGTTGAAAATATGAAAACTTAGTGAGCATGAAACTCTGCAAACCAGAGAGTGAATATTTCCGTTTGCAATGTTAGCACAAGACCAGTCTCTCTTAGGCTGCTAAATTGACGGTCGAGGACGAAACTGTTGATTCAGAAATTGTTTGTTTGAGCCTTCACACCCAAGTGAGCTTCATTTAATTTTTATAGTAGCTCTAAAGCACAAAGAGATACAGTTTATAACCTTGGATGCTGTCACCGCATCCACAGAGTCAGCCTTGTATTAGTCACCAAAGGATCAGCTTCAGCTGCCTCTGAATGCATAACTGATTACAGTCTTGATTATATGTGTTTGGCTCTTTTCCAGTTTTCAGTCCACTAACTTCATCAACACCTTTTAAGTCCAAAAAACTCTGAATACGACTTGGGTCTTAATCGAATGGCTTTGTCAATCTGTTTTATTGGTTACAATAACATTGTACTCACTACAGTCATTGATGAGATCTGGGGAAACAGTGACATCACTACTACAAAATGTGATGGTGCGAGAGAAGAGAGGTCGGACGAACAGGCAGGTTTTAAACAGTAGTTTGCTTGGATTATCTACCACTTTATATGGAAGAAAATTAAGTGAACCTGAAATGTCACTAATAAGCCCAAATTGTGTGCAAGCTCAACTACTATAGCTCAAAGTTGAACAAGGAAGTTTGTCTGTGAAGTGTGATGGATGTTTATAACAGACTGTTTGAAAAAGAATATTTTCTCTTCCACAAAAATGTGGCTAACCTGGGGGTTAGATTGTCTGAATGCTCATGTTTTTGATTTTCTGCATTTTTTGATTTTTTTATCTCAGTCCTTTACCCCCACTGTTCAACCTGTGGGACACAAGCACTATGTAGAACTTTCATGGACTGCTAGTACTACAAAGAGTTGTATATGCATGTGTAGAGATAATATGAGTCAATAGAATAGATTCATAAATAAAACCAACACAGACATGCACATTTAAAAGAAAAGTAGGCCGTCTTTACCGTGTTCGCAGGTTTCCTGGGCTAGGTGTCCCGTCATATACAGACAAGATGTCAAAGTCCTCCTCTAGGGCGAAGCCTTGAAACACCAGCTGTATCCGGTTGTGCTCTGCCGCCACAATCACCCATGTACAGTTGGCATAGTTAGGATAACCGTAAGGGTAGCCGGGGCTCTCTATCGTCCCATTGGGATTGTGTAGTGTGTAACTGCAGTTCTGAGCTGTGAAGAGAGAAAGAAATAGGCAGTTATTAAAAAGGGTGTAAGGTGTGTTAATACTGCTAGCAGAGTGTAAAAGGTATTAATAGAATATTAAACAAAAATAAAACATTTCTCTACATCCAAGAATGGAAATTATACAAATCCACACACACACACACACACACACACACACACACACACACACACACACACACACACACACACACACACACACACACACACACACACACAATGCTGCAACATCCATTATCACCTACAGCGTGCAGCCTGAGCCATTAGTATAGCGGTGCTAAATGGCTCACCCTCTCCCAGCTTTCCCCACCTCTTCCACCTCCATCATCATGCAATTGTTCACTCACTGGCCCTTTCACCACATTAGTAATAGGTTCCCACGTTAACACATGACACAGTTGGAGAGGAGAAGATGAGAGGACAGAAGTGGAAACACACACACACACACACACACACACACACACACACACACACACAAAGACATACACGTTTGAGCACAACATTAATTCTCATCCTGCGTTTTTGTCTGGACACAGCCTTCAATCTTAACTTTTAATTGTGTGCGTTGCCATCTATCAGAACTGCGGTTGGATGTGTGGAGTGCAAGCTATGAGGGAGGGTGTGTGTGTGTGTGTGTGTGTGTGTGTGTGTGTGTGTGTGTGTGTGTGTGTGTGTGTGTGTGTGTGTGTGTGTTTTATATCCCCAAGCTAAATGACTTGTCTTTCGACTCATCTGAGCAAAGCAGAGACTTTAAATCAATGTTAGGGATTTAGTTGTAATTAATCACTAACGTGGACTGATGTGTGATTGCTTTGTGTAGCTAGTTGTCAGTGTGTGTTTTCAGTGTTGATGTACTTTTTGTCTCTGTATAAGTATATCACCATGTAGATCATAAAACACTCATTTGACATATTTAGGTGGTGATGGGTATCTCCCCCATCCAAAAAAGGTTCACTTTGAAGTTAATTATCATCTTCCAGACAGCTGAATGAGTGCAGTCTGGCACTGACAGGTGACAAGAGAATAAAATGTGAATATGTTGGATAATCACAGACCATAAGTAGCCATGTGTGGGCTGTTACTTTTGAACTAAGACAGCAGTAATGCAACATGTTCTGAATAAATTTCTCTTTACAGAACAAACCTAACACAAGGTATGAGCACACAATAGGAACCTGCATAAATGCATATCCTTGTAGAGGGACTAAATTACAATGTCAAGAATACATGCTATTTATACAAATGGTGTGTAGTTCCCCTTTGTTTGCTCCAGTCAAAAACCTGAATCATAATGCAGCCTGATTAAAATGTAATCAGGAGAGTATAATTGGAGGACATCTGTTATCTGCATAACCCACATTATTCAACAGCATAAACAATGCAATGCAACGCTCGCAGTAGATATGATTTTTGTTTTGTTCATTTACATCCATACTCATAACTGTGTAAATGTCTGGAATAAATCAATGTATCAAAATGAGCCATGCTACCTGAGGGCATTACATAGGGCGTTAAAGAACAAGAATCTTGAGTAAACACACTGTAGCGTCCAAAAGTAAAAATGAAGGCTGCTTTGTTAAATCCCTCCAGGAGGAATGTGAATCCCTAATTGAATGCGTGTGAAACATACAGATGCTGAGCTACTTTCTACGTGCTCTCTGATGGATAGAACAATCCCAAAGCTAAAGAAATCGAACTAAAATGTGCCTCATGTCTGAAAAAACTGTAGGGATTTACAGGTAATACGGCACCATGCATGAAGACAAGACAAAAGGAAATACTAAATAGGGCAATTTCTAGTCCTCTAAGTCTTACAGCCAAACTAAATATTTTTGAAGTAAGAACAGAGGGAAAAATAGAATAAATTACGCATGGACATGGATAATCCCCGGTTAGCCAGATGAGCGACGCTGCATTTGTCTTCACAGCAATAATCAAGCCTGGTGTTTAAGATTTCAGCGGCTACGTGCCACATCGGGGTGTTTATGAATTCTGAAATGCGGCTGGAAAAACACTCGCTGACACACGCAAACAAACAAAACCAATTTTAGCTTTTTGTTCCAGGCAGCACAGCAAAACAGTATCACAAAACGTTTTTTTTTGGGGGTAGGGGAATAGGGGAGATAGTGTCAGGAGGTAAATATTTCTGACTTCTGTCTGTATGGCATCAGTGGCAGTTGGATTATAATAGCATCTCCAGTCACAATATATCCATCATACCACTGTTGAATCTCTGGGGCCTGTCTCATCAAAAAACAGGCAGGGGCCTCTTCCAGCCGTCTCTTTTCAGCACTTCATATGCGCTTGACCTCTTCCAAAAGATGCTAATGTGTGTGCATTTGAACTCTGGCCACTTGAATACACTTCAGTTTGGTGTTCTAATGTTGCACTGACAATTCAGCTCTTTGTCTGTTGTGGAGATCTGCAAATTTTAAAATGAATTCTTAGAACGTAGGAAGACATGAATGACATTAAATTGGATTAAAGTAACTCAGCATCATAGTGTGTTCTCTTCCTCGTGTCTTCTCTCAGTCCTCATCTTTAACCAGTAACCCGAGAAAAGAACAAAAAAGATTCAAGTAGGAGCTATCTCCATCTGATTTTCTAGTACCACCTTTAAATAGGCCCAGCAAGTGAGCATCCACCCTCCCAATTACCATCACGTCAATAGTAATATCCAGGTGAAACCTCCACATCCACCGCTCCTACCTGATTTTCATATCTACAGCCCGGTCAATAATCTCCTCATCATCTCCTTCATTACGAGGCCCCCATCAGACAAATGCCCATCAATGGCTCATACAGCGTCCTGATGGCAGAGCTTGATCGGGGTCAGAGTGGACTGTGAACCGCTTGTACATAGGCAATAAGTTAGGATGCGTGGGCTGAGATGGATTACAAAGCAATACCAGGGAGGTTAAGGCGACCAACATTGTTATTAATCAGTTTCAGGATTGAATCAAAATGCTAGAAGAACGAAATGATTAGGTGACTGTTTTAGACATGTTTCACGTTAGTTAGAATGTTCAGTGTAATAGCCGTCCACAATATAATGAAAACACTGCTAAAGGACACCAAAGGAGGGCGTTTTGCAACTCAATTAGTGTGTCATATCAGCAGAGTGCATGTGTTGTTAGGGGGTGGAACACGCTGTACATAGTGATATTTGACTGGTGATCACCCAGGCAGGAAAGCAGGCTCTGTGTTTTATGGGTACAATTAAGCAAAAAAAATCATGACATGAGGATAAGTCTACTAAGTCTGCCAGAGCTCGACCAAATGCTATTTTGAAGTGTGAGCATCTGTGCCAAGTGACCGACTCTTAAATCGAAAATGACGTACACAATCTGGGATAAAAAGACTAAGATAGTGCTTTTAGAGAGCTTGTTTTTTTGGCTGCAGCCAGAGAGATTTTATCTGTGCTGAAAAATAGATGGTCAGAATTGAATCGGACACAAAAACATAAAAATTCACTTGAGAATGCACTTTTGTGAGCATGAAGGAACCATTTACAGCATCGTCAAGTTTGATTTTCACATTAAGCAGTAATAACGGAGATGTGTGCCAGATCTTTTTTTTTGCTGCACTGTGTAGTCATATGTATTAATATTCTCGTTAAATCTTTGAACAAAATAGTCAACCATCATAAGATACAAGTGTGGTTGAGGTAAACCAAGGCACTGTAAGTTTACTCTCTCTGTTCTATGAAAACCCAGAGTCTTTGATTAAGTAGATCCTTCACTCGGGGCTCGGTTGAATTATTTAAGCCTCGCTCAGGGTGCATTATGAAATTAGCTGCTGAGAGCTGGTGAGCCACTGTGAAGCCCCTCAGTGTAAATCTGCAGTGAAGAGTCCATCCTGCAGTTGACCCCACTGACACACCATAAAGAGACTGCTGGCCGTGCTGTTTTAGCCCGGTAGACCACCGACAAAGTAGAAGGTCATGTTGTTCAGGTGAACCATTATGAATATGGGGTAGTAGCAAATAAGCTGGTTCAGCAATTAGGAAAATTGCTAACTTCTTCTCGTGGTTGGAGCATTTTATCCCTCAGAATGTCTGTGGGAACTATTTGGATTGGCTTGTACTGGAATGTTAACTATGCTTGATATCTGTTGATGTTCAACAGATATGTTGTCCACTGCTTAGCCCACTGTGCCACTGGCAGAATCAGCTTGGCACTAACCATCTCCGGTGTGCACGCCGTCAAATGGGTGTACAGGGAGAGGTATAACCTTGATAGGGCAGCACTCCAGGTTCTCCTTTTGTGTGTGTGTGTGTGTGTGTGTGTGTGTGTGTGTGTGTGTGTGTGTGTGTGTGTGTGTGTGTGTGTGTGTGTGTGTGTGTGTGTGTGTGTGTGCTATTGTTTGCTTTGCCAGGGCAGTTGTTTAGTAGCGGGCACAGAGAGCTGCGGCAGTGCTCTGACACTTTGATGAATCGATGGTCACTGTACTGTACTACGGCAGGACAGCAACCCTTCAGAGCAGAGGAAGGAGACAGGGAGAGACCAAAGGAGAGTGAGAGAATGAGGGCAACAGGGGCAGACAGACACAAAGTAGACTGACTGGCTGACTGAATGTATGGACATATAAACGTGACGTGAGGAATAATAGAGGCAAAGGTGAGATGAGGGACAAACTAGGTGGAATAAAAAATAGCAGCAGAAAGGCAAAGAGAGGAAGGAATGAAAGTGTGCAAAAAAGTAAATGCCACAAGGTCAAAAAGAGGAGGAGCTACAGCCAATGTGATTAAATGAGAAAGAGGAAGATTTTTTTTTAACCTATTTTCTACATTGCCAATTACCCAGGCTACAGTGTCTCTCATTGGGAGGAATGGGATTTTTGATCTTGGCGAACATAATCCCAACATCACATTCATATAATACCATAAAGACACAAACAAACAAACAAAAAACAAACTTGAAATACAAAACTGCAAATCTGCTCTCTGGATTCCCATATTTTTTCTGTTTCTTTGTCCTTCCCCTCCTGTCTGGTCTCCTCATTTATGATTCAAGTTTGCCTTTGGACAAAGACGCAGAGACCATCATGTTCTTGCAGTCAATAACAGAAGTGCTTTACATCTTGTGTTGTCCACAGCGCATAAGGAATACAACTGAAGAAAACAAAACTTATTGTTTGATGTTTGAGAAAGGCCTTCTGGAATTCCAACATTGTAAAAATATTACAATGATAAATAAATGCAATAGGAAATTACTGTGTAATTGTTCCAATTGTAGCCATGGCATATGCTTAATATATAAAAGGAAACCTCAGTCACAAGAAACATGCACTCATCCATTAAATTGGACCTTAAACTACCTAGTCCAAGTCTCCCCATCACATAGCTAAAAAACTGAGTTCAGCTCTTTCCTTATTCTCAAGAGAAACCATAAAGCCTCCATACGTGTGGTCTATCAGGGGCTATATCCATACAAAATGAGCATCCCAACGGAGCAAACACTGAATAATTTCCAAACAAATAAGTGCATCCTTTGAGGTTTATCGAATAACAAAGCTATCAACTATCACATATAACCTACCCCATGAGTAAACTTCAAACAACCAAATGTTGTGTGTGTGTGTGTGTGTGTGTGTGTGTGTGTGTGTGTGTGTGTGTACCAGTAACTGCCTCCCTGCTGGGAAGATAAACCCTTCCGCCCCATAGATCCTCTCAGCACCACTATTTGTCACTTGACGTGTCAGCGCATATGCGCGCCTTGACCGCATCATATCCAAATTAACCTCTAGATGGCCACCATTAAAATGGAAATGGATGAGCTCAGCGATCCCGCCTGCCTCCATACATTAGGCTAATGTCTGGGCCAGGACGACACCGTCTGCCATTACAGACAAGCCAAATGCAGTGGAAGGCACTTGCTTTTTGCACTTTTGCTTCCACTAAGCCCACTGTGGTGAATGGTATATGCTGTTTCCTTAAAAGGGCAGAAAAATTAAGCTTGCATTTCCATAATGGTGCACAATCGAATGGCTTGGAATGGCCTCCTGCTGCATGAATGTGTGAAGAAAAAGAGTGATCTGTGTAAACACATACAGAGAAGACATTCAAGGAAACACAATTGTGAACCCATTTGCCACATCTCAGGCTCTTGCATTTCATTTAGTGGTCTGTTGACTACTATAGTTATAACATTGTCACAGTAATATCGCTGGAGGGTGAAATATGTGGAAAATAAACAACACCCACGTGCAAAAATGTAGCCAGAGATTGAAGCATCGAAGAAAGCAACTGCATGATAACACATGGAAGAGGCGTGCATGCAGAAATGCACACATTTCTGACTGTTGTCAAGGCTGGCAAAAAAGGCACAATGGAGCATGTGTTCTCTCAGACAGGAAGAGAAGGGGGGAGCCAGGCAGTTCCTTCCAGCTGGGTCATATTTAACCAGCAGCATCATCATGCCAGCCAAAACGACCTGCAACCCAGCCACCCAACCAAAAAAAAAAAAAAAACACCCACACACTTTCACACAATTTCAGCCCATCCCTAAAACTACACAAGCATTTTAACCAGTTCAAACACTGATTCAAGAGAGCTTCAATAGAGATGCTATTGTTTGTGTGTTCTTCATCATGATATTTTCTTCAATATCTCCTATTTTTATCAGTACATTTAAATAACCCTATGATACGTTAGTGTTGCTGTGAACAACACAGCTCCTCAGCAGCCCACGCACCAAGGCTTCTAGATGATCGATAAAAAATTGGCCCATTCAGAGTCAGAGGCATGTTACGGTTGATGTTCTACCCTTTCAGACAGACCCCTGTCTTTGTGGGGGAGCTTAGCACTGACATAAATGGGGATGCCACACAAAACACAGTGAGGCTAGATGCTGGGAGAAAAGTTTACATGTGTGTTTGTCAGTGAGTTGTTATGTTTGTGTGTGTGTACACATTTTGATTTGTGATGGAGCTACAGTGTAGCACTTGAACGCAGGCCTGCTTCCTAGTACTCAGCCATGCCCCTTTCTCTCTCTTGGCTCTAGTCTACCCTCACCTGGAAACACTCTCGCTATGAGCCACAAACTCAGTAAGTCAGGTTAGACTGTGGTGGGGAGATAAGCCACTAAAAAGGCATGTTTGGAGTTTTGGAATGATTTTAAGCGATTTGTTTCTATGTAGTTATATATGTTTTTCTGCTACATGTGATTTTGCCATTATTATTCAAAACTCTTTCTGGTCAAAAGTCAAGTTTTTTTATAGGGTGTTGCTGGTAGATCTTGCAATGTGCCTCCGGGTGAGTGTGGCCTTCCTTGCTTGGTATCGTCGTAGTAAATCCCTTTGGTTTGCTGTGCTTGGTGGTTGTGCGCAATTGTAAGTAGGCTCTGCTAGCCCAATGCCATGAGATCCATCCATATCCTAGAAACATTAATATATATATATATATATATATATATATATATATATATATATATATATATATATATATATACACACACACACTACCAGTCAAAAGTTTGGGGTCACTTAGAAATTTCCATTTCAGACAGAATACCAGCTGAGATCAGTTGCATTGTTTTTTTAATCAGGGCAGCAGCTTTCAGATTACATTGTGTGTTTACATAACTGCAAAAGGGTTCTCGACTGTTGTAGATAGAAGTGGCTGAAGAAACACTTGAAATCCATGCCTTTTGGTCTAAACGTCATACCCAAATTAAAAGTGGTACAGCTCCCATATACTTTGACACTCTGGGGTGTGCCTGATATCATTGGTGGGTGCCTGATATTCCAATGGAGTGGAATGGACATTTCTAAGTGACCCCAAACTTTTGACTGGTAGTGTATATTCACTGCTTTTGTCACAGAAGCTGTATGTTGTTCCCATGACAACAAGAAAGCAGGAGAACACGTATGAAGACCAATCCTTTTCTTATTTTATTTGTTATTGCTTGAGACCACCTTTACACTTAATCTCACGCATACACACACCCCCACACAGGCAAGCACACACAGTACATCTAAATGTGCACAAACACACACTCATGCATGCCTCAAATCATTTCAATGTTCTCTTCCATTCTCCCTAGTACTTACAGGAAGAAGCACACTGTGTGTGACACAGTGAAGGTCAATTATCACCTAATTTTCATTCGGTTTACATCTGTCTCTTTGAGTTACATCAGACTGAACCTATGCTTTGCACTTAAATTGCACCAGAAACCTGTGAAAAATACACTTTCTGGACTAACTGATCAATAGCATCAACAGGAGGTGGGGTAATGCAATTTTGGATGTGTTAAATGTATGAAATCATCCTGGGCAAGCATGTTGATGTCTGCTAGTGAGTGGATATTCATGAACATTTGTTCCTCTCTGAGCAGTTTATAATGAAACCCGAGAGGAAGTGCTGATCCTTGGGTCAGGCCATGACCGTCCCAGCAGGACGATTCCATCTATCACTGAGAGATGGAAGAGCAGCAGCTGATCAATCAGCTTCACCTTAACTTACTGTAGTATACTTTAACCTTTCAACTCAGAACCTAACTGCCCCCCAGGAAGGCTCAAGTGTCAACTGTAGACCACTATCATAATGAATGGGCTGCATGCATCACTCTCAAATGGATGATAATTTATTTTAAAGGAAATATAGTGCTCAGCATAAATGAGTACACCCATGCTAAATTTGACTAAAAAGAGGAATAAAATCATCTTTTGGAAATTGATCTTAATGCCTTAATTAAAAAAAATAGGGAAAAATCCAACCTTTAAGGACACCAATTTTCTTTGTGAATGAATAATGTATCGTGAATAAATAAATGTTCTTCCTTAAAATACAGTGGGCATAAGTTAAAGGCCAGTTATTTCATGGATCCAGGATACTATGCATCCTGATAAAGTTCCCTTGGCCTTTGGAATTAAAATAGCCCCACATCATCACATACCCTTCACCATAACTAGAGTTTGGCATGGGGTACTTTCCATAAAATCATCTCTCAATGCAAATCAAACCAGCTATTAGGCTAACCGACATAAAAACATGCCAATCTCTAGGTATGGTGAAGGGTATGTGATGATGTGGGGCTATTTTAATTCCAACAGCCAAGGGAACTTTATCAGGATGCATAGTATTCTGGATCCATGAAATAACTGGCCTTTAAAAATAAAAGTCTGCCTGCCTCTATGGGAATTTAACATAGGGGTGTACTCACTTATGCTGCCTGTATTTTAAGGAAGAACATTTATTTATGTATGATACATTATTCATTCACAAAGAAAATTGGTGTCCTTAAAGGTTGGATTTTTCCTCATTTTTGCAATTTCCAAAAGATTATTTTTTATTCCTCTTTTTAGTCAAATTTAGCATGGGTGTACTCATGTATGCTGTGCACTGTAAGTATCTGCAAATTTTATTTCTAACATTATTTTATCAACAGACATTTACATCAATAGTCTGGCATTATAATTGATTTGCCTCGGGTGTACTGTGGAGTGTGTAAGACTGCTTTTAATGGCAGGCTAGCAGATACTGTTGTCTTGTGCTAGCCTAGCACCAGTGAACTCTGCAACTGGAAGGACTGGATGAAAAGAGTTGAAAACGGTCTCCACTGATAAATAACACAATGGCTAACTTGGAAATGAGGTCCTATGTCCAAAATTCTGAACCACCCCTTTAACTCTAGCAGACCCACTTTAGACGGACTTTAGATCCTAGCAACGTCAGCCACAACGTTGCTAGGTTCAAAATTTTAACTAACTTAAAAGAAACAGAAACACAATAGCCACTACTCGCTCCAATAAAAGAGAACATCAGCTTTGTCAAATTGTATTTAAAAAAACACTGTTTTTATCGGGCCATTAATACACAAGTAAATATGCTTTAGATCCTCACAAGTGAAGGAATGCAAGACACACACAAACACACTCACTGACACTCTCCACATGATGACTCTGCCTCTTTCCGAGAAAAAGACCACTGACAGATTACCTATATGTTGAATAGAGAAAGGAGCTATACAGGAAAGGACAAAAGACAAGGACAAGATACTTCCTGCCCAGGATCTAATCTTCAATATGTGGGATCATTGATTTGTGATAAGAACAGTGTAAATCAGGAAGCTAAAGAAACCCCTGCCTGAGCTTTGTGTCTATACAAGACAGACATCTCTCAGTGCATCTACATCTGTCTCTCACTTTGTGGGGATTTACAGTAGCTTGAACAAATATCCACATCTGATAATAATGGGAAGACGAGAATCTGAATCAAGATTGAGACTTCTGTGTTATAGCTTTTTCTCCCTCATGGTTCAGGGAGATGTAAGCCCTGGATTTCTATATATAACTGTTTATTTATTTTTTTGATTTATTTTCACCTGTAGTTATCCAGGGAAGATTGACCAAGCATGTATGTTCTTCTCCTGACATGTCTTGACTCGCAGCACAGCTGTAAAAGTAGCAGCACATATTACGGGTAATGGAAAATGAAAGCCACTTTCTTCTTAAGAATCATTGCTAACATCTCTTTGAGCAAGCCACTTTGCCATAACTCCTCCATCCACCATTCAGTGTCTTTAATGAAGCTGGGATGCTAAAATTCTAACAGAAGCGCTAACAGGAGTGTGTTAAGCATAGGCGCTGCCAGAATAATGCTAGATTTATATTGCGTGGATAAGCAAAGCAGCCAAAATATAGATTTAATAATTTAACCCCATGCTCAGGGACATGCTGAAAGTGATATTTGAAGGGAATTACTATTTCTCATTAATTTTCCACCAGGTTTTCTCTGCTTGTGTCAAATTTGAGCTATTGACTTTACAACCAGTGCCCCCAGATATATAAATGTCTCGGTTTGAATGTGTATACATCATATCTAAATATTTAATGAAAGCTAGCTATTTTACTATGGCTACAAACCTAATAGTTTAATACATGAAATAGCAGAGAAAGCAAATGCATTGTATTGAGAATTAATTGGATGTTCGTCATCATCTAATTAAATGCCACTTTAATCAAGAAATTCTGTAAATGTAAACATCTGGCTATAAGTTAATAAGGTCTAATGGTCCAGTTTGTGTTGTGACTGAGTGTGTGTGTGTGTGTGTGTGTGTGTGTGTGTGTGTGTGTGTGTGAGTGTGTGTGTGTGTGTGTGTGGGTGTGGGTGTGTGTGAGAGAGAGTCACTGTATGGCTCTGATCGGTGTGACGAAGCACAGTGACATAGCTCTGGCCATCTGGAGACAGATGACTGTGTGAATCACCAGAGAGGAGGATGGAGGAAAAAAGGGCAGATGGCGGGACGGATGGGACGGATGGGAGGGAGGTAAGGAGGATAGAAGGAGAAGGTACGGGAGAAAGACAGAGAAAAGAGCTGGATGCCCCATCAGCAGGTGGGTAAAATAAGGATGCACGAGGACGAAGCATTTTCAGCATATGAAATGCACGCACGCATGCACACGCACACGCACGCATGCACACACTCTTTCTCTCAGTGGTCCTTTCTGAGCTAGCTAATGACCTGCTTGTCAACACTTTAGTCTAATCATCCTGGAATGAATGGGCCTGGCAGCTCTCAGATTTATCCAAACACACACACACACACACACACACACACACACACATTACTTACAAGCTGTTGTTGAAATAGGAATCTGCTTGATGCCTGATAAGAAAATAAGCCTTTCAGATAGATCATTTACTAAAGAGAGGAAAATCACCCACCACTCAAAAGGCACAGAAACATAGGGCTTGGATTATCTCTCAGCTGGTGTAA
Organism: Zingel zingel; assembly: GCA_023566125.1. Taxonomy (NCBI): domain Eukaryota; kingdom Metazoa; phylum Chordata; class Actinopteri; order Perciformes; family Percidae; genus Zingel; species Zingel zingel. The sequence goes on from CM042330.1 coordinate 22,857,572, forward strand.
ATGTATCACCCCTCTACTCCAACCTCTCGTTTCCCCTCACAGTAGAGTCTGTCCTGCTGTTTTGCTGTTTCCCCTCCCTGTGCCACCACTTTATGATCTCCATCTTTATCGTGACCACCACTCTCCTTTACACTCCACTGCCCTTTCTCCTTTTCACTGAAGTAGGAAAAGTAACAACATGGAAATACACATATACTCTGCATTCCGGACATGTCTCTGTTTTGAGTAAATAGATAATCCCATCCTTTATTGCTCACCGGTGAATGTAGAGAGCAGATGGGAGATGGGATGCAACAGAGCATGCAGGTAATGGAGGATTTTAAGAGTTGCAGGCAGACAGGTGGAAGAGAAGTGAGAAACAAAAGGGAAGTTAGTTGCCAATATATTCCTCATGAAAACACATATGGGACACATAAGACTCATGGGACTATGTGTTTGCTACATTGATAAGACTTACAGTTCCATGATGGTGGTTTACTACATGGGGTTTGGGATCCACATGGATCCTTGAGTGAGGATCCTGATTAGTTAACAGCAAAAAGCAGGAATTTTGCTGTAATAAACTGCATACTAGGGTTGAAATTTGAGATTATTTTCATTATCAATCAATCTGTCGAGTCTTTTCTTAATAAATCATTTTGTTCCAAATCACAATTTCCAAGAGCACACACTGACATCTTCAAATTGCTTGTTTATTCCAATAAGCAGTCCAAAGTCCAAGACATATAATGTAATATCACAAGAAAAACAAAGAAAAAAGCTTAAAATAGGTCATGTTTGGCAAGTTTTCAAAATGAATTATGGTAATCAAAATAGTTTCCAATTAATTTTCTCTCAGTCTACTATTCATTTTAGCTCTACATATGTAAACGAGATAATACATGAAAATGGCTGCTCGTTGTCTAGAAGTCACTCTCAAAATGCCTAAAATGTAGATTAGTTACTAAATTCAGTACAAAACCAACAGCAGAAACATGATGATATGATCTTTTCAAATAGGGGTCTGAAGTCTGTGTGTAATTGAGGGTTCAAAGCCATGAAAACATTGGAGAAATCCCAATTCATAGAGCCAGCTAGCCCTCTACTGAGGAGCAGCTGTTGCTGAGGCTGTTGGCTGAGGGAGCTGTCCGTGGTGCTCAAGAGAACTTCAGCTCAGCGGCAGATTCAGCTGCGCCTGTCGCTGTCCAGGGTGCTTTAGTCTCACTCTACTGTGAGTTTTTGGTTAAACTAATATATTCCACTCTCATCTCTTATTTTATTATGAGGCAAAGTGAAGATAATTTATTACTAAATGTGTTTCCAATTAAAATGGTATCAGTTAGAGGTCTTCGGCCTTTTTGTGAGCCTGAAGGTTTTTCAAATGAAAGTGTGAGTTTGTCATTTTTTTGATTTGTGCAACTTCAAAAACGACTTCCAAATCATGTTATTCTCCTCTTACTCTCTGCTCTCCCCCTAGACGTTCACACACACACACACACACACACACACACACACACACACACACACACACACACACACACACACACACACACACACACACAGTCTCTTTCTTCAGGAGCCTCATGACTATGCGAATACGAGCAAATGTCATGAAGTACAAAAGATAAAAGGAAAGGGGCATCGAGCCCTCCAGTCCTCATAACATTACTGCAAGTTGCATCATGAGCATAACGCGGTGCCTTTGTATACAGGAGCGCGTGGCTGAGAGAGGAGAGGACGACGAAGCGTTATCTTGCGTGTAAATGGACATGCTGAATGACTGTCTCATGCGCCGCTGACGAATGATCTAATACCGGCCGAGGTAGCGTGGGGAGCCGAAACAGGCACCAGATAGGCAAGACACGTCATCTTCAATCTGCCTTCTCTATCCTCCTCTTCTCTGCCGCCGGCCTTCTCCTCTGTACGATTAAATGAATAGAGGTTGATTACCGTTATTGAGCGACGAGTCCACTGGGACAAACTGGTTTTGATCCCATGGAGACAGCGCGCTACTCTCTTCAATACCTCTATTAAAAACCTTTTACACCGCTCTATCTTTGTCCTTGTGGCCGTTGGGAATTCTAATTGGGTGACAAAGGAGGCTAAAATTGACTGAGACTGATTGACAAATTAAGAGCAGTATTAAAACAATAGTATACGTCTGAGACATTGATGCTTATCGAACACAGCCTGGAAATTAACAGACTTTTCATTTGGCCAACATGCAACATTACACGTGTGCTGTATATCTGTTGGCCACTGTTGGTCATGAATTGGCTAAGTCTTGCTTTGGTTTGAAAAGTATGTGGGTAGACAAATGCCATGGACCCCGGGTCTTCTCTTCCCTCTCCGCTCCGCCTCTCAGCATAGCGTGAGGCTCTGGTGCCGCTCAATGGGAGGATGGGGCAATTGCTGGTGCCTGCAGCATCACCGAGGGACGCGCCAGACCACCTCAACGCCGGCGCATGGCATTCAAACATATTTATTGACACTGTTCAAAGTAAACGTTGTTACAGAGGGCACGATAGATAGTCCAACCATTCTTGCTCTTTGTAAATACGTGCAATAACTTAGAGTCGCTTTACTGGCTCCAAAAGTAGACTCAAACGGTGAGAGAGTGGGCAATAAAAAGCTCCCCGGACGCAAATAAAACATGAAGCCACCTACGAATATAGCCGCAATGAGATTTACTCCACATGAAAGTCGAGAGAGATTTGTCAGCACTGAGCTGTGTGTGTGTGTGATAAACCTACATCTCACCGAAACCATCATGGGTGGTTGATGACACAAGTTTGCTCAAAAGTGGGTGACAAGTGGGAGATATTTAGTGGGAGAAATGAGGGATGACATTTCTGTAAAATAGTAATGATCAAGCTCAAACCACACTTATATAGCTTAGGTGATGCTGAAAATGTGCCCACTCACTCGTGGATTGTGTGTTGTCCGACTGCAGGTATGAGTGGGCGAACAACACAGAGCCATGACTCACTGTCAAATTCATATTGTGGCCGTGGCAGTATTCTTGGCTTTTGCTAAATATAGTGCCCATTCTGTGCCAAGGCAGTGATAAAACGGTTTGCTTTCTTTGCCAAAGGACCTGTTTGGGATGGCAAAAAGCATTGCAGCTCTTACCCGAAAGCCTCGGCTCTAAATAACGCCACAGACTTTTCGTCATGAATGTCCACGGAAAGAAAAATAAGAAAATCATGGATCAGTAACTGAGTCTCTCCTTTTTAAAAACACATTATGTTGTGAAGACGTGAAAGTAAATTACTGGTAATGATAATCTGTTGAATGCCCAGCTCCGGTTGCAAGATTTCCATTAGCAATTTATCAAGAACAGAAAACCCAGAGTCAGTTAATTAGGCCTACCCCCCCCACCCCCACACACACACACACACACACACACACACACACACGCAGAAAGACAGAGGGAAAGAATGTTTTTTATTGATGTTTCTTGGGCAAGTAGAGAATATTATAGGGTCTGAGCTGAGAAGAAGCACATAGAAAGAAGAGCACCCCCCCCACACACACACACACCCACCCACACACACACACACACACGCACACGCACACACATACACACACACACACACACACACACACACACACACACACACACACACACACACACACACGCACGCACACCCTCTCTAGGACTCTGAACAGCATTATAATCAGCCGCCTGCTTGACCACCTCAACGATTTCCTTATGCCAGAAGCACATGCTGCACACGGTCAACATTTGTAAAACCTCCTTTGTAAGAAGCAGCAATCACACAGGGTGTGTACTTAATCACCCCTACAGCTCATTTAATCCACCCTCATTTCCTCAGAAAACACTAACACAGTCCTTTAAATAAGCGCATCAACAGAGTCAAGGATAGACAGAGGCTCAGTTGCTATTCCAGAGGATCCGCTGTCACCAAAATAGCCACCCAACCAGCCACCTCTCCTCTATTAATAACTTTGGGTGCTACAACAGCGACATCTCAGCAAGGTTCATCCTAAATGCGCCTTTAGGATGAGTGTGTGTGTGTGTGTGTGTGTGTGTGTGTGTGTGTGTTGCTGATTTGCATTCAGCCAGGGATCGTGGAGGGTGGGCGGTGGAGTGGGGTAAGCCTGCTGCATTTTGCATGTCTTCAGAGGTACAGATGGGGACTTACCCTTTACCGAGGCGGCCAGTAGCCCCATATATAAGAACAGCACCCGGCTCCAATGGTGCGCCTGCACTCCCGCCTTCATTAGAGCAAAAATCCGTATTCCGTCCCCTTTCCTGCATTCACATTCCGGTCTCCTCACAAGTCCCGTTGCTCCGTCCCGGTTTGAAGCGGTGGTCATGGCAGGGCTTTTTCTCTGATCTGGCAGGCACGATAGTTCTCAGATGGTCAAAGAAGGGTGATTCACTCGGTGTCGGTGCTGAGAAAAATCCCAATGCATGGAGGAGGCTCGGATCTCGCAGCTGGACTGAACCATGTCATGCGGACACCGAGGGGTTCAGAGTCTCTGTCTGAGAAGATAGATTTCACACTTCAAGGGGGAGAAAGGAGGGAAGGCAAACCCAGGGGGAGTCGTGATTCAAGTGGTCACTGATCTACCCCGCACGCGTAAAAAAAAAAAATCACGAAATCCCTCGTCCGCTCCACAGATGTAATTGATATTACCAGACACACGTCAGAAAAAAACAGGAGATCCCTCCTTCAGTTTGTCCCGCAGCACTTCTTTGTCCTCTTAATTTTATCTCCATTTAACAGCATTTGCGGTGCCGATAATCCACGTTTAAACTCGTCTTTAGACCGAGATTCAAATGAACGAACGGCGAATGATGGAGAGCCACAGATGTTATCCGGATCCAAGAAAAATCGCCTCGTTTTAGAAGTTCTCGACCAACGTAGTCAGTAGTCAGTGATCTGACTGTATAGTATAGAGAGAAATATGCAGTATGTAGGCTATGTAGCTATTCCCAGTATCGCAGCACTTCGCCACCACAGCGTCGCCTCGGGTCTGTGCGACGCCAGGAATCAGACTGCAGACCAGCTCCTTCTCTCTCTCTCTCTCTCTCTCTCTCTCTCTCTCTCTCTCTCTCTCTCTCTCTCTCTCTCTCTCTCTCGCTCTCTCTCTCTCTCTCTCTCTCTCTCTCTCTCTCTCTCTCTCTCTCCCTCTCTCTCTCTCTCTCTCTCTCTCTCTCTCTCTCTCTCTCTCTCATTTTCAAATACATTTTCAAATAGCCTACATCTAACTTTCCCCATTCACTACTGATTAAGGTAATCTCATCACTAAACTTTTTAAAGATATAAACTATTATTTTTGTATGCGATAAATATTCATCTATGATGATAACAAGTAATAACAATAACAGCCTAATAATAATAATAATAATAATAATAATAATAATAATAATAATATATGACGCATAAAATCCACCTTGTTCCAATTTGTTATGTTAAGATTTAGGGGTCCACGACGGGGCCATTGTCTCCATCCATTAAGACCAATCATCGGATTGCCCGGCAGTTTAACATAGATGTCCACTTCCTGCTCACTAAACGTGAAATTGATGCTTAACAGGCTGGAACCCTCGACAGTAAATTTGAATGTCATTTCCACTTTTGCATATGACCGGTGTAATTAGTTTTCCGCAATGCGCCGTGCGTGGAAAACAGTCGCGATAATGAAATGCGCGTTGGCCTTCAACCCCTACATATGAGACGGAGATCATAAATATTCCTCCCGCAACATTAAATTCAACTTTGCCAATAACACTGGGCTGTTCCTGCCGCTCCTGATCAGGTTGTTCTGGGACATAGATTCAACTTTTGAATAATGTGAGTTACTGAGTGATACGCTGGGGAAGGAATCCAGCATGCTGCATCTAGGCCTAATGTCTAGGCTAGGTCTACACGTAATGCGCATTCATTCATTCACTATGTAATGAAATAACTGAAGAGATGAACTGGGACTGTTCTAATTGTTCAATTATCATTTTCGAGTTCCAATCGGTTGCTATGACAGCGTGCCAAGATCGCACGCGATGTTTCCTTTCAAAAAGCTGGTTCAAAAATAAACATAACCAGAGTGGCAAGCTCATAGACAAGCCCGTGCGTGTGAACATCAGAGAGAAAATTATGCAACCAAAACAGCTCGTGAGTGCATTTGCACCTTTTCCGCGCTGCACCTGGATTCATCCGCACGTGCCGAATGACAACTTTGATCGTGTCTGCAAAAACATCTGGAGAAGAGCCAGGAAGACCACGGAGGAGCTGGGCAGAGATCTACGTTCACCTGAGACACCGCAGAATGAAGACTGCACGGCTCCAGACAACAAACCAAATCGGTAAGGCTGAGCTAGGCACACACCGAGCTGGAAACCACTAACGTCTCTCAAAATGAGTCTATGAAAGTAGCTAAGTTCATAGTGAACTGACTGTAGCGTTGTATAGCTACCTTTTACAATACAGTTTGTCTCATATTATATGCTATTTGCAGTCTATAATGTTAAATGATGCTGCATCGTTTTGTTCTTAAGTGTGGTATCATCTCATGTGGTATGTGGTAGCTAGGCTACTCAGAATATCTGATTATGGAAGTTAATACTCTAATAGCAAAAAGGAGAATGTAGTGACTTTAGGATAATGCCATATTAGCCCATATTTTCACTGTATTCATAGGGATTTAGTGTATTTGTAGGAAAAATTGAAATAATCCAATGATTGTGGATGGATTTAATAACGATCATTGCACCGGTTTCTAAATGAATAATTAATAACATTAAATTAGTAAAAGTTAGAAGAGGCTTTGTGTACCAGGTTGTGTTTATTCTCTATATTCTTTTTCAAAGCAGTTTTAAGGCAAGGCAGCTTTATTTTTATAGCACATTTCAGCAACAAGGCTATTCAAAGTGTTTAATATAAAACATTAAAGATCAGTATAAATGGAATCCATTAATACATGCACATCAGTTTCTCACTCTCAAATAAGCAATCATGTCTGCAGTACAAAAAATTAAAGAAATATGAATAAATGTTTTTTACAAAATGGCTTATGGTCCATTGTAGCTTCTTTACAAGCTGTTTTGTTGTCAGCCATGCCTGCAGTGTCATTTAAAAAATTCATAACATGATTTGCCTAAATTGGATAGGTCGATGAAAAATGGATGGATGAATGGATTGATGAGAAGTTGAATCCTATTTCTAACCCTGGACTCAACATTGCAGTGTAGATCAGGTGGGCTGCTGTGCGGTCATAGACCCACTGTATAATGTTAATGTACACCATCTGCTCACCGACCGCCCTGGAGCTTCCATGACGTCTCCGTTATCATAAGCATCCTAGGTCCCACCGGACCGTCTGTTCCACATTGTGGCTTGACAGTAGACAGCATGGTGACTAAAGCGTAGCCTCATTAAAAAGTCATGGTTTAAGGCTGGTGCCACACCACACATACAGGATGGAGCCACGGAACCAATAATTAATGTTTTTCGAGGTCAAACATTGGGTTCAACCAAAAGGTTTATTCTTAAAATATGACAAATAAAGCAAAAACTCCTCCAGTGCATCCAATTAAACCTATTTGGAGCATGTTCATGATACAAGTGACCTTTTCTTAATACTACATGAACACCACAGTGATGTTATTCTAAAATAAATCTCACCTGCTTCTAAAACTAAAAAAAAACAGTATTTGAGATGTGAAATTATCTGACACCGCTAGGAGACATTTCACTTTCTTTATGAAAAGATTGCATGAGCAGGCTGACCTTGTAGCTGTAGGTCTGTTACGTATTAAAGATGCCTTAACCCCGCAACACTCCCACACCACTCTGTGTCTCTCTCCAGGTCTAGGGCTGAGGAGCAGCAGAAAGAGACGGATGATTTGGGTCTGAGCACATATGAGAAGGACAAGCAGCAATGCCACACTGCCTTCACCCTTCCTTGCCCTTATCTCTCGGGCCGCAGACATCCCCATGTTGCCAAGCCTGCACGGGTACTGATCCCTGTGATGGAAAAAGAGATGAAACGAAATGAGGAGGAGGCAAAGGGGAAGAGAAGTTTGGTGAGCATGATGACTTTGCAGGCTAACTCTTTCTGTGTTGGTTGACTGTAGCCTAGTTAGCCTCTACTTCTGAAACCAAAAATATCAGAACATTATTATTAACAATGTTATATTCAAAACCTGATAATTAAGTGATTAAGCAATATTTTCTGTTGTTAATTCACTGTCATGTCAGGAGGAAGATGTGTCAGATAAACAAAAGATTTGGGTCCCCCAATCCAGCAGCAGAAGAGACAAACGTCATCCTCTGGCGACAGATCCTGTCTGCTCTGCCACTGCGGACCACACCCCGCACCTTCAGGTTGAGGAAGATCCTCCACTTCCTTCTAAACTACCTAGGGAAACATGTGAAAGCGAGGATGAGACAAATATAAGTAGCAGTTCTGACTGTGTGTCTAACGATGATGACGATTGTGTAACTCTACCTGGGGTGCGAAGGTGTGCCACTGATAGCAGTGATGGTGACTCAGAGAGTGAAAACAGTGATGGTGACTCAGAGAGTGAAAACAAACAGGATTCCCCATTTTATAGCACAGAGAAGGACTTTCCTCCACTATCTACCATCAAGCCTGGCATTCTCCCATGTCCCACAGAGCCTCCAGCCTTGGGGAAGATGCATAGCCAGTGGGAGATTCCCCTTTTATTCCATCCACATAACGTCCCCACTGCCACTTTGGCAGGCTGTGTGACCGGCTATACACAGGCTCTTGTCCGAGGCAAAGCAGAAGCACCTCAGGCAACCTCAAAAAACAACACACCACCACTAATCGAGACACAGCAAGAGGCTTATGACCTACTGGCTGACTTCCCGGCTCTGCAGCCCCCAAAGACACCTTTAGCATTGGGTGTGTTGCGCAACGGGAATCTCAAGACCAAAGGTGCAAGGGGGAAAAGAGGGCTAACTCACTCACAAAATCAACGCCAAGAGAGTGGGGCTTCCTATCAGAGGAGGAAGGAACATGTGCCACACGAGGTCTCCTCCATCTGTGCAGGAGATCAGAAATCTGTGCTGGACCTTCACACGTTTGGCTCGACCGGCCAATGCAACTCTCCCATCATCAGCTGTGAGGAACTGAAGGCCAACAACCAGCCGCCTCCTAGAGGTAATATATCTGCCATGTGTCTCTGCCTCGCCGTGCTCTTCATATGCTCTCCTTCTATCAGTTGGTATAAATAATCTGGTTATTATTAATATAATGTTATGCCATTGTTAACACCCTCTGGAGCTACAAATGCACAAACTCACACAGTCTGAGAATCTAGTATTGATATTAATGACACTGTCATACTCGGCTAATTAAAGGCAGGAGAGAGGCAGCAGCACCTGTCCCAGGCAGAAACGCTGGCTATCAGAAGTTGCTGAGTGCAAATGTTTGTCCAGCTCAGAAAAGTTTTACCCTTTTTTTCTCAAAACTCATTTAATGAACCTCTTTTGTTTCTGCCACATAGCAGGCGGCTTAGCTTTTACTTTGTTTACTTTTCTGAACTTGAGACCTACTTCTTGAATCAAAGTTGTGTCGACAGCAAAACAGCCAAATCAGAGCAACCTTATCAATGAGGGGGCAGCGCTCCGTGACGCTTAATACCCGACAAGTCCGCCCACCCACATGCAAACGCACACATACATACAAACATTGGGTCCCTCTCTGTGTAGGTGTTAAGTACTTCCTCAGTCGCATAATGCAGTGGCAAAGTGAATTACACGGTTAGCCTTCCAACAGCCAGTATGTGGACACAGATATGAATCAGTCAACAGCAACTCAAGTATGCTTGTATGTTATTGCAGTACGGCTTGTACAATACATACAGTAATATAGTACCTCCTAAACAATTTGCACTGGGGTCTCTCCTTTGCTACTAACTATTTATGAATAAATATCAAGTGTAATTTAGGCATATTTCATCCTAGCATAATAGAATGTATATACATAAAATTATACAATTCAGTTATATTTAGCTCTGTTTGAATTCCTTTCTGCTTTTTAACAGGTGCACGACTGTACCCGAAGCCAGCTCTGCTCGGCTCAATAAATGTGCATATGTGATACAAACTGCTGGCACTCCTCCAGCAGTTTGCAGTCAGTGCTGATATGATAGAATTGACTCTTTGATAGCATAGCACTGTTGATTCAATAGCACTTTGTTGATCCCCTGGATGGGGGGCTGCTTACAATTCCTTTGCAGCATAATACAATAACACAATTCTATTAAGCTTTCCATCTGCATCACACTTAACATTAAACTGGTCATTCAAGACGATGTGCATGTGAAATGGGTATACTGCTAATATTTGCCCCCTTGCTGTGCATATTGCAGTTGCAGGTACAGATGGCGTGGATAATATCAATGCCAGGTCCTGGGCTAGTGCTGCCAGGGCAGGCATGAAGCAAGCAGCTTCCCCCCAGGAGAAAGCCAGACCTTGTACCTTTCAGCAGATAGTTCCCATTAACACAGCCAACGGTAAGTTTATACCTTGGCATCTTTAGCCTATGTGTGTTGTTGTTGGAGGTCGTGTGTGCAGGGGAGATGAGTATTATGTTCAACAGTGGGCCACATGAAGAATTCATCATGATCATCACTGGTTGAGCGCATTTATTTTGCAACACCAACTAAGCTGATGACGACAGCATGTCCTCTTGCCCTTTACGCACTGTGCTTCAATGGTTCTGTGTGTAGCATTTTAAAACATCAATATATCATTGTCAAATTAACCGTAATATTTCGGAGGCTGCGGTCGAGATGATTGGTGGTCTCCATCTCACACCAGTGGTATTGTTACTGTTTGTGACATGAATTAATCTGTGCGTTTTATCAAGCTCAACACGGAACACTGACGGATCTCTGGCACAGTTTAGTCTGATATTGATATTAATAATAAAGTGACATTTAAACAACACAGACAAGTAATCTAGTTAGTTTTAAAGCAGAAGAGATTATGCTTTATATTATCGCATACTTTTTACCTATACCCTCTGCTTTCTATGAGATGTTGCAAGTCAAACATGGCTTTACTGGGCAGTTCCCAAACCCAGGTTATAACATGTATTTGCGACTGGAAAATATTCAAACTTTCAGTGAACTGTCTGTCCGTGTGTAATATAATGATAAAATGCTTTCAGGCCTTCCCACTTATCAAATATGGCTTCACAGCACAAAGATTGTAAAATACTTTGGTAATGTATGTGTACGGTTAGCCTGTCAAAATTTGTTTTCAAATTTGCCAGATCAGATTTGCAAATCATAGTTTAACATCACCTAAATTGAATGATCCAGTCAGTTGCCTCTCTGGAGAAGTTGCTTCTCTGATACTGTATGTTTATAGTTAAAAGTCTTAATTGAGAAGGCACCATGCAGTGCAGCAAGCATGGGCATTTTCTGTGTGAATTTCTGTTTTGTGGCTCGCATGTTTGAATGTGTTGCAGTAGAAGACAAGTCAACAAGGTGTTTAGAAGTTGCAGTAAAGTAACCACTGTAGAAACTATGCAAGTTCTTCTGTGCAGTTTGCTCTAGTTAAATGCATGCAAATCCCTACGATTGTTGGAGTGAACTACTGAGCCACAATGGCCAACTACAGGACTTCATTTGTATTTCATTGTGTATCAGTAGTAACTACTGTAAATAACTGTACTATAAATACAAAACAATTATTCTCCTTTTCTTTCTGAAATCCTTTACTTATTTTGTCCTTTAACAGCTGGGTATTCTTCCACTCAAAACTTCCCCAACAAAGTGACTCCTTCCCATCAGGCAGCCCCTCCTATGTGTCATGTCCCTCGACCTCGCAACCCAAATTGGTTTGTTAGACCTGGTTACCCTCCCACTCATCAGGTGAATACATAATTGAGATTTAAACTAATTACCAAACACACACTTTTATCTGTAAGCCAATGTGTGAAGTGTCACAGTGCTACTTTATATGATTATCCATGTCACATTGTATGTTTACCTCTTCTTTTTGACACATGTATTGCATTTGATAAAGCCTACCACTGAGCAGTTATAATGGCTACATCTGGATTTCAATAGCTTACTGATTATATGCATTTTTAACAGTATTCAGAATGCAGATCTTAAAACTGGAATCAAGCAGAAGTTTTACTTTGAAGTGGATATAACTTTGCAGTGACCTCCGCTATCACAGCAGTACTTATCCTGTATTGCTTCATTACACACCATTCACAGCTGATCAAAGCCTCACTGAAATATCTTTTACACCTAGTTCTCAGTCCAACAATAGCTATTGTTGCTACCCAGCTCTCACTTTCCATCTTTACTGTAGCTGCACCATAGAAACAGCACAGGAAAAGACCAATCCCACTTTTGTAGTGTTAAAATATCTATAAAAAAGGTTTTTGCTGTTGCAGCTAGCACATTTAGGATATTCATCAAGTACATCTCTAGCCTTTTCCAATTCTTCATTGCTTCCATGGAGGTAGGACTGCTGTGCATATACAGTATGTGTTTCTTTGTCTTTGACCAATACATCTCCTGTCCTTTATCATTAGGCCAAACTGTGCGTGTGAAATACCTGTGAATGTAACATCTCTCAGCCAGCTCTGAAAACTATTCTACCATCTACCCAGTGTGATGTTGGTTGACAAAGTAACAACAAACTAATAAATGCTGTTTTTGTTCTGAATTGAATAATGCTGGCTCTGATTAATTCATAACAAACAGCTGGCAGCCCTTCTGGTCTCAGGGGTAATGAGTTCAACGAGGCAACGTGGTACTTACAGGAAGTTTAAAGTACCTCCTCAGCGAATCACAATGAGCAGTCGGAACAGTGATCTGTACTGTATTTTGCTGACATGTACTCAATCAAGCCTGAAATACCAGTTAAACTCTTTGCATTTCATTTCTGATGCCAGGAAAACATTTTAAAATTCAGTCTATTAAAAGAGCCTGTTTAACTTCGTAGCAGCTATAGGTGTAAACATGTAATTACAAGAAACAATTCTACCGCAGCAGCCATCTACTGTACAATGACTAAGCACAGCTAAGCACTGTATGAGCAAACAAATAAATCTGTTATAATGTATGCCACTGCAATGAAGGTTATGCTTTTGCGGCATTCAACAATGGTGAGTCTAAAAAAAGCAAAGAGTGTTGCTGGTTATGGGTTGACACCTGAACCTTACACCATCATAGAGGTGCCTGTCAATCTGCAAAAATCACAACTCACATTATGATTCTGCTTGTTCTACATCTGTTTGTATCCCAACCCATAGTAGAAATGGGGCTTATTGATCTCTATTAAAATGGAGCACATATTGAAATGCCAAACACTAAAGGAATAGTTTGACATTTTGAGAAAAACATTATTTGGTTTCTCGCCGACAGTTAGATGAAAAGATTGCTACCACTCTCACGTCTGTATGCTCAACATGTAGCGAGAGCCAACAGGTTGTTATCTTAGCTAAGCTTAGCATATAGACTATAACCTGAACTTGTTGTGAGGTTAAAAAATATGTCTTAATTAGTGAGCTTTAGAGGTGCAGGTGGGGAGATTTTGTTTCACCTTTGGACATAGCCTGGCTACTTGTTTTCCCCAGTTTATGCTAAGCTAAGCTAACCATCTGCTGGCTCTAGATAGACATTTTGCTCTAGACCAGGTGTCTTTAACGTTTTTTAAGCCAAGGACCCCTTAACTGAGAGAGAGACGGATCAGGGACCCTCTACTACATATTATGTATAAAATTAAGTTGCATATTAAACTGGGCCTACAATAACATGTAGTGCATAGAATACTAAGTAATTAAAATAATAACTGTTGCATGATTTCATACATCATGTTTTGATGTTAAGCATGCATGTGGCACAGTGAATCCTTAGAATTTACTGTATCTGTGGATGACAACCTTAGTGACTACCTTACCTATAGGCCAGTAAGCCTAGGTTGATTTAAATTATATCTGCTAATAATATGTTGGATTCATGTTAAGACATTTTAATTTTTGAAAAAACTTAATTAAAAAAAAAACAATAATTTGGTGGCCCCCCTGCACTAACCCTGTGGACCCCCTGTTAAAGATCTCTGCTCTAGACATTTTGAGCATACAGACATGAGAGTGTTTTCGACTTACTCATCTAACTTGCAGCACGAAAGTAAATACGCATTTTTCAGAACTATTCTTTTAAGGACTTTCTTATGGGGTCTCTTACTACAACATTTGCATTGGGCAGTTTGGAAGATGATGTGGAGCATTTTGAAACTTCATCCAACACCACTCTGCTCTGGTTCCCAACATTACGTCTGTGAACACACAGCAAAAAAGGGAGTGCTTTGGAAGTTTGCCCCTCAAAAGGTCTTTCTGCAAAAATGCTGCACACTTTCCTTCTGTTCTTTTAACTTTATTTAGGTTTTTGTTTTGATTCAGTGGGGCGTTTGCAGTGTCAGGTAAGCACAATATTTTCTCCCCTCCATGTAAAAACAGATTATATATATATTATATGTCCATCTTTCCTCTTTCTCAATCTCTCCTCGACCTGACCTATTTAAATTTGGGTTGCACTTTCTTTTACCATTTGCGGTGGTGTCAGTGACAGCAAGGCCTACTGCACTCTGAGGTTTGCCCCTTTGGCTTCAGCACTTCCAATCCAGCAGGATAATTACTGAAACTGCAATGCACATTCCCCCTGGGTGGAAGTGGCAATATGGGGGTCTCTTGGTGTCATCTGAGAAATGAGATGCAAGAAGGCAAGCCGGGGTAAGATAGAGGGGGAGAGAGAGAGCGATTGTAAAATGTGTGATGGGGATGGAGAGAGACATTATAAAAGTTTTTAGGTTTTTTTTTTGGCAGAAAAACAGCTGATGCAAAGATGCAAGTAAATGTTTATAGAGAGTGTGAAAAAGTTATGAGAACTATTTCAGTCACTGACACATTTTAAAATATTTGTCTTTGTTTCTCTTCATCTCTCTCTCACTCACTCACACGCACGCACGCACACACACACTGACCATAACCTAAATATTCTGCTATTAAAGTTTAACAGGAAAGACAGAAAGGGTAGGAAAAAAATCTGATAAGGAGAAGCTACTGTAAAGAGCTTTTTATCAAGCGTATGAGTATGGATGAGAATGTGTGATCGTAACAAAATTTGGGTTTCTCTTAAAAAACACCAAGGCCTCTCTGGTAGAACTAAGGTCTTATATGTCCACCTTCTGAATTCTGAGTGTTTTATTCTCCCAGCCGTTCACTCAGCCACCCTAACCCTTGTTTATCATTGATTTAAACCTCTTCTGTCTCAGTAATCACATCCAGGATATTAGATACTGCCTCTAAGAGAGTGCAATTAAGTGAAGCTCCTTTTATTGTGTCAGGGAGTTGGCATACCTAGGCTGGCAGTTGGATGCTACAGCATCCAAAAAAAAAAAAAACAGAGCAACAAATTGACAATTAAAAATGTTCGACTCTTGGCAGACGGAGAAAAAGAAGTGCATGGCCAAATTGTTTGGTTTAGCAGCCTGAGCGATGGTCTGTTGCAAATGTGGGATTGTGAGAAACACGGCACGTTTGGAGGGGTGTAAGAGGAGGAGGGTTTGGCGGGAATGCGGCTTACACATTTGAGCCTGTGTGCCCTTCAGCTTGTGTAAGTTTGTGAGTGGCAGAGACATAGGCCAAAGTTTTCCCTCTTGCATTCTTCCAGATAATAAGCCTGTCTCCAAGCTGTTGCTAGGCTACACAGGTATGTTATTCTCTGGCAGGTGACCTTTTCCTTCTTTAAGCCTGTGTGTGTGTGTGTGTGTGTGTGTGTGTGTGTGTGTGTGTGTGTGTGTGTGTGTGTGTGTGTGTGTGTGTGTATACATTCATGTACGCGTTGATATCAGTGTGTGAGCCATATAGATAATGGCATGACAGAAAGGCAAGTGTGAAATATAGATCAAGAAATATGACCCTGAAGATCCATAAATTACATCAGTGCTACATGCTGCTTATTCATCACATTGTCTCACATTTTCCTTTTGACCACTTAACAAATCCACGAGCTTTTGTTAAGTGTGTGCTTGCATCATAGATTATAAATAATATTAACAGTCTATGGTTTTCATATTCAACCTGTTCATGCAGGAGATCCGTTTGCACACACGGTTCCTTCAAGAACTCATTCGGCTGAGGCAATCTTTGATGTAAGGAGGCTGAGAAATCCTGTAACTAGGCAACAAAATAAGTTTCTGTGAGTCTCAAGGAAAATACTTAAACACTCCTAAAAAATATGGGATGGTTGTCCCTCCTGTGACTGTTTTCATGGGAGTGGAAAGAGAGCTAGCACAGAAGGACCCTAACAGTCTCTCAGAGAGATCCACAGATGTTTGTTCATAATCAGGAAATCTCAGCCTCTCTCTTTTCCAGCCCCCATGTTAACCCTTCCTTCTCTGGGAGACACCTGCGACCTCTCTGAGCTTTACATGAAATATGTATAAGGTAAAAAAACATTGGAAAAAAAACTAGATGCCAGTGCAACAGTTAATAATACAATAAGTAAGATGTTCACTGCGCCAAAGCACAAAATGACTCGTGGGTACATGTTGAACATTACTAATGACCCGAAGATAACTTGCCAAGTGTTGAGGTTTTTGGCTTTCAGAGCTCACTCTCCAGTCAGCACTCTGTTTTGGATCAAACCCTATCCCCCTCCCCCCGCCCACGCTTTGGCATTTTCAAATGCTCAAAGATGGAGGATGGTGCTATGAGTGAGCGCCTGGCATCACAAGACATTTTACTCTCCAGAAATAAGGCACATGACAAAGAGGCATTACTCTAATTATTACTGCACTGCTTTACATAGTGATACATTGCCTCTTCACTCACAGCACTAGTTTATTTTTATTTTTTTTAATAGTTTTCTCTTAAGTTATAGCAATAATAAATACCGAAGCATGGACATGACTGATACATGTTGCTTATGGTACATAGTGTATATATTTCAGGTCATTCCTGTAGGTACATAAAACGTTTCTTTGCTGTGATTGGTCATGTGTAGAAGTGGTAATGGTTTGTCTTGGTTTTTATAATGGTTCTTTAAGTACCTGATATGGCATACAGGTTACATTTAAGAGATCTAAGGATCCAGCTTTATCCTGCTTTGCCTCTGCAAGGATTTCTACAGTAAGTTCCCATCACACATGGTACAAAGCAGCCTGTGTGGCCATTGAAATTAAAGTGACCTCATAAACTAGTTTTAGCGCCCACACAGAATTTGCACATGTATATCAAATAGCAGTAACCTTGGATGGAACCAAAAATAATAATTTCCTTTATTTTGGTAATTACAATTTTGGCCAAATACGTAAGTATGCAAGCCAAAAACAAATTAGCCAAAAATCTATTTCTGCATATATATATATATGCAGAAATAGATTTTTGATATGTATATTTATTTCTCAGCAGAAAAAGATTTTCAATTCAGTTCATTTTTAACATGGTTCCATGCAAGAAATGCCAACTTTTCATACCAGCAGCACTAGCCCATACAGTTATGATAATTTAGGACTTTTCAGCACTATTGGCATTTCAGTGATATTGCAGTGTAGGTGTTTTGTTACGGAAACTATCCAAAGCAATTCGTCCAAATTGTTTTCCTGAAAATGTTGCTGCATTTGTACTCCAGCTCCATTTTAATTATGAAATATTACACACAGACAGTTCACTGAATTCATCTCTTTACTTATTCATTTACAAAAATGAACCTGGTGAGACTCTTGATCTGCGGAGGAGTCTCAGACCTACTCCTCACTGACACTTTCTTGGCTTTCAAACAAGCTAAACATTGATTCCTTCTTTCTCATCCTTGGGCCTATTATGTATCTGTCTTTTTCTCCACCTTTCTCTCTCTCTCTCTCCATCCTTCAAAAACTTGTTTAAATTCTTCTAATCACTTGTTTAATCTCCTCTTTTCCTATCAGCATTTTGGAGCTCAGGCGTATCGAGCCAACTGTCCTCCAGGATTCTGTTCCCCCTTCTAACAGGTGAGGCCGCTAACAACATCATTTTTCCCCGTCCCTGAAGTTTGGAGCCAGTTCTAATCTGCAGCGCTGAATGTACGTCCAACTGTAATTTACGTGGGAGTCTGTGCATGCACACTGCAGCTGCGACTCAGTCCTCCATTGATTCTTATTCTATTTCATGAAACTGTCAGCTTGTGTTACATATAAAAGTGCTGGCACCGTGCAATAAATCTTCCTTAGTAGAGATTAAACAATCCTCTGTGAGAATGATGCTAAATATAAGTCACATTAGATTGGAATGCGCTGCACACATGTGAATCAGAAGTGAGTGCATGTGCCTGTGTCGGAATGAATGTGTGGATATGTGTGCATGTACGCTTGTACATGCACACATTGAATGTATGGGCTTGTGTGTATTTATGTGAAAAAAACCTGCCACACGCTATATAATTGAATATGGGGAAAAAAGGGTTTTATTTTTCCCGGTGTCACTCCTGATGGATGCCCCTCATAAGACAAGCACAATCAGGGATCATTCCTCATCTTTCCTCCCACTCATTACACTTCCTCTCCATCATATTTTATTCCCTTAGCCCAACCTTACTCTTCTTTTTTTTTTTTTTCTCCCTCCTTTTTCTTTGTTGGCACTGGTAGCTAGTGGTGTCACCGTGAATTTCATGCTGCCACATTGTTCTGTCCTAGTTGAGAGGGAAGCAGGCTGTCTTTAATTCAGTCCCTATGACCATCACAAGGCGAAGCAAAATGGCAGAGCTTTAGAACAGCTTTTTACTTTGCTCCACCATCATATTTCCATAATGTTACACTTTTATGACAATACATTCTGCATGTGGAGCATCAGTGAAGAGGTTGTTTAAGGCCACATTATTGTTGTATTAGTTTTCAGTGGTTTGGTAACAGCCCGTGCACATTCCCTCCATCCTTTGAGTGTCATGTTTTGGATGTGAGCAGTTTATGGGTGCTGCCACAAGCTTTCCGAGTTGAACAGGCCCGTGTACACATCTCTATGTTTAACTAACAGAAAACGGAAGTCATTCTTTCCAATCGAGGGTGAATGACGGGCAGTAACGGACTAGTACCTCCTTGTGGCCGTTGGATTCATTGGCCATCGGAACAATGTTGGATTTTCCTCAAGGCAACCGTGGGTCACAGAGGTTTGTAGAGGAGCTAATGTTCGCACCAAATCCTACAACACTTACGTGTGCAGTGTGTTCCAGCTGTAAGTCCCCTTTCCACCCCAGTCCAAGACCCCTGATGCTATCCATAACAAGAGGCATCGCCATGCTAGCCTGGTCCTACCAGACTCTCGTACATTTCCTTTGTACAGAGAGTCTGGCCGCTCTCCATTGACAAGTGTTAACTTCCTTGAAGGCGGGTACTCTGTTGAGGTTTAAAACTATTGGATCTGCCCATCTGCCATAACCAATCGCTAACGTTTGGTAGTGACGTCGGCATAGCATCACTAGCGTTCGCCTTAGCCACTCCTTCACCACTGGAAAATCTAACTGTTCCAGAACCCTGTGGGGAGGAGGGCCACATCATCATGGCCACTAACAAAACTCAGTAAAGATTGTTCTTGCTCGGGCTTTAACTTCTGGATATTTGGCAGCGTTGCCACAACGGACCAAATGGCTTCGCTCGCATCTTTCTCCACTACCATTACAGAACTACAACTCAAACTAGCGCACAACCTCAACGTCATCATTCTCAGCCACTCCCTCTGTTCGCTGATTGGACCGGTAAAGATTTGGCCAGAGAAAACCCAAGAATATACAGCAAACCCAGACGGAGTAATGAAGGAAAATGAAAATTGAGCGGCAGTACGTAGGAGGGCGGAGCCAGGCTATCACCATGCCCCCAGCTTAGTAGGAAGGCGACTGTTCTCACAGATTAGGGTGCTAATCACCCATCCATACAATGTTATTATGTTATATATAGATATAACACTTCTTGCTCTATTGAAGCTGTGACAGAGAAGGTGAATAATACACCCTGTGTGATCACAGCCATCCTGACTCTGCCACTGTTACACATAATGTCCAATTGCCAGTCTATCAGCTACCAAAAGGCATAAATATTACACTCATTTTGTGTCTTTATTGGTTAACTATACTGTTATGTAAAATAAAGCCATGTATTCACAGCAGTAAAAACCTCACAGTTTTTATTGTTATTAATGTGTGAGAATAAATACTGAGAGCATATCTTTGAATCAGCTTATTTTCCGCTGAGCACAATGTGTATCTGAGTGTATCTGCGTGTAGTCTCCCCCTTCAAAGCCACTGCATGCTGATTGTTCTCTAAATGAGGACTCTATCCTAAAAAATATGCCCTAGCCGTGGTCATTTATATTCATAATTTGTAATTACTGTGAGTTAAAAGCTGATCCACAGTGGGTTGTGTCTCCTTTCGTGCTTAGTATCTGTGTGTGCAGTTGCATCTGCATGTGTCTGCTTGTGATGCATCATACATCTGATAGGTGGATATAAAACTTAGGAAGAACTCTAAAGCTGGCCTCATTCACCTTGTGTGGTGAACAGCAGTTGCCGGAGGGGACCATTTCTCAGTTAGCTTCAAACAGATAGTCTAATAGCGGCTCAAAGGACACACGCTCTTCACGCTGTCTTCTTCTTTCCTCTCCTCTCTTTTAAGTGAGGCAGAAATATGCCTTGTCTTGACGGAATGGGTAAAGATTTGACTGAGTCGATGAAGTTATCAATATTTAACAAAGCTCTTTAAACTTACACGACACAACTGCCTAGCTGAACCGAAAGAGATGGAAATGAACCACAGAGAAGTAAATGAGTGGAAAAGAAGAACAGAAAAAAGAAGATCCCTTTGGAGTGACAGAAAAGAACGCAAAAGTACTTATTTTGACTTGAAATGAATTACCTAAAGATGAATGAGAAAGGCCTTGGCCAAGAGGCAAATGTCCAATTGATTGTGTTTTTAAAGAAGGTTAGTTTTGTTGCAGCAGCAGGATGTTTCATTAAAAAGGAACCCTATGAATCAATCCTGTTGGTTGCATCAAAGGCAGACAACAAAAAATGTCTTTGAAATGAAATCGCTTTTTCAATCCCTCTTAAATTCCACAATGCTTTTCATCAACAATCCCTTTGTGGCACTGTATTTTCTCCAAATTTCAAATGCCATTTTCTCTTTGCCTCCTTTTGTGTGCCTTCAGTGAGCATGAAGAACTGAAGCTCATGGCAGTAGGCTTGATAAGCGGAACTCCACACCAAACGGTGGGGTGACTGTCGGTGTCAAACTGTCGCAAACCGATCTGTGTCAGACACAAGACAGGTGAGAGGTGAGTGCTGCAGCATTTTATGGTTCAGCGGTGTCATTTTGGGGACACAAGAGGAAGAAAGAACATGAAAAGAGGGACATGGTTTTTAACAGCCATTATACCCTTCTTTTCTTTCAGTCTTCAAGCTCTTTGCTCTTTTCTGCAACCTTTTCTTTGGGCTGCTTGTCTCTAGTGACCTCCCTTTTCATCTCCCTCACACCATTCTCACATCCATCGAATTCAATCAATCAAATTTTATTTTAAAGTGAAAATCACCATTCAACATGGTCTCAGTGCACTTTACAATTAAATAAACACAGAAATAACAGACAGCAACAAAACAGGGTTAACACTTTTGCAAGGCACTGTATCCGTGTCACATTCTCATTAAGGGCTGAGCCCCCCTAAAGGTCTGATGCTAGAATCGCCCCTGAGTGTCGCCATATCTTCCGCTCCACTCCGCTAAAATTTTGCTCAGGTACAGCTCATACCATGAGCGCGGGCAGTACATGCAGTACATGCAGATGAATGGCGACTCCCTCCATGCCACCAGTGCCTGTCATCTGGTGGCCTTTTTGCCTGCGGAGCTCCGGGCATGAAGGGAAGGCAGGCAGGGGTTGTTCATCTGATTAAATACAATGCAGCTTTTTGTTCTCTTTTTGAAGCGAGTCTTGAGCGATTTCAGTGGAGTGGGGTGAAATACGAGTTGAGTGTGGAGCGATATTAAGCGGAGCAACCTGGAGCAGCTTTGAGCAGGGGAGCGGAGGGAACGAACAGCTCCTTCATAAAGAGCGAAAATTCTCACTGCTCCACTCCACTCATATGCTATAGTACTAACTAGCCTATTTCAACTTCTCTGCTCGCTTGCAGACTAGTTTTCAGACAAACTTTCAATTACAACACGTGGTGTTAATTACAATAATTAATTGATTAAGGTTGATGGGCAGCTCACTGGTTATTGTTAATACAGTAAAGATCAGCATCGCACTGATTTGTAATCCTATGTGTTTATTTTTCTTCTTAACATACATTTGTCAACATATTTTTAAGCTTAGTTTCTATTTTTTTATTGAGTATGGTTAATAAAGCGAGCTTCACCCTGGTGTACAAGTACCCCTGTTGGGAATCACTGGTTTAGATTAAATCCGGATCCCAATTTAGAAAGTTGATTTGAGATTTTTTTTCTGAAGCCTGCATTTGTTGGCTAGAATTGGGTTTTGGCAAGAGAGCTAGTGAGAAACAGTGTGGGATTTTGGTCTGTTATGAAGTGAGAAGAAGAAAAAGAGGATTTATTCTGTTAACCAAAGTCAAAGATCAAAGTGATGGCATAAAAGGCATATCACTGCCAGTCCAATATTTCCCTGTCATCCAAACAGCATCCAAATGTTAATCTTGCCTTGATATATATTTTTTGAATTTCATCATTTGGACGTGAGAAAAGACACAAGGACCCACACAGCAGCACACAGTGATGTAAGAGAGAGATCTTTCTGTCTCTCTCTGTCACAGACACGAAAATGCACATGCCCATCCTCACACACCAGCCATCTCCTCATAAGCTAATCACTCCTACAGATGTGTGCACAAATGCATGCAACACTGCAGTGCAGATCAGTGAGGACAATCAATCAGTAATAGCATCTTGTGACTGCTCCCAGATTTCTTCCCTTTGCCCTCTAGTGTCTTCAATATTTAGACTGTTTGACATCAAATTAATACATGAATGTCAATGAGGCAGATCTCAGTCCCCTAAGCGTACACACACACTCATAGAAAAGAGAGGGCATGAAAAAGCAGCAGGATGCAGTCAGAAGCAAATCATCTCAAAAACCAAAGACGGGAGCAGAGTCCTTTGTAGTTTATGGCTTGGTTATTGTTCAGTCAAACTCCATTTTTGGACGGCTTGATTCAAGATAGATCGAAGATTGCTAGTGGATACAGTGCAGGCCGTGAGTGATCTTCTGATTGTTACTTCAGAAAAAAATGATTTCTAGTATTGTACAGAGGGGGAAAAGCCGGTTTGAAGTATCCTATTTTATGGTGGTGTCTGATTCTCCTTGAAAGTGAAACCAGTAATAAGGCAGCGTGACTACAGCCCTCTACAGCACCTGCGTATCAAGGATCTCATCTCAAACAAAGCCACACAGTCAGTTCCTTTACACCTTGGGATGGAACATCTACCTCCATTTATTACATAGTAGCCCTGACTAATGGCTCTAAAACAAATACTGGCTTTATTTATCTGCTGAGGCTTCTGAAGTTTATTCCTTGTAGCATATTGCCAAGACACACAATTTCCTTGTAAGTGCACTACACTCAGTACTTTCCATGTCCATGGAGCTCTTGTGGTTAATACATGTGTCTAAAGTATAGACATTCTACAAGTCATGAATACATTGATGCCTTTCAAGAGGCAGTGTGAATAGTTCTGAGAATTTTTTTTTTGTTTCCGTTTTCTTTTAACAATACTACTGGGTTTGAATGTGGCTTTTGTAGCAGAAATCTCATGTCCTGTCTCAACTGTGTTTGTATAGCACATCTTACTGCCTACAGTAGAAAATCATAGAAAATAGCTGCTGCAAAAGTAAAGATTGTATTAAGTCAAACGGAAAATACCACCTTGCCAGACCTCTCAAAATTGACAAGGATCTCCAGGAATTCCAGACAATCATCTCTTTGATCTGTGTCTGTGTCTTAGCCCAAACTTTATTAGCGGTTTGGGCTAAAACTGGTCACATTCAATTAGCATGAAAACATATCCCAGAGAACGGTTGACTCGGTAATCATGCGTTATTAACCCCTAGAGTCATTTTGCGCCGGATTTCTCCTTTAAAGAGACATGCCCAGTATGGACATGCTACATCAAGTTACACTCCTCCCTGAACACTACCTTGATAAAATTGTTTGTTTGAGCCTAGAGCATTTCATTGTTTGTGCTACTCAGAGTTTGGCACTGAGCTGGGTATACAAGTTCATCGCAAACACTGGAGCCTGTGGCTATCAAAGCCCTCCTGCTTTGATGCAATTACCTTTTTTAAATTCCTGTCCAAAAGATTTGTGTGCAAATATCAACGCATTTGAAGCGAAGCTGATTTAACGCTAACACCAGGTGTGAGGAAAATGTATCCAATTATCTATTTACTTCCTGCCCCTTGCCCCCTCACCCCCATACTTTTACCCAGACTTTAAGCAGTAGCACTACAGGTGTAAATAAAGTTTCCAACCTTTGACATTCAGAACTCAGAACTGGTTGAGGTATACCAAACCATTTATTAATAGAATGATTTTTTTGTTATTATTATTATTATTATTATTATTATTATTATTATTATAACATTATTATTTTATCTAAACCTTAACCATTCATCACTGCAGGTCAGAGGAAATTATTAGAGTGGATAAAATGTTCAAAACAAATACTCTTAAACAATTCCAGGTTACTGCGGAATTTAGTTATGATTAGTTAAAGGAGAACTCCGGGCAATTTTTACGTTGATCCTGATCGCTATAAGTATGTGAGTACTGTCGATAGCAAAAAAAATGAGCCGAATCGGTGCTAGCATCATGGAGCTACTGCAGCTAATGCCGAGAGATCCCAGTTAGCTAAAACGGCAGTTTTGGGGGCATATCATAAAGAGTTCCTTTGTGCCTCTTAACAGACACAAAATGCAACTAAAATGTCTGTGCAACATGAACAGGGCCCTTACATGACAACAAGAAGCGTTTTGAACTCAGACATTGTTTAAATTCACCTACCCTGTTAGCTGCTAGCTGCCGTCTGATGAGTGAATGTTTTCAGCCAGGCTTCGGTAATAATCATCAAGCAGCAGTTCTGTGTGTATTTGTAGCATATATATATATATATATATCCATTTTGTGTGCAATCCATCTGGCGTTGGTGAATAGTAGTCTCTGCAGTGGCGAACTGTGCGTTAGTTGCCTTAGCCAGGCTAGCAGGTCCGACCGGCATCCTTCTATTTTCTCCCCGCCTTCCCCGCCTGCCGCGGCCGACAACAATCCACGGGCGCCCGCTGGTCTGGTGGATGTCCTCCAGGGGACAGTTCATGCTTTCGCGATGAAATTTTTGCGGCAAAAAAAGTTTATTTCCCCCTCAAAAATAGGTAATTGAGCACTGTAGTGGTTATGATCATATCAGTGACTATGTAACTACATGGAAACGGGCCAAATGATGCCTGTTTCTTTTACAGTAATAGCGTTACAGAAGGCTGGCTCTAGCTCCATATTTACGTTACTCCAAGCTTCTTCCCTTGTGAACACCTCCACTCTTCTACGCTATGATCTGCTGTTTACCTTTTCCTGCTACAACTGAATTCCCGCGGGACTTCAGCGCAAGACTACAGCCAGCCTTCTGTAACGCTGTTACTTTACAAGAAACATGCATCATTTGGCCCGTTTCCATGTAGTTACATAGTCACTGATATGATCATAACCACTACAGTGCTCCATTACCTATTTTTGAGGGGGAAATAAACTTTTTTCGCCGCAAAAATTTCGCCGCGAAAGCATGAACTGTCCTCTGGAGGACATCCACCAGACCAGCGGGCGCCCGTGGATTGTTTTCGGCCGCGGCAGGCGGGGAAGGCGGGGAGAAAATAGAAGGATGCCGGTCGGACCTGCTAGCCTGGCTAAGGCAACTAACGCACAGTTCGCCACTGCAGAGACTACTATTCACCAGATGGATTGCACACAAAATGGATATATATATATATATATATATATATATATATATATATATATATATATATATATATATATATGCTACAAATACACACAGAACTGCTGCGTGATGATTATTACCGAAGCCTGGCTGAACACACTCACTCATCAGACGGCAGCTAGCAGCTAACAGGGTAGGTGAATTTAAACAATGTCTGAGTTGAAAACGCATCTTGTTTTCATGTAAGGGCCCTGTTCATGTTGCACAGATATTTGAATTGCATTTTGTGTCTGTTAAGAGGCACAAAGGCACTCTTTATGATATGCCCCCAAAACTGCTGTTTTAGCTAAGTGGGAGCTCTCGGCATTAGCTGCAGTAGCTCCATGATGCTAGCACCGATTCGGCTCGTTTTTTTTGCTATCGACAGTACTCACATACTTATAGCGATCAGGATTAACGTAAAAATTGCCCGGAATTCTCCTTTAAGGTTACTCATTAAATGTTTGATGTTCACAGTTTATATGTATTAAAAAAACTTGGATTATTGTTGTATGATAAAAAAAAATTTAAGAAATGTGATTTTTCTGTAGCTTGTGATATAGTGATTTGCAAAGCTTTGTTTGTCCTCAGTCTATTATTGTGTTGTGGCTGCCTGCCACAGAGGGTTCAGGCAATGGGGCCAGTTCTGTAGCAGCTGTGAGGGCCAGATGTACTAACGCTTTTGCACCCACTTTAGGCGTATTTGTTTCACAACGTGCGCATAAAAGCATGGCGAGGTATGTACAAACAGGCTGCACTGAGGTAAAAGCGCAGACTGCCTGTTGCGGGAACAACAGGGTCAAGGGGAAAGTGGGAGTTTCCCATAAAAAGATGGGCGGGGAAGCGTAAAGTGCGCCTAATTATGTATTCCGCGGTATGTACCAAAAATGCCCGTGAAAGTGCGCCTCTATTTTACGGTGAAAATTCTCCACCTCTTAAAAGCAGGTGTAAAACTGGAAGCGGATTACCTTGCATATGCCTCTTGGTGAAATGGCAGCAGTAATCCGAGCAAGACGAAGACATAGGCCAAGGAGACGAGCTGAAAAGATTTTTGCCACAAGGATCAGACTTTTTCAGTTGAGTGAACACAAAATCATTAAGCGTTACAGATTAAGAAGCCATGCAATATTACAGTTACTGGAAGAAATAAAAGATGACATTGAATCTCCGACTCAGCGTTTACATTCCATTCCAGCAGTTGTTAAACTCCTCGCTTCTTTACAAATATTGGCATCAGGATCATTTCAAACAGTCATAGCATCAGCAGTGGGAATATAGCAGCCTGCACCACTCGGCCGTATCATAGCACAAGTACTTAATGCTTTGCTACAGCGCAATTTATGGTATAGTGGGCAGAGAAAGGTGCTGATTACCCGATGAGCTGCAGGTTTGGTAAATGCGACGTAAGCTGAAGTATCACAGCGTGCGCTTTCCGCAGGTTGGCCATGGCACTGATAACGCTACATTCACAAATGTACGTACATCTGGCCCTCAGTGTAAACCTCGCCCAGTTGGTAGAGCAACAGGGACCACATAAACAAGCGCATCATGCTTTTCTCCGCCTAAATGATTACTGGTTGAGTTACACTCAAAACTTAGAAATTAACTACTTTAATGAAATATAAGTTTAGTATTGAGAAATAAGATCTGTGTGTTCTCAGTTCATGTCTGGTATACTCCCTCTCCATATTGAAACAGGATGTTGGTCGGGCACCAGTGAGGAGTGTTATTTATGGGATCTCAATGAAAATCGAAAATGAAGTTCATTTTATCATGATTTAAGATTGCAATTATTTAACAGAAGATGAGGCAGGATATACAGTAGATCTGTTAGTTTGGTTGTTTGAACGCAAGACATTTTTATGTTCATACTTTTCAGAACAAGCATGGGCTAAAAGGATGACTGCTTTGTACCGATGATTGTCTGGAAGTGACATATATCTAGCTATTTATTTATTAAATTCTTTGTGTTTGTAGTTTTGTTTTGAGTATGAAATATTTAGTTGGACAATTTATGGGTTACACTATTGTGTTGTGGCTGCTGTAATATGTTTTCTTTATTCTTTATTTTGTGCAAAGTAGAGTATGTTGTGCGTGGACATTGGACCGGAAGCTGTGAATGAAATTACTTTTGTATTGGTGTCATGTAATTCTGTGTGGGATAGGCCAGTTAGTGGCATGACACGTAAATAAAATATATATCATACACTTTCAAATGATCCTTTAGTGTGTTATGTACCTCAACACTGCTATTAAAAAGGAAACATATCAAGTTAAAAGCACACTATGTAACTTTTCCCTCTTCGGTCCCCTACAGATTGTCTCATTGGGACTGGAACTACTGTAGTTCCAGTCCCAATGAGAACTACTGTAGTTCCAGTCCCAATGAGACAATCTGTAGGGGACCGAAGAGGGAAAAGTTACATAGTATGCCTTTAAGAAGTAAGATCATGTCAAATTAAATCATGAGGCATACAAGTGAAATGCCGGTTTGTGGACTACACCATGCAGGGCCCAGTTTACAATTACCAATAATGATTGATTTTAGAAGTGTTTTCTATGAGCTCTACACCATTAAGAGCTTCATATTGCTGCCTTTCTGTGATGCCTGGACGGGATGCTGAATACACTTTAAAGTGATGTGATGAAAATTTTTTGACAGCCCCCATGAGTATCACGTCATCGATCTGTACGAGACCTACAGCACATAAACAAGTTGCAAATGACATATGTATCAAATAATAAGAAAAGAGAAGCTATGGAAACTTAAAAAATAAATAAAAACAGTAAATGTGGCATTTCAGAGCCAAAAAGAGATTAATATATTAGGTCAATGCCTCCTAACAGTGGTTCATTTATGATTATTTCTAAGAGCATAGATTTATGCTTTTGGGAAACACTCCTTACTCTTAACAAGGTTTGTAAGAGGAATTTGAGAATGTTTGTTAGATTAATTTTACAATATTGCCTGAAGATGCTTTTGGGAAACAGGGCCCAGGCCAGTTAAATGGCATCAAATAAGGCATAAGCTACTGTTTAGTTATGTTTTCAGTCACCTGTGTCCAAACAAGAGGACATATTTACTTATGAAGATCACACTCCATATTTGTGTGTAAACCACATTTACATTGAGTTGTTTGTGAACTCAAATTTCTATTTCTGTTTTACAGGCCCATGGAAACACAGCCGCGTGTGACAACAGCCAGAGTGACACAAAGTAATTGTGTTTGTGCTGAAGACATTGCTGCACAATGAAAACTGTTATTTCCCCCTGTTAGCAGCCTAATAAATATTTGCGTCATGCAACTATATTTAATTTTTATGGGTAGTAATCTACTGCTCTTTTGGGACTGAACCACAGTGAGATTCATCAAGTGACGCAGAGGCAAAGGACACATTCGGCACCAGTCAGTGCTCAAGTTCATTAGTGAGCATCTATGTATTCTGTGCACACACAAGTTAGGCCCTTAATACAAAATGCAAACTGTATGCACTTTCCAAATGAATTGAGTGATGCGTAGTAATAACAAAATCTCATTGTTCTGTGGTGATAGTGAAATGGTGATTATTCAACAGTGCAGTCATTTTTGCTAGCGGACCTTCTCATACATAATGCATCCAAATCATTGCATTTTTTCCTCCATTCTGGGCTGCAATGCATATTTGATCAAGTCAGTGAAATATTTAGCACTCTTTCGATTTGATATTCTCTTCTAAAGGGGATTTCAGTTTATATATTTTCTTCACATCACTCGTGTCTCCTCTGGGACCAAACTTCCGGGGGTGCCTTTATTTGTTTGTTTACCGGAGAGATGTTTGATTGGTTAATGTTTGAGTAATGATTAATGAAGCAGCCAATCAATTCAAGAGATTATTAAGGCTCATAGGACATTGATCTGTAAGAGGGCACAGGCACTGAACGGCAGGTTGGGCTCATTCCAACTGATTTGATTGAAATTAGAGAAGCTCAAACTGTGCGGCTTCTCTTCCTCTGCCCTCACATTTAAAATGTCAACTGTTATTCAGTCGAAGACTGAATAACAGAAATTGACGAGAAATTGACGAGAAATTGGTGGAGGAGGAGAAGTACAGCTACGGTGCTCTCTTCAACTAATGACAAATGATCACTTTATACAAAATGTCAAAAGTTGTTATTTGCTAAAAATGAAAAGGTTGCTGGGTTTAAAAATGTTGTCATTTAAAAGAACTCACCGTCTGGGTTACTTTTAGAACCGTTTAGACATGCAGCTGAGAGAACAGATTTCAGGGAAACTTTCAGGGAGATCTCTGCAATTGAAACAACTACTACTACTTTCAACTCAGTTATTTATTAAAAAAATACTCCAATAATAATAATAATAAAAACAAATAGTTTGACATTTTGGGAATTATTATTAGCTTTTCTTGCCAAGAGTTAGATGAGAAGACACCACTCTCATGCCCGTATGCTAAATATAAAGCTTCAACAAGGTGACGGTTAGCTTAGCATAATGACTTGGAGCAGGGGGAAACAGCTAGCCTGGCTCTGCAAAGGTGAATCCACTAAAGCTCACTAATTAACGCATTATAAATCGTTTGACAGAGACAGGCTAACTGTGTCCCCGTGCTCCTGCTCTTTATTCTAAGCTGACAGTCTCCTGGCCATAGCTTCATATTTAATGGACAATTACGAGAGTGGTATTGATCTTATCATCTAACTTTTGACACAAAAGTAAGATTATGTCTTAAAATGTCAAGCTATTCCTTTTCAGAAAGCTACAATTATGCAAATGTAACGAACACAATTCTTTACGCCAGTGTCACTATCTTACAATTGGATTTTAACCAAATAAAACAAAAGTGTCTTCTGAAGTGCTGAAAGGAGACACAAACATGTTAGTGCTTGTGGCATCCATTAGTACTAAGGACCTGAACAAGCCCTTTGTATTCATTCAGACCGTGGTGCATAATGTTTTCTTCAAATCCTTTTAAACACAGGCACATTGCTGAATAACCCCTTGAATGTGGTGATTATTTTCTTTAGCTTGTTGATTTTTTTATGCTCAAGTTGAAGGTCCTTAAAAAGTCCTGACTCCCCAATCAAAACGGATTTTGAGACAAGTAGCGACAATTAACCAATCTTCTTCTGCTGCCTTAAAGCTATAGTGCGTAGTTTCTGTCTCCCCCATGAAGAATTCTATGTAATGACAACAACACTGTCGGCACGTCCACATGATACAAGCCTTCCGTGATCAAGCACGCGCCCCCACCTCTCCTCCATGCAGTTGCTAGTAGCCAAGGAGGACATGGAGGATTATAAAACCAGATGGACTCTTCAGGAGAAGTAATTATCTTCACTCAAGTTTCTGTGCGGGGAAGTCACCGTACGCCACAATCTTCTGAACATAGTCATACTGACAAATACAGAGAGAGAGTTGTGTAGAGATGTTAATCTTAATTAGCTTTATAGCAACTAATTTGGCAATGGCTTGATTGTAACGGACATTCATCAATCAATCAAAAAGTTACGCACTAAAGATAAATATCAAGCAGATGCATGTGTTGACGTTTTTTAAGTCATGGTATCCAATGCTCAAGTATTATATGGTCTTTGTGCAATAATGCAAATAATTTGGATTTTATCATTCATCATTTATCTTATGCCATTTATTGACCAGGAAGTGTAATTTTAAAACTGTTAAACAACTGTTTAAGGCAGTGGTTCTCAACCTTTTTGAGTTGTAACCCCCCACAGCAACTGCAGAGAAACGATTGCATTGTTTAATCCCTGCACTGTTCACTTTTGCACTACCACCATTGCACACAGTCTACCATAGAACCTTTAACTCTTTACATTTCTGTGAATGATTTGTATAACTCTTTACATTTCTGTGAGTGATTTTTATGTATGTGAGATATATGTCTGTATGTGTGTTTGTTGTGTTATGGTTGTCTAAGCTACTGCATGCCTAAAATACCCCTCGGGATGAATAAAGTATTCTATCTATCTATCTATCTAATGAGGTTGGTGTTCGTGACCCCCCCAACCCCTTGACAACGACAAAGAGAGCTGCAAACCGGTGTAATCTGCTGTTTCTACATGCCTATCCCTGCTGATTTTGAGGGATTTTTGTGAATGTTCTGATTAACAAATGACAGTTTAGTTAAGTTTTCGTTTTAGCAGCTAGCACCCAGCCTTGTCTCCCAGGCTCTGTGGATTTTTGATGTGTATGTGACTTTTTCTCTTCCCCTGCTCCACCTTCAGACTCCTTTCTGTGTTCCAGGACCTCCTGATTTACACATAAAGCTCTGACTATAACACATGAAATGTACCAACTCACACAGTAATGTAAAACCCCCCCAGGTTGAGAACCACTGGTTTAAGGTATCTATTGTTCAACATGTATTATAATTGGGCCAGTGATGTCTGAAATATGAGTTTATGTTTTACTTTTAGCACCCTGATCAGGTGTTTTGAAACTCTTAAAAACAAATTGAAGCATTACTCTATGTTCTATCTAAATCAGATGATATATGTAAATGTTTTGACGTATCAAATTTAGAAATGTTGCTCTTTAGTTGGAATTCTCCTCTCAAGGCAATTACTATTTGTGTTATAACACCAGAACACAGTGCTGATAGATCATCCCTCAAAGCTTCATTAAACCTACATTGTGTCATTTTTTGAGTTAATTCTTAACAAACACCCCTTTGTTCTTTCACAAATATGTGCTCATACATGTGTAATTACTTCCACCAACTGACACCATGACTGACAGCTGTAGTCACGAGGACCCACAAGATCTGACAAATTCACATAGAATAGAACCATAAAACCAACAACAGTTTGTTTCCATCCAGAGGAGTAGAGGGGAAACAACTCTGTGCTGTGTTTTCAAGGTGTAATGCAGGGAAATATGATCCACCGTGAGCACGGTGTATTTTATTTTGAAAACCGGATGTTTATTTTGTTTCTGTGCTCAACTTCCTGTCCTGCACTATCTGCCGTGTGCTGACTTGAGAACTGTGGAGCTCTCCAACATCCGGCAAAAATAGAAGCTCTGCGTATCTGCTCCGGAGGGCCGGGGCTGTGCCGGAGTTGGAACGCAGCCGGTCTGCAGTTAGTGGAAATACACACATCGACTTCAATGGAAACCTATTGACTCCGCCGCCGTTCCGGAGCAGATACGCAGCCGGTGGAAATTGGCGGTAACACAATGTAGCTTTAAATTTAGGCCCGTGATGTCTGTGATGTCACCTGAGATATAATGTCTGACGGTCGATTAACACACGGCGCTGATCCATTTGACCGTGCGACGCTTCTGTCGCGCTGTGCTCCACTCTATTCCTATGGGTGACGTCAAGCAACTTCAACGTGCACGCAAAGGATTCCGGGAAGGCGGCGCTGCATTTGAAAA
The DNA here is from genome assembly GCA_023566125.1 of Zingel zingel. Taxonomy (NCBI): domain Eukaryota; kingdom Metazoa; phylum Chordata; class Actinopteri; order Perciformes; family Percidae; genus Zingel; species Zingel zingel. The sequence continues at coordinate 22,890,974 of CM042330.1, forward strand.
AATGCTGCGCGTCCAAAAGCTGGCCGATGCCCATCTTTATGTAAATGAATCCACTGAATGTGACGCGACTATCCAGTAGAAGTAGACGAAAATCTTTCAAACTAACCTTTGTCGATCTGAAATGAAGACAGATTCAGCAACTGTATGGCTTATTTCTCGTTTAAAATGTTTTCAGAAACATGTTTCGGTGAACTATTTTCATAAAATACTAAATCGTATTCTCAACGCACCGCCATGACACTCGGTTGAAATTCTCGAGCAGCCAGACCCATGTCACACGTTCGTCCAATCAGCTGCCGGTCAAGGGCGTGGAGCATCAACCATGGATGTATGACGTCGCGACACCACGCTTCAGTCGTGTCAGACAAATGGATCTGTACCGACAGCCAGTGACTTCATTGTGTGGCGGACAATGTTGTGCTATTCTGAACCTGCTATTATTATGAGTTCAAAAGATGGTAAAGTTAGGTTTTTAGGGAAAAAGTATAACAAATATCTGAGTAACAAGAGTCTATTGGTAACCAGCACAACAAATGTCTGACACATTTTGATTGACCTCATTGTGTCAATTAGTTTGTAGACCAATCTCCATAATAAAATCTTTACTTTCTGAGTAAGCGTTTGACAAATTGTTTTCCGCCCTGGCAATATCCATTTCATTACAGTGACACTTGTATTTGAATACCAACAAGGCTGCTGTTGTCTCACAACTCGGGATGCCGACATGGCAGGTGTTCAAATTGATAATATTGGCCCAGGTGCAGCTGATTTGGGTAACAACAAGAAATGAATGAAGCAGTTTCACACACTCTGTTCCTTTCACAGTGAGATGAATGAAAAGAGTTTAGAGTGCTTGCAAATTTTAATTCTTCTTCTTTTGTGTGTAAAATAATTCAATTTAAATTCAAAACTTCTGTTACAGGCCCACCAAACCTGACCTCAACAAACCACCTTCTGTGCAACATTGTGAAGTCCTGAGGGACTTTCCTTAAGTCTGCTTCATCTTCGTCTTATTCCCAATCTCCCATCATGGTTCACCATTTAAAATCTCAGAAAACCATGTCTCACGTCATCCCTTAACTGGACCATCTCTCACATACTACTTAAAAAAATTAAAATAATTAGATTTATGGAGCCTGTTGGGTAGTTTCTGCACAGAAATTGTTCGGAATAATTTTTTTGTTGCTACTTTTTTTTCCTGCTGACCTTGCCATGGTGGAAGAAATATTTAAATGATTTGCTTAAGTAAAAGTGTGATGTTTGGTGTTTTAAGCCCCCAAAGTCATCTTCCAGGCAGCGCAGCTCGGATCTTCTGCGTTGACTGGCCCATGACGTCACGATGGGCATGCGCACTAGCAACAATTTGTTTGTGTTGTCGTAGCAACCGGTAGCAACATGCTCGTTCATGAGCTTCTCTCTCATGTCTCTTACAAGTGGTGAACTCATGAACTCGCCGTTTCATTGTATAAAATATTCACTAACATTAAACACTGTTTTCGTTGTTCCTGATCGTTTACATGCTTATCTAAATAAATGATGGATGTATTTAGACATCCAAGGAGATGTAAATATTATGTTGTGCTACTAGCTAGCTACTAAGGTTAGCCTGCAGTTTTGTGAACAGAGCTTCTCTTAATAACATCCATGGCTTCATCTCTCATCCATTTACAGCATACATACCATGGATGTATTAATAGAACACATGGTGAATTACAACCATTAGCGTTAGCATTATCCATTATTACAGCTATAGGACCTCGGGAGAACAGTCATATGAGCATGCGCAGTGCAGTCTGCTCGCGTCCGTTATGCACGTTCATCATGCCTAGTTTAATAACTCTGGATTTGGCTACTAGTAAATGTTAAAATGTAAAAAATTTGACGTTTTAAACAAGGACCCTTTAAGTGTTCGGGCTGGTAAACTGATGTACCCCCAAAAAAATTATCTGCTGAAATATAGAAGTTTCTTTTGCGCTAAGCCCATGGTGGCTTCAAAGGAGAAATCCGGGCAATTTTTACGTTAATTTTGATCGCTATACTTTTTTGAGTACTGTCTATAGCAAAAAACACGAGCCGAATCGGTGCTAGCAACATCGAGCTACTGCAGCTAATGCCCAGAGCTCCCAGTTAGCTAAAACGGCAGTTTTGGGGGCATATCATAAAGAGTGCCTTTGTGCCTCTTAACAGACACAAAATGCAATTAAAATGTCTGTGCAACATGAACAGGGCCCTTACATGACAACAAGATGCGTTTAGCAACTTAGCCATTGTTTAAATTCACCTACCCTGTTAGCTGCTAGCTGCCGTCTGGGATGTGTGAGTGTGTCCAGCCCGGCTTTGGTAATAATCATCAAGCAGCAGTTCCGTGTGTATTTGTAGCATAAATATCCATTTTGTGTGCATTCCATCTGGCGTTGGTGAGTAGGAATCTTGTCCTGTTGATCGTTGTGGTTTCCTTAGCCGGGCTAGCAGGTCCGGCCGGCGTCCCTGCTTCTGCCTCCTCCCCGCCCTCCTGGCTTCACGCAGCCGACAACAATCCAACGAGCGCCCGCTGGTCTGGTGGATGTCTTCCAGAAGACCGTTCAAGCCTTCGCCGCGAAAATTGGTATTTTATTTCACCTTCAAAAATAGGTAATTGAGCAATGTAGTGGTTATGACCATATTAGTGACTATGTAACTACATGGAAATGGACCAAATTATGGTTGTGCCCTGTACAGTAAAATAGTTGCTTGATGATTATTACCAAAGCCGGGCTGAACACACTCACTCATCCCAGACGGCAGCTAGCAGCTAACAGGGTAGGTGAATTTAAACAATGTCTGAGTTCAAAACGCTTCTTGTTGTCATGTAAGGGCCCTGTTCATGTTGCACAGACATTTGAATTGCATTTTGTGTCTGTTAAGAGGCACAAAGGCACTCTTTATGATATGCCCCCAAAACTGCCGTTTTAGCTAACTGGGAGCTCTGGGCATTAGCTGCAGTAGCTCCATGATGCTAGCACCGATTCGGCTCGTGTTTTTTGCTATAGACAGTACTCAAAAAAGTATAGCGATCAAGATTAACGTAAAAATTGCCCGGAGTTCTCCTTTAAGACATGGCGCTCTTCCTGGGGGCTTGGGTTAGGTGCCTTGAAGTCAATGGTTGCAGCGCTGCCTTAAAGTCGCCGTTGGAGGCTTAAAACACCATTGAGCTAAAAGTGCAGACATATTAGCAATAATTTGTATTTAAAGTATTAAAAGTATTGATGATGCAGAAAGGCCAGTATTACATTATTGTTGATGCGTTAACTTTAATGTTGAACTTGGCCGAGGTGGAGCTAACACTGTGTCATATTCTATAAACAGATATGTGTTGTATGTAAAATCTTAATCTGAAAAGTGAGTATTAACCTTAGGTGTCAGTTAAATGCAGTAAAGTAAAATGTTTCCCTCTGAAATGTAGTTGAGTAGAAGTATAAATTAGCAGAACATAGGACCACTCAAAAATCTATCTATGCACCAAAAAGCACAGAACTTGAGTAAATGTACTTAGTATTTACTGCTTACATTTTAAATGTCACTACAGTTTATTGCTAAATAACACACGCACATAAATGTTTAAATATCCATGCTAAAACCACCCTTTCACATTAACGCTAGCCTGGAGGAGAAGCATCTTCTGCTGTCACAAAAACAATTATTCATAACAAAAACTGTCCCTTTAAGACAGGATCCATCCAGATTTGCAGCTGGGAAAAAAACAGCTTTCTTACACATTACATCACCCACTTAATGCTGTTATGACATGCCACACTACACTGTGCAGTCAATCAGAAATTACCAGATTTCATGGCTTCCCTTTACACCTTTTAACCTTTGCCTTTGCTGTTTGACATGATACCTCCTTCTGGCCTTAAGGTGTGTGTTGTCAGTATATACAGTACATGTATTAAACATTAAATGTGCTTTATGTTAGATAGGTAAACAAACGTATATGATCTTTGTCAATATAATTTGTGAGCATGTCAATAGCAGTTTTAGCGACAAAAGAGTATAGTGATTTCTGTATAAAAGGGTACAAGCTAGCAACCGATGGCTTGCTAAGGGCAATGTTAGCTGGCATAGAGCTCAGAGATCAGAAAGATAGTTTTGACCACTTCTGAAATGGCTGTAAGAATCAATGAAAGTCATCTGCAGCTGGACTGAAGTTTCAGCTCCTACTGTGGCAATTTGTCACTGCTTGTTGCATTGGACGATTGCTTTTTAATTCATTTATTTTCTACCTTGTAAGTAATTTGCCAACAAGGTACAAGATTAATTTTAAGTTAGTTACCTAATAAGATTGCCCGTTGCAATATTAAAAGTTTGATAAATAGTTTGGCTTCTTCAGTGTTAAGAGATCTTCTTATTTAAGCCCTGAGGAAGACTCTGTGCAGGGTGTGGTGGTTGAATAAATATATGGTTGAATAATATCTTTCCCCTTGTATTTATGTCACTCAAGCACCTTGTTGACTTGTGATATAACGGCAGTTGAGAATAATTTGCAGAGGTACTCCTGGCTGGTAAGCACGTAACAAGCTCTTAGCTAATTTTCACTTTTGTTTCTGAATACATTTTGCATGATAATCACTATAATTATGTGTTAATGTATGTTAAATGACAAGTTCTGCATTGAATACATGGATTAACAGTCTCTTTTTAGAATTATTGCAGCTAATGCCTTTGTTCAGTGATGTGGTTGAGTAGTGACAAATTGACTGATTTGTTTGATGGAGACACTGAGCAGGAGAAGTTGCTGATGAGATGCTGGAAGCTGGCAGGAATGATGTAGAGCCTTAACTGCTTGGCAGTGACTAACAGGGTTTTTACGGACTTATTTATTTATCATCTCATAGGTTGACACCAACAATGCTTTGCACAGTTTAGAGTTTGGTGGCCCCTTACCAGCCATGATTTTTTGGGGTGTCCTGAATCTTCTGGCTTTTTTAAAAGAAAGTAGCTAATGGCTGAATAGATAATCTACAGTCCACTCTGTCCACAATACCTCCCCTAATGGGGGCAAGCACAGTCAACATCAGACCTCTTAAAATTCCAAAAGCAAGCAGCACAAATTAGCTTCAGCTTTGTACCAACATTTTTACATTGTACATTAACATGAAGACTGATTACAGTGCCTTGCGAAAGTATTCGGCCCCCTTGAACTTTTCAACCTTTTGCCACATTTCAGGCTTCAAACATAAAGATATAAAACTGTAATTTTTTGTGAAGAATCAACAACAAGTGGGACACAATCATAAAGTGGAACGGAATTTATTGGATATTTAAAACTTTTTTAACAGATAAAAAACTGAAAAATTGGGCGCGCAAAATTATTCAGCCCCTTTACTTTCAGTGCAGCAAACTCTCTCCAGAAGTTCAGTGAGGATCTCTGAATGATCCAATGTTGACCTAAATGACTAATGATTAAAAATAGAATCCACCTGTGTGTAATCAAGTCTCCGTATAAATGCACCTGCTCTGTGATAGTCTCAGAGGTCCGTTTAAAGAGCAGAGAGCATCATGAAGAACAAGGAACACACCAGGCAGGTCCCAGATACTGTTGTGGAGAAGTTTAAAGCCGGATTTGGATACAAAAAGATTTCCCAAGCTTTAAACATCCCAAGGAGCACTGTGCAAGCAATAATATTGAAATGGAAGGAGTATCAGACCACTGCAAATCTACGAAGACCCGGCCTTCCCTCTAAACTTTCAGCTCATACAAGGAGAAGACTGATCAGAGATGCAGCCAAGAGGCCCATGATCACTCTGGATGAACTGCAGAGATCTACAGCTGATGTGGGAGACTCTGTCCATAGGACAACAATCAGTCGTATACTGCACAAATCTGGCCTTTATGGAAGAGTGGCAAGAAGAAAGCCATTTCTTAAAGATATCCATAAAAAGTGTCGTTTACAGTTTGCCACAAGCCACCTGGAAGACACACCAAACATGTGGAAGAAGGTGCTCTGGTCAGATGAAACCAAAATCAAACTTTTTGGCAACAATGCAAAACGTTGTGTTTGGCGTAAAAGCAACACAGCTCATCACCCTGAACACACCATCCCCACTGTCAAACATGGTGGTGGCAGCATCATGGTTTGGATCTGCTTTTCTTCAGCAGGGACAGGGAAGATGGTTAAAATTGATGGGAAGATGGATGGAGCCAAATACAGGACCATTCTGGAAGAAAACCTGATGGAGTCTGCAAAAGACCTGAGACTGGGACGGAGATTTGTCTTCCAACAAGACAATGATCCAAAACATAAAGCAAAATCTACAATGGAATGGTTCACAAATAAACATATCCAGGTGTTAGAATGGCCAAGTCAAAGTCCAGACCTGAATCCAATCGAGAATCTGTGGAAAGAACTGAAAACTGCTGTTCACAAACGCTCTCCATCCAACCTCACTGAGCTCCAGCTGTCTCTCGATGTGCAAAACTGATAGAGACATACCCCAAGCGACTTACAGCTGTAATCGCAGCAAAAGGTGGCGCTACAAAGTATTAACTTAAGGGGGCTGAATAATTTTGCACGATCAATTTTTCAGTTTTTTATCTGTTAAAACAGTTTGAAATATCCAATAAATTCCGTTCCACTTCATGATTGTATCCCACTTGTTGTTGATTCTTCACAAAAAATTACAGTTTTATATCTTTATGTTTGAAGCCTGAAATGTGGCAAAAGGTCGAAAAGTTCAAGGGGGCCGAATACTTTCGCAAGGCACTGTATGTTATAATGTATGTTTTAATTATAAAAAACCTTCACAAAGTCTAACATCAAAAGAAGCACAAACTCAATAGATCAAGGGGACCATTAATGATTTTGAATGATCATGTACATACAGTACTGTGCAGGAGGAAGATTCAAAGCTCTGTTTGACTTTGAGTAGGATGACTCATGGAGAGACGAAGAGAGAACACGAAACAGAAGACAAAAAAGGAATAAAAAAAACAACAAACAAGAGCTAAAGAAAAAAGAAAGAAGTGCAGCAATGTCACTGCAGTGAAGTGCTCAGGCTTACTGTAGCTGCTAGCTGTGTGTTGAAATCAAGTGAAATACTGTATACTACAGATTATCTCATTTAATTTTAGTTTTATAAAGCTTGGCATTTCTAGAACCAGCTCCCCAACATGCGCATGAACTTCCTGATGATTTTCAAGGGTGTTCCTTAGAAAAGGATGCAACAAACAAGATAAAAGAATAGTCAGCATTTTAGTGACTCTACTGGCCTTTCCAATCTTCCCTCAGTGTTATATGTGTGTATTTGTGTGTGGGTGTGTGTGTTGTGTTTGTGTGTCTTTGTTTGTGTGCCCCTGAGGCCTCATATAAGACGTGAGAGAACCTTTATTCATTAGCCGTCAGCGTCCTACCTCGCAAACAAGAGAAGGGATGGAGGAAAAGGGTGGGGGGGAAGAAGGGGAAGATGGGACTTGGTTAGGGGCGGGGGGAGGGTTAAAGAGGAGGAGAGTGCAGAACATGGAAGCATAAAAAACATTCAATTAAGACATAAACTGCAGGGTTCATTAAGCATAAGCAAGCCGATGAAAATGACCATCCATCAAGAGAGAGTGCTGTGGCAGCGCTGAAAAGCTCGTGCAGGCATGCACATATACAACATACCCAATTTCTATGGAAAAAATGCTCATCCTTGCTGGTTTAAAGTAGAATTTAAACTAATATCACAAATGATATTACTGGTATGAAGTCATATATTGAGTCTACTATACAAGACCTTTCTCCACTTAGTCTTAGTGTTCACTCTTAACTAGTGTTGTTTTTCGTCAACGAAAATTATGAGTAAATATTGTCGTCAACGAACCTTTATCACGTGACGAAGACGTAAATGCTGGTCATACGATGATGACTATAATTAAATGTATAATGCAATATTGTTGACGAATAAAAACGAGATTAAATGTAGTTTACAAAATAAAAACTATGCTAAAATGTCTCTTCATTTTCGTTGACCAAAACGAGACAAAATGTTATAACGTTATTTTGTCTCGTTTAGTCGCATTATTATTATTATTTTGCAGTATTTCTGTCCCCTGTGTCTTCAGGGGCTGCATCAGGTCGCACTCGGGTCGCATTGCGCAGACGCAGGTGACGTTACTTCCTCAAGCCCTGGCTGTCGCGGCATTATTTAATTTAGAAGATGCAGCGGTGAGTTAGAGAGTGAGACGAGCGTAAACGACAACAAACTAAATTAAGTCTGACACAGAAGCTATGTTTCCATCCACACATTTTTATCCAAATTAAGTGATATCGAATGAAAAATGCCTTATGGAAACAGTCAAATTCGATTGAATTTCATGAATATCGACTCAAAGGAAATACGTTCGATCTCATCGGATTTTATCTTGATCGATATACGGCTTATGCGATAAACGCTGATGGAAACGTTATTTGCCGAATAAATAATGAATTGCGATTAAGTTTTAGGTCATTTTATGGTTGCAACCCGCCACAAAACGAAGAAGAAGAAGTTTTTGTTCATTTCCACCCAGTATTTCCGCTCTGTTTGCACACATGGCGGGTGTCAACAAAGACAGATTAAAGTGGACGAACGAGGAGACGAGAGACGTTTTGAATTTAATTTACGAGCAAAATATAACGGCTATTTTAGATAGCAAAAATCTAAGAAATGCCATAATTTATCAGGAACTCCCTGTAGCCTTCAGCAGGGGGACTAATCGGGACGTGAGTCCCGTCTATTGCGCCACACACCTGTGGCACAAGGTGCACTCTGGAGTTACGCAGCACGAGATCATGCGCCTAATCCACTCCAAGTAGGCATAGCCTATATACCTTCGCATCATCCTCGTTCGTATGGCCTTGCACACAGCGTAAACCGGTGCACGATGGTTTTGCTGACTCCAAACAATTTGCCTACCACTCTGTACTCTGCGCATGTAGCCAGTTTGTAGAGCGTAATGGCGATACGTTTCTTGGTTGGAACCGGAGGGCCATAGCTTGCGACATCTGGGGAAAGGGACGGGCCAATACAATTACACAACAGGTCAAATGTTGTCTTGGTCATCTGAAAATGCTTCAACCAAAGGGTTTCTGTGAAGTGTCTCTGAACCACGATCTCCCAGAACAGTTTGGAGCGCTGTCGTTCCCACACCGCAGGCTGCCTCCGTTGTCGTCGCGCATTTACGTGCATCTGCATCATCATCACAGCAATGTGTTGATAGCGTCGTTTTCTTATTATAGCTTGATATGTCGCTATCAGCTGGCACATAATCACTATTACAACTTGTGCAATATTGATCATTTGTTGGTAGATGGCACGATCCATTTTGTCTAGCAAAACTTTGTTCGCAAATGTTTGCTTGAATGTTGTGCGATTCAGTGCGAAAATGAATGGAAACACCTTAAAATGTCAAATCAAATCAATTCGATATACCAATTTGACCGCAAAACAGCATGTGACGTCATTACACACAAGTTTTTATCAGCTTTAAAGCTGCTGGATGGAAACACACTTTCACCAGCTTTATTCGCATGAGTTTTTTTTTACCGAACTTCAGATTCAGAGATTGACAAGTGGATGGAAACTTAGCTAGAGAAAGCTGGGACCATGGTAATGAAAAAAACTTTCATTACATAGAAGTGGAAAAGAAAACAGAATGTGTTGTGGAAAAGATGGGAGAGAAGTGCGGCCACAAAATCACAGGAAAAAACACCATGAACCTTAAGAGACATCTCAAGGCATTCCATAATGAAATTGAGGTAAGTCAAGACATTAACGTAACATTACTTTCTACTTTAGGTGGTTAATGTGTCTCATTTTAACGTTAGCTTTAGACGTTAGCCACTGGAGCTTAAAACGACTGAGACAAACGTGTGTGTGTGCGTGTGTGTGTGTGTGTGTCTGTGTATTTGTTTGTGTGAGAGAGTGTGTGGGTTCTTAGTTCCTACCTGACTGACTCCATGTGTACTAAGCATCCCTTGTTGGCCAACATTTTGGTTTTACTACTAGGTACTTATACTATTTTGACTGGATTAAATAGAATTGCATTACTAAAAAGAGACTACAATTTCCATTGACTAAAACTAGACTAAAATAGTCATGGATAATTCTGACTAAAATAATACTAAAATGCTCAGACTTTTAGTCGACTGAAACTTGACTAGACAAAAAAAAAAAAAAAAGGAGTATGAACGTGACTAAAACTAATAAAAACTAAAATGACAGCTTGACACAAAGACTAGATTAAAACTAAAATTAAAACAAGTCGCCAAAAACAACACTACTCTTAACACCCTTTTCTTGAATAACTTGTTAAAGTAGTCTACTTGTTTGCTATTTAATGTCATCTACGTCTATCAAATGAGTGCTGCAGTGACAGGGGAGCATGTATTGAAAATGCTTTGCTTTTATGCAGGTACCCACAATAATGACAGTGAAATGGCTCTTTAATACCAGCCAAAATTACTATTAAGTTTTGAAAAGGATATTAAACTGGCTGTTAGAGAGCAGGAATAAAAGCATCAAATTGCGTATCTGTATATCCATGTCCGATCACATGCGTGCCCGAAGACATGCTATATGGAATATGAAGCACATTGTGAAATGGAACATGTAATACATTGCCAAAGACGTTGTATGTCAGATTAAAAATAACATCCCTGCAGGTGTAATTCTGAAAATATGGAAGAATTAGATATGTGTGTGCATACATGCCTTTTTGTGAGTCTTTACTGACTCGTGTCGACACTTGTGTCCCTCTCAATTCCTCAGCACCCACGGGTGCACACATACATCTAGGGGATTGCGGTGCTGTGAAGAGCTGTCTGCCCTTTTCTCTTCATGTAGTCTCTTTGCTTTCAACAGAAACCAGAGCATAAGGGCACATATGATGTATGCAGGTATGTTAACCAGAGATACAAATCACCGAAGACAGTGTTAATAGCTGAATGCATGTTCCCCTAACCAGGAAGCAGTTTTGCCATTATATGTATTTCACTGCTTTGAAAGGGCTGCATGCTCTTTGTTTATAAGCAATCAAAACAGCCGTTTGTAAGCTCTCACTCTTTTTAGTGGGCTCTGAATGTACTCTGTGTTCTTAATCTGGCAGCACACACTAGATTCTTTCTTCTGAACAGTCGGAATTCGGCTTACAAAAGGATGCAGCACCTACATTTCCTTGTTTATGCTTTTGCATTGGCGAAGGTGCGCTTTGGCTTTTTTATCTTATTTTTTGAGAGCTTGGTTTAGCTTGGGAGCCAGTAAAGCCCAATGAGACACTGTTCGCGAGTAAGAATGAGGGTGCTGGTTACAATGTCGGTGTGGTGCCAAAGTGTATCTGTATTCATGCGTGCATACACAATTATGTGCAAGTCTGTCCATGTGTGTATGAGTCATACTGATGTGTGCTTGCTGGGAGAAAAATTAGTTTTTTATAACTTATCCGCTAAGTGCTCTGAAAATAATTAAAATACATTTTCTTCTGAAGAAGCCCTTTATTTCCCATTACTTACCTCAGTCTAGGTCAGAGATTATGTGGCTTTTAATAAGTCTCTCCTGCTTACTATGATTCTACTTACAGTTTTTTCCAACTGTTTTTCAAAATTCTACACACAATTCCCAAAACTGCACACACAAAATGCAAAATGCCTCACATCTCCTTCAAAATGAAACACTGCATTCAAAATACCATAAACACATCTCAAAATGAAGCATTTGCATCAAATGGCAAACACTTTTTTCATAATAGTACATATTTGGATATACCATGTACACACTGTTGTTCTAAATCTAAAGCTCTTATCTACATTTACAATGTTCTAGAGTGAAAGCAATCTGCTGAAAGTGGTTGAAAAGTGCAACAATGCAATGTTACAGTAAAACAGAATATATTTATCTGTCTGTCTGTGTGTGTGTGTGTGTGTGTGTGTGTGTGTTGTGTGTTTGTGCGTGCTTGTGTGTCGTGGCGGGGGTGGTGGTGGTGGTTGGGGGGGGTGGGGGGGGGGGGGGGGGGTATTGCATGCACAAAGTCTGATTTACAGTTTTTCTCAGTCGATTTGGTACATTTCTCCAAACTCAGGTAACAGCTCTCAAATCAGTTAACACAGCCAACTAAACACACTCTTATGTTGGCGAAAGTATTCACTGCACAATGAAACACAGCATTTTGTTCTAGAAATGCATTTATTAAAATTCAATATTAACATCAAAACTAAAAGTGTGTTCTCTGTTGATTTGATAACAAATTCAGCTGAAGATACAATGAAATAAATGAAAATACGCATTTTTCAATAAGTTCTTTAATGAGTAGTTCAAGTGTATAACAATGAGTTGTCACCCTACAAAAAAAAATATTATGCAAATAATTACATAGGTAAAAATAAAAAATGTACTGCATTCATTGAATCAATTAATGTATTGATCATGCCTCTCAATTACATCTGGCCAGAGAATTTCATCAACATCACAGCAAATCGTGGGAAAAAACGCCTTGAATGCTGTATCCATCCTTGACATGCTGGTGCCCCAATATCTCCACAGGCCTCTTCCATCGCTTGAAGAAGACTTACTTGGTTGTAAGGGTTGCGATCATGTACTTTCCATCTCCAAGAGGAGAAGAATTCCTCAATTGTTTTCAGGAAAGGAGAATATGGTGGAAGGAACACCGTTCTGAAATGTGGGTGATTCTCAAACCACTCTCGCACCAGTGCTGAATTGTGGAATTGGACATTGTCCCAATCAACTACAAAATTCTGCACCATTTGCTCCTGATCACCCTGCAGAAAAAGGATTTCATTGAGGAGGTTTAAAAAAAATGTAGGAGCCTTGCTGTGTTGTATGGTCCCAAGACAGCATTGTGTGCCACAACACCAGTTGTAGAAATTGTGGCACAGAGAGTGATGTTGCCTCCTCTTTCTCCAGTGACATTGACTGTAGCACGACGGCCAATCACATTTCTCCCTCTTCTCCTTTTTTGTGACGATTGAAGCCTGCTTCATCAATATACAGGTACTCATAATGAGTTGCACTGCTATCCAACTCCAAGATTCTCTAGAGTAAAAAGAACACAAGGTACAATACAGTAAGTTAGTGTTTTACAGTAATGGCATTGATTGCAGTCAATACTACTGTGAAACTGTTGCTGAAGTTTGAGTTCACACTTTGAAGCAGCAGTATACATAGATATGCCTAAATCTCTTCACTTACAGTAGCATGGAATAGTTTATGGACACATACTTAAAATTCAGGAAAAATATATCTTTGTGTTGACAGTAAAAGTGCAGTAATTAGGTTGCACATACTTGAACAAACTGGAATCGCAACTCCTTCACTCTAACGGAGTTCCTCTTAAAGGGCACTCTGTATACTTGCTTCATTCGGATTGCATTTCTCCTTAGAACACGATCAATTGTGGAGAGACTGCATTGGTGGATATTGTGGAACAGTTGATTGTCCTGTGTTATTCTTTGCTGAATTTCTTTGAGGCGGAGGGTGTTGTTCTGGACCACCATGTCAACAGTGGCATGCTCTTGTTCAATTGAAAGAAGTCTTGTTCGTCCACCTGAATGTTCTCTAACTACAATTCTGAAAAATGTTTGGACAAGCAGGAACATTTACTGTAGAAATCTAGACCTATGTCAAAACAAGACTACATGGACTCTCATTGTAGAAGTAGAATGATATAGTTATTTACCGGTTTTCCCTCTGAAATGTGCGGATTATTGTAGCCACTGTGGCTCTGTTTATATTGGGCTGAACTTTCTGCCCAGCTTCTCTCAGTGAGAGACCATAATTTATGACATGGTCAATAAGTGTGGCTCTGATTTCATTTGAAACACGTGTGTACCCTATCCTTCTACCTCTCCTCCCTCCTCTTACACCTTGCCCTCCTCTTCCTCTCTGTCCATCTCTTCTTATATTTTCTACTCTCTTTCCACTATACCATTGCCCTCCAATCTATCCATCTCTTCTCCCTCTACTCCTCTATCTTCTCCTCTTCCTACATCCTCAGCTCTTCTTGCTCTTTCTCCATCTCCTCTTCCTCTCCCTGTACACCACCTCACACTCTTACACCTCTTCCTTTTCCACTGCTCATTCTTCTTCTTTTTATTGTCTTTTCTCCTCATTTGTCTTCTTTGTTGTTTTTCTCTTCCCCTTTTGTAGTTGTTGTAATTAAGACAGCTGTGTGAACAATTAGGAAATTGGCTTTTTTCTGTGTTGACTAACTCATCAGATATCAATTTGTGGTTAATTGAGGACATAAGGTGTGCAACTGACTATTTTACAATTCACAGAGTTTTGTTTGTTGTGTTTTGAAAATGGTACAAAAATGGTCTTTGTGAAGACCAATGAAAAAGCTGCAAATGTTTTTCCTGATATATTAAAGATTTGGTTGGCTGTATGAACTGCTGTGATAACATTAGGGAATTTTGTGCAGTGTCTTGAGAAAATTATGCTTTTGATTTGTAATTTGTATGAAATGAAGGAGAATTTACAATCTGTTTAGGACAATTACAAAGTGTACAGATCATTGTGTTAACTGTTTTGAGAGCTGTTACCTGAGTTTGGAGAAATGTACCAAATCGATTGAGAAAAACTGTATTTGTAATGCTAAAGCAGTCATTAGATAGTTGCATGAAGTACGGACACCATTGTAAAGCTACTCAAGATGGGCTTCTCTCATGGTCAATCCGTCGTTGATCACATGATGAATAAGTGTGGCCCTGATCTCATCAGAGATGGCTCTCCTTCATCTTCTTCCCTCCTCCTCCTCCTCCTCCTCCTCCTCCTCCTCCTCCTCCTCCTCGTTGTTGTTGTCCCTTCTCCTCCCCTTGCTCTCAGTCTATTGTTGGCATCCATTGTTCAAAACAGGTAATCTGACCTTTGACCTCTGGATAGGCCTATACTAAAGCAGTAATTTATGTCAGTTATGACATAATGTGTTTGCCCTGGTAAATAAGTGTAGCATTTTGATTGGTTGTGTTTAGAAAAGGAAAGCAAGTCACTTCCTGTTAGATATTTGTGTCTTAGGTAGAGAATTGTGTGTAGGGTTTTGAAAAAAGTGTTTTATGTGATTGAAAACTGAGTGAAAGGCTGAGAAATAGCTTCTGGTTTTGGAGATTTGCTGTATAATTTTGCACTTTGAGTGAGAGGTTTCAAAAATTGTGTGACATGAAAAGATTGTGTGTGTAAGCAGTTTAAAAAAACTGTAATAGTTAACATTATTTCCACAGAGAATGGGTGTGTAAATAATAGTCAGCCGTAATCCATAACCATGGCAACCGGATTGCATCTGACGTTACGGCATCTTGGAAAACAGCTGCATGGCACTTCATTTGATAAATGTACTGATAAATGTACTATCAGACCACAAATGAGACAAGGATTAGCACAACACAGAGTCTCTCTCTCACGCTCTCTTCTACCATCTTCTCTCAGCAAGGCGGCTGTCTGGCTGCTACAGCAAGGAGCCACACGCTGCCATAGAGCGCCGCAGAATAGATAGACATGTTGCCCAGGTCCGCCATTTGAAATAGAGTTTGGGGGCATTTTGGAGGCACACCGTCCACCAGCATCATCCACTCTCGCCTTAGTTCCCAGCACAGACATTGCACCGGGGTGCACTGGTTCTTTTTGTTTCTGTAACAGGACTTTTCTCTTGTTGCTGCATGGAGACGTTCTTCGTGTCTGGGCTGAAACTTGTGCGCTCCCCGGACCTGTTAGAGGCATGTGCTAGTAATCCACTGCGTTGATCACACCCGTTCACGGTGCACAAAAACGCCATTACGAAATAAAATACACTTAGGTGGAGTAAACTACCTAAGTGGATTTCGTCCCCCATCACTTACATTGGAAGTGCATTAGGAAGGAATTTCTTAATAAAAGGGGACTATAAAAGCAATCATATGAACCAACCTTGCCTTCAGGCTCCAGGCATGATGTGTGCAGTTACAAGCTTCATATTGCAGTGCAAACAAAGACGACGGAGATCTGACATTAAAATGATAAACAGGATTTAATTTGAATGCAAAGTATAGTTGTACAATGGCTTGCTATAACTAAAGACAAACAAATAAGAATTTGTAAAATAAACTACACTAATTAAGTGCAGTCAACAACTTTATGTTACCGCTCTCACTGGAGCCAACCTGAGCTCTGGATACCTGTCCTCATATACAGCGGGGAAAATAAGTGTTGAATGTGTCAACATTATTTCCAGTAAATATATTTCTGATGGGGGTATTGGAATGACATTTTCACCAGATGTCAAGAATAACCCAAGTAATCCAAATGTACAAAGAAATCTAAACATATATGTCCATGACAAAACTTATGTGTAATAAAGTGGAATGATAGTGGGAATAAATATTGAACACATGAAGAAAAAGGGGTGTGAAAAGGTATGGGATGCCAATAAACCAGCTGAAATCTGTCAGTATTTAGAAAGCAATCCTGCCCCCTATTAGTGCAAATTAATATCAGCTGGATTAGCCCTAATTGATGGCCTATAAAAAGGTTTCTCATTACCAAGTTGTCACTCAAGAAGCATTTCATGATGGGTAAAAGCTAAGAGCTGTCCTATGATCTTCACAAGCTTATTGTAGAAAAACATACGGATGGCATTGGTTACAGACGAATATCTAATCTTCTGAAAGTTCCAGTGAGCACTGTTGGGGCCATCATCCGGAAGTGGAAACAACATCATTTCACCATTAACCGGCCATGACCAGGTGCTCCTCGCAAGATTTCTGACAGAGGAGTCCATAGAATACTTAGAAGAGTTGTCAAAGAACCAAGGACCACTTGCGGAGATCTTCAGAAAGACCTGGAAGAAGCAGGTACAGTTGATTCAAAGAAAACAATTAGTAATGCACTCAACCGCCATGGCCTCTATGCACGCACACCACGCAAGACACCACTGCTCAAGAAAAGGCACGTGGAAGCTCGCTTAAAATTTGCTGCACAACATCTGGACAAGCCAATGACATACTGGGAGAATATAATCTGGTCAGAGACCAAAATTGAACTCTTTGGCTCTCATAGCATACATCATGTTTGGAGGAGAAATGACACTGCACATCACCCTAAAAACACCATACCAACAGTGAAGTTTGGAGGTGGGAGCATCATGATGTGGGCTGTTTTTCAGCATCTGGCACTGGCAGACTTCATATAATTGAAGGAAGGATGAATGGAGAAATGTACCGTGACATTCTTGATAAGAATCTGCTGCCATCCACCAGGATGCTGAAGATGAAACAAGGGTGGACATTTCAGCAAGACATTGATCCAAAACACACAGCCAAGGAAACTCTCAATTGGTTTCAGAGAAAGAAAATCAAGGTGTTAGAATGGCCCAGTCAATCACCCGACCTAAATCAAATTGAAAACCTCTGGAATGAGGAGATTCATAGAAGATGCCCCCGGAACCTTCAAGATTTGAAAACCGTTTGTGTGGAAGAATGGGCAAACATCACAGCTGAGCAATGTGTGTGACTAGTTTCTTCATACAGTAGGCGTCTTGAAGCTGTCAAAGGCTTTTCTACTAAGTATTCAATACATTTCAGCAAGTGTGTTCAATACTTTTTCCCTGTGTCATTTCACTTTATTACACACAACTTAATTTATAGACTTATTTGTTTTGATATCTTTGCATGTGTGGATTACTTGGGTTGTTACAGACATCTGGTGAAAATGTCATGCCGTTAGCCCCATCAGAAATATCTTTACTGAGAAAATGTTGATGTGTTAAATACTTATTTTCCCCGCTGTAGGAGTGGTAAAGGGGAAACAATGGGGGGGAAAGGGGAGTAGCACCATCATTGCAGCCGGAGAATGACTGTTATGGCACTGTAGCAGCACTTTCTACCTGTATAGTATAGTATAGTTATGACATCACAAATGTACTGACTGCTTGTGTAAAAGGCACAGTTCCTGAATTTGGGCTGTGTACATTTCTCTGTGAATTGAGCGTTTTGATACTTTCACAGTATTTATATAGCACCCCAACCTGCTTTATAATAAAATCTTACTTTTTACAATATGGGACCTTTAATGGCCAGTATGAACAGGAGGAATGATTACAGCAAACTAACCCTGTTTCAATGTTCATATAGGCACCTGACTACTGACTACGGCGATTATTTTTTAAACGATTAATCTAGCAATTATTTTTTTCAATTAGTCAACTAATCTAACGATTAATTTTTTGATTAATCAAACGATTAATTTTTCAATTAACGATTATTTTCCCATTGCTCAAGTATTAACAATTTACACAAAACAAATTTCAGTAAGGTTCAAATCTCTATTTATTAAAATTGTAAAATTAATTTGTAGTGCAACCTGAAGCCAGATGTAGGCTATCAATCCACCCACAAAATAAAGTCACTTTCAGGAGGACTACAAAATAAAAACTTACTCGCCACCACTCACCATACTCGTCCTTTAGCGCTGCTATTTCTGACTCGCTCACTGGACCGTCGACCTGACAAAAACTGCATGTAGGCGGAGCTCGGCTAGTTTCAGAGCTAAGGTGGGGCTACAGATTAGGTGTCCCTAGAACCCGCGTATCTAACAGTAGTTCCGCATTATGACAGTAAAGACAACAGTCCAACCCCCTATGGGCCGGTTGAAAACATGCGGTAGGTCCTACTACTGGCTGTAGTCCATAGCCTCTGGGCAAAAAATCTTCCGATGATGCAAAAATTGTCGTTTTATGTCATCGGAAGATTTTTTCCAGACCCACAATACAGAGATCTCGCGTCTCAGGGGGACATGAGAGAGGGAAGCACGGTCATTTGAAAATACTACTGTGTTTCTACTAATACAAAGCTTAATGCTAAATCTGTGAAGTATCCCTTTAATGTTACCTCTGTGAGGGCCAGCACTCAAACAAACTCCTCTCTCGCTGATGGGCTGTCAGCTCCGCTGGGAAAATGTCTGCACATGCTGCAAAAAAACCACGTCCTTATTTACACTGTATCCAAGGAAACTGTCCATACCACTTTAAAGAGAAGCCATTGTTGTCACGGTAACTTTTTAGCAGTACATTGCTTAACACATCTATGGTACATTGTCTAAAAAGCCAGTTAGCTAATGTTAGCTGCTGAAGGCAGCCTGGAGAGTCTGCCTTGTGTTACCATAGCAACCACCTACATTCCAAGGCTTCCCAATTGTTTGATCCTTATTCCATGGTTTAAACAGTTTCGTTTTAATCAGAAGACACATTAACACACACAACTAGTTATGTTACTATTTCTCTTTTTACATACATTTGAATATTTTTCATAACAAAACGTATTTTGATCAAACTTGGCTGAACGGGCCAGTGAGTAAAGTGGGCGGGCCAGTGTCGCCCTGGCCCATTACTGACTACGCGCCTGATTCACTGTGTTAATTCTTGCCCTTTCACTACAATGGAAATATGTAAACAATGAAAAGACTACTGCTACCGCAGGTTTGAACTGTGCTCTCAATAGGTTAAATTATTGATATGTGCCCTAAATTAAAAAATCGAAAAAGCAAATCAGGGCTACCCAGTGTTTTGCACAAAGTATGTGGTATTTGCATTTTAATTGGCTGTCAGAGATAATGATAAAAGACTGTAATTTAAGAGCTAAATATGACTG
The DNA here is from genome assembly GCA_023566125.1 of Zingel zingel. Lineage (NCBI taxonomy): Eukaryota > Metazoa > Chordata > Actinopteri > Perciformes > Percidae > Zingel > Zingel zingel. The sequence goes on from CM042330.1 coordinate 22,910,599, forward strand.
AAAACCCAGGCAAAGCAATTATTATTCTCTAAATGTCACACCTTTGTATCTGGGTGCATAATGCACACCATTTATTAGTCACTCTGTGGTCTCACAGACGGACTGTTACACAATTTAGGCACACCTTGGGTACCTGGGCTCTACCACAACTACCCTCAATTGGAGAGATATATCCAAAACAAAAACAATCCCAAATGTGTCTGTTTCCACCAACTAAATATTCCCACAGGGAGTGCGAAGAGTGCACAAGGGCAGTCTTTTCTTTTATCACCTAGCAAGTTCTAATGCACATTCACCTTAAACAGAATATGACTACAGATAGACAGAAAGAACAGTAGTGGCAGCATTTCCCTTAAATGCGTGCTTACAAAAACAAGAGCTATTTCAGTTATATATTATATATTGGCAAAAACATCATTATTTATGGAAGCATAAGCAAGCTTAAAACTCTACAAAGGCTCTCCTTGCATTTACTGAGGATTCACTCATTGAGGCGTTGATGCGAGATTACTTTTGATCACACATTTTAATGCTATGGGAAAAGGAATTAATAATTTAAAAGGTAACTGTCATAATTACAAACAGTAGCTCAGATGATTGACTTCAAACGTTTATTTGATCAAACTTGGGGAGTTCTTGGGCTTGGTCCTCAGCAAATTCCCTGTTGATAAATAGGATGTTATAGATCAAAGTGGGCTGAGTTAGACACAAAAAGAAATTGAAAGTGCCTTAAAGGGGCCATAGAACACAGTACAGGGGGTTGCAGTTCATTTGACAACGACATATTAAAAATAAATCTACAATGTGTTAACTTCGAAAGGTGTTTAGGGTCTATTATTAGCTCATTTATTGCAAATCTGTCACTTGGAGGGGAGGTAAACAAGATCAGAGTGTCATAAGTTTAAATAACCCTCCCATTCATCCCAAAGGTAATTACACAGAGGTCAATGAGCGGAGGATGACCCAAAAAAAATAAATGGGCGTCAGCAATCAATATTTCACACTTCACACACAGACACACATTCACGCACACACTTGTACGTGTTGTCCCTGCCAGGGACCGAGTGGCTAATCTGTACACTCCTCCGCTCTGCTCAAACAGAACACGAGGCCCAAATTACATTTTAATGGCCTTTCTCTCTTATTAGCACCACAGCGTCTTTGAGTGTGTGCAAGAACAACATGAAGTTTTCAACCTTTCCCATTCTTGTGTCATTTTGCCTGATGTGATTAAGGCTTCCTGTCGATGCACCCACAGCTTCTTGCTCATATACATTTGAATTATACAGTAATCTAAATAAGGGTTGACAACATTAAACCTACAGTCTGTGTAAGATAGTTATCCCAAATACATGATTCTCAAATACATCTCATATCATGGTGTCATGTATAATGAAATACTAATACACTGGCAGTGGCTATAATATTAAAATGTTTTGTTTTTTAGTTAGTCCATTTTCCAAAAGTTTGGAGAAAAAAATGGCATAACTCAGCCACAACGTAAGAAGACTGCCTCAATCTACTTGTTGTTTGCATTAATCAGTGCAGTTAAACTCTGTAGCTGAGAACACCAGATAAACAAGCATTACTCAAAAGGGATTATTCAAGTTTACTGCAGTTTTATACATTTTTCACATGTACATTTTATATAGATTCACTCATTATTTGTGTGACATTTTTAAATGTCTGTATTGGAAAAGCATCTCCTGACGCATTTTTTGACATTTTGAAAGAAGGTCTGTTCACCATTTCATATTAATGCACACGCAATCTCTCTAGTGGGTTAAGCAGACAGGCATGAGACTTTGCTCTAGTGTGGAAGCTATCATATATCCAGCCCGTTTCATTTCCAACATGTGTTCCTGCATGTGCTGCTTCTCTGATAGTTCCAGCTACAAAAACAGATAGGTAGTAAATAAATAAAACCCTTTGTATTTGCCTTCTGATCACATCAGGCAAAAATTAACTGTGGCTGACGCTTTTATCCAAAGTGACTTCCAATGAAGTGCTTTCAACCCTGAAGGTGCAAACTCCAGACAACAAGTAGTAAGTGTAAGTACATTAGCTTTAAGAGTGTGTGTGTGTGTGTGTGTATATATATATACACACACATACATACATACATACACACACTGTATATATATATTTTTTTTTTATCCAAGGTGCAGTCTACTGTGATTTAACTTTAATCGGAGCCAGTTTGGTGAAAATAATGGACCTGAAAAAGGCTTCTAGTGAACACACATTGTGAGAAACGAAAAACATATAAACTACTTCTTGCTCAAGGATTTTTGCGGTCCTACAATTAAGTTTTGGCAGATTTATCTCCTCTGCATGCAAGTCATACCCTACATAGACTTATTTTAGGTAAGGTATTCAAAGACTCACCAAAAACCATCAAGTTTCTGATTTTACAGGCAGTAGCTTGACCGAAAGTGTTTTCACAAGTTTGTCTTCAAGGCTTTGGCTCTTTCTCAAGCAATGGTACCAAACAACCCTTCATGCTTGAGTGCTTCTGATACTCAGTGACTCAGTTACTGTGTACTGGTAAGAGGTGAAATCTGAGATGAGCCAAAAATGGTTTTGTGGTTAGATACATTAAAAAACAAAATTCTCAGCCTCCTATCCCTGGATATCATTCTCTTTTTGTTCTTTTCATTTTCAAAATCATCTGCTGCTCACTGGGTTAATGCACTCTGTGACATTAGGAGTGCTTTTAAAACTTAAGCTCTCCCGCCACTTGTTGTCCCAGGACTCTGCTAAGCTCTTTGGTCCCCACTGTGCTTGGTATTAACTCTGTAAGAGTGTGTCTGATAAACCTAATCAGAGATTTTAAGTCAACCGGAAAGACGTCATTACTTTAAAGCTGAAAACGGTACGCTATTTCATATGCTATTGCCCCTTAATGCACAATTTCTTGAACTTTGGATTACAAATATGAATCAAAACATACTGAATTATTTGTATTACTGATCTGCAATAAAGATTATGTTTGAAATTTTTAGAACATTTCTTGAGATATACTATAATATTAAGCATCATTGAGAATGACCACACCGGGTTGTTTCAGCCCTGCAGTATGTAGAAGGGTAAGTGAAAATAAGATAATGAATGAATAACGTGCAAAATGTAAATGATCCCACATATCAGTTGTGCTTAATTGGACCCAGTGAACCGATCATACTGATTTGTTGAACCTCTCACTTTTGACCTCAGTGTGGGCTCTGGCCCAAATAATTCTTTGTTCTAAATGCATCTACACATTAATTTACTACCTCAATAAAAAGTCTTTATAAAATCTATTTTCTGAAAAAAAATGCAAGCACAGTGCTTGCTGTATCTCCTTTACCTTTTCATAATATCTAATGTGTACTGGTTTCAACTCAGCTGCTTGACTGCAGAAAAGCCTCTCCTCTAATGATTCAAACCGTTTCTGATGCTGAGACTGGTAGACACATTGGCATTTCAGTAAAGAGGTTTATCTCAATGAGCAGGAGCAAATGTTATGGACTGTGGGTGATTTAAAGTGTTATTTCTTGAATGTTGCATATAGAGATTGGTCACAGGAAAATATACAGTGGGGCAAAAAAGTAGTCAGCCACCAATTGTGCAAGTTCTCCCACTTAAAAAGATGAGAGAGGCCTGTAATTTTCATCATAGGTACACTTCAACTATGAGAGACAAAATGAGAAAAAAAATCCAGAAAATCACATTGTAGGATTTTTAATGAATTTATTGGTAAATTATGGTGGAAAATAAGTATTTGGTCAATAACAAAAGTTCATCTCAATACTTTGGTATATACCCTTTGTTGGCAATGACAGAGGTCAAATGTTTTCTGTAAGTCTTCACAAGGTTTTCACACACTGTTGCTGGTATTTTGGCCCATTCCTCCATGCAGATCTCCTCTAAAGCAGTGATGTTTTGGGGCTGTCGCTGGGCAACACACACTTTCAAATCCCTCCAAAGATTTTCTATGGGGTTGATATCTGGAGACTGGCTAGGCCACTCCAGGACCTTGAAATGCTTCTTACGAAGCCACTCCTTCGTTGCCCGGGCGGTGTGTTTGGGATCATTGTCATGCTGAAAGAACCAGCCACGTTTCATCTTCAATGCCCTTGCTGATGGAAGGAGGTTTTCACTCAAAATCTCACGATACATTCATTGATTCCTTTACAAGGATCAGTCGTCCTGGTCCCTTTGCAGAAAAACAGCCCCAAAGCATGATGTTTCCACCCCCATGCTTCACAGTAGGTATGGTGTTCTTTAAATGCAACTCAGCATTCTTTCTCCTCCAAACACAACGAGTTGAGTTTTTACCAAAAAGTTCTATTTTGGTTTCATCTGACCATATGACATTCTCCCAATCCTCTTCTGGATCATCCAAATGCTCTCTAGCAAACCTCAGACGGGCCTGGACATGTACTGGCTTAAGCAGGGGGACACGTCTGGCACTGCAGGATTTGAGTCCCTGGCGGCGTAGTGTGTTACTGATGGTAGCCTTTGTTACTTTGGTCCCAGCTCTCTGCAGGTCATTCACTAGGTCCCCCCATGTGGTTCTGGGATTTTTGTTCACCATTTTTGTGATCATTTTGACCCCACGGGGTGAGATCTTGCGTGGAGCCTCGGATCGAGGGAGATTATCAGTGGTCTTGTATGTCTTCCATTTTCTTATAATTGCTCCCACAGTTGATTTCTTCACACCAAGCTACTTACCTATTGCATATTCAGTCTTCCCAGCCTAGTGCATGTCTACAATTTTGTTTCTGGTGTCCTTTGACAGGCCATAGTGGAGTTTGGAGTGTGACTGTTTGAGGTTGTGGACAGGTGTCTTTTATACTGATAACAAGTTCAAACAGGTGCCGTTAATACAGGTAACGAGTGGAGGACAGAGGAGCCTCTTAAAGAAGAAGTTACAGGTCTGTGAGAGCCAGAAATCGTGCTTGTTTGTAGGTGACCAAATACTTATTTTACTGAGGAATTTATCAATAAATTCATTAAAAATCCTACAATGTGATTTTCTGGAATTTCTTTTCTTATTTTGTCTCTCACAGTTGAAGTATGATGACAATTGGTGCCTGACTAAATACTTTTTTGCCCCACTGTAAATGACTGGCTTTAGCTGCTAAAAAGGTAGGCTAATTCCTTGGATACTTGGATGGGGGTTAATAGTAAGCACATTTTTAAACCATGTTGCCATGGTAATCCCAACTCCCTAACCCAATAGGCTAAATGCCAACGGCTGTTGTAACGTACTTCCGCTGAAATGTCAGCCACCGCGAATACGTCCGGTGCCTCTAGCCTATGCGTCCACTTGTTCTGGTAGGTAGCTAGCTAGCTGCTACGACATGAAAAAGTCAAAGTTTAAATACCAGAGAGTGTCTGGTACAACTGCCGAACACTGCTGTGTACCACAGTGCCAGGAATCTGCAAAGTACAATACTGTACTTAGTTTTTTTACTTTTCCTGCCGAAGAGGAGCTGAGGCTTAAGTGGATTGTCGCTATCCGCAGGGACAAAGTCACTGTTACGCCTCACACTCGGGTGTGTAGCCGACACTTCAAAACGGAAGATATCAGTGAACCAGCATCAGAAACAGGTCGACAGCTGTTAAAAAAAGAGTGCTGTTCCTATGTTATTTGAGTGGAACAACTTATCCCTTCCACCTACAAGACCGGGGGTTTGGGAGAGAAGGGAAAGACCGCCTCCAAATTATGACAGGAAGGATACACCGGACCACGTAACATTCTGCGTTCCCATGCAACACGACTATGAGTCGAAACCTGATGCTGCAGTCGTTGATTTGGTGTTGGAGGAAAATACGTCTCTCCGGGAGGAAATTTGCCTGTTACGCCAACAGATCGCGGGCCTTACACTGAGGCAGCAGTTCGGCATTCACCGTTTTGCTGCCTCGGACAAGAATATCAGGTTCTTTACAAGTCTAGACTGGTAGGCTTGTGTGTGTGTGTGTGTGTGTGTGAGTGTGAGTGTGTGTGTGTGAGAGAGAGAGTTGTGATGTGACTGAGGGATGGGGGAGGTTGTAAAGTGCAATATTAAAAAACGATTGTAAGAAGCAGTGAGTCAGAAGCACACTGTATATGGAGGGGGTTTGTTGCAGTATTTGTATTCTGTCATAAAAACTCTTGTGGTGTAACAGTAACACAGCCACCAATGGGTGGAGGCTCCAGGTGCAAGTCCTGGCAAGAGTTCAACATCCATTTGGGTAGCTAGTCCACTAGTTTTGTACCAAAACTCCTTAGTGTTTTCAATTTTGCACAGATACATTTAATTAAAGTTATGTGTGTACATTTTGTGTAATTATTTATGAACAGTTCTGTATCTACTGATGCATTTCTGGGGCTTGATTGCGAACTCTCTTGGTGATATTAAAAATAATTGCATGGCTCCAAGCATAAAACCAGTTTTTGTTTGTACATTCAAAAAAATCTTAATTTTGTTCTAGAATCCTTTTTATACCCCTTTCAATTCCTTAATCCTTAAGTTGAGCATGGCAGGGCAGATGGAAAACTGCAAAAGAACGTAAACAGATATGATAGTGTAGGGTTGGGTACCGTTTGGATTTTACGATTCCGTACTTTTAAAACGATTCCGATTCCTAACTGATTCCTAAACTGATTCTTGAAAAACTGAAAAATGACATCAAAGAAAGGCTCTTTTATGGAGTTTTTTTTTTAAATTGAAAATTATTTCAATTTAACAATATATTAACATATTAAAGTACTTAAATATATAATAAGTAAACCTAAGTCACCTAATAATAATAATAATAATAATAATAATAATTTATACTATTCCCCCCACAAGGGGAAATTACAATACCTAACACTTAACTACAATAATTTAACAAATAACAGTTACACTATTAACAAGTAACAACTAAATAACTGTTGTTGAGTTGAGACTACAGAGAAAGTGTGATATTTGTACGTCCGTTTCGGAGCGTGTACAAAAAGCCGTCTATGAGCAGTGATAGTAAAGTGCATGTCGGGGGATAGCGCGAACACACGCTGCACACCGCGAGCGGGCACGTGCATCACTTGGCGTAAAAGGGAGAAAGAAAAAAAAAAAAAAAAAAAGAAAAGAGTCTGCCACTGTCCGGAGCGACATAGGGAAAATATTTCAGTCGGAACCAAAACGATGAACCAAAATTTGCGTTCTAATCTGGTCCGAATACTACAGTTTGCGTAGGAACCGGGTTTCGGTACCCAACCCTATAGCAGTGCAGGTGTAGATGTGCAACTGCAATGGGGCGTGACAGAGATAATGGACCAAGGGTGTGCAAAACTGTGCATGAATGATGGAGAACAGTTAGCACGTATTTACACTGCAATCAAGTCATTAATTGGCCAAGAAGGCATTGAGGTAGAAATAAAAAAAGAAATAGTCAACTTTTTCTTTAATGGTTTGTATGACTTCCAGGTCACGGGGAATTCTCTGAATGAACATGTCTTCTATGTAAATGACAAAGTCACACCCAGAAATCAACATTTGTCCCTGGACCTGCCAGGAGTAAGGATGGGATCGCCTGAGTGTATGTTTTCCCTCTTTTATCATAATGTAAGGGCAGTCCACATAGCTAGTTACATTGGGGCATTTAATTTCTAAAAGGCCAAACACTGGCTGCTCCTCAGGATCAAACACAATCCCATCAGGTGTTGACCCCATCCATGGTGCCTCAGGGTGGATCAGGAACCCACAAGGGTAGTGGTTGACTTCACTCACCTTGCAGTACTCCTCTACTGCTATAGGCTCCAAGGCAAGACCCCGCTGCATGTCAGCAGTCCAATGGCAAGATCCCAGAAGCCTTTTTGCAAGGTTTTCAGCAGAGCTTTCCCCCCTGGTGTGGCAAACTTCTCTGAATTTGGTAGAGGTGATGCAGCACCTCCTTAGTTGGTGCCACTCAACGCAGGAACTCTGCTCTTGCGTGCTGTTTTCAATTTTGTGTGCTGTCTCCAAAGATGTCGCAAGGGTTGCCAGATGATGGTGCTGATGTTCAGAAAAGACAAATGCACAGGTAGAGGGTCCCAGTCTGTAATACGAGATTGGCAGCTGTGGGGGAGAAGGGGCATCTGTGTGTGGACGGGTACTGGGCACTGTCCTTACTGGTAGCTGATAGGAAAGCACAATTCCCTCTTGCACAGGACCGAACTTGGACTCAACTAGCGGTACATCACTGGAGATAGCCATTGCTTTGATCTTGGGAGCTTCATCTGCACTAAGTCCATGGTACGCCTCCTGAACTTTCAGAGTGGAGATGTCTGGCAGAGGGCAGCTAACTCCTTTATACAAGTTGCTTCTGTGGAAAAAAGACATAAAATTAAGAAGTACACGTGCAAAGGCATGCATAGTGTATCTACTGAATGTAACTAAATGAGTTTTGTGTGTGTGACAGTGTGTGCGCACTCGTGGGTTGCCTTTATGAAGGAGGGAGTGTGTGCGTGCGTACATCCACGGAAGTACGGTAAGTGAGTGAGTGTGGGGGGGTATATATGCATGTGTAGTTATGTGTGAATTTAAAGTGATACTCCAGTGTACTTCCAAACCAGAGCATATGAGCGGAGTGGAGCGGTGATAATCTCCGCTCATCGCTCATGGAACTGTTCACCCCTCCGCTCCCCTGCTCAAAGCTACATCAGGCCGCTCCGCTCATTATCGCTCAGCGCTCAGCGCAGTTTGCTTCGCGCTCCACTCAAATCGCCCCCCCCCCCCCCCCCCCGCTCCCTCCAAAAAAGGAAAAAAATCGACATGTATATCACATTTTCTTGTACCATATTATCACTGTTAGCTAGTTTTTTTTAATAGTACACCTGTATGATTTCTCGTTTTCTTTTTTTAAGTAATTTTAGAACTCCATTATTGGGCTGAGTTTTGAATGAAAATAGTCCGTTGATGACAGTGCAAGACAGATGGATTCTGGGTCAGGCTTGACTGAGCATGCTTCAGACTCGTGGTGTGAGCGGAGCGAAATTGGAGCGGGAAATAGAGCGACGCTCCGTCCTTTTAAAAATGCCGCTCTGCGCTCTGTCTAAGACCCGCCCGCTCGCGCTCCCCGCTCGCTCCCGCTCCCCGCTCGCTCCCGCTCCACTCCGTTCCAAACATAGCCCTGTTGATGGAGCTCTGAGTGCTGGTAGTAGGAAGAAGAACGAAAAGATTTGGAACAACAAAGACGTAATAACGAACTGGCACACTAGCTCAGCTGTTATGTAAAAAAACAACTGTCCATCCTGTACCGAATTCTCTCGTTCTTCTACCTACCAAAGGCACTCAGTGAGCTCCACCAACAGGGCTATTGTCGGAAGTACACTGGATTATCTCTTTAAGCAAGTATGCAGTCTGAGTTAGCGTAAATATATGTGTGCAAATGGATTTGGTGTGTGTGTGTGTGTGTGTGTGTTATAGACAACAACACTTACCTGATTCCTTCTGCAAGTCTCCTCTCTCTTGGTCTGGATGATATGATGACCATGTCATTAACTGGACCAGGTTTAATACCCCGCATCGAAATAAAAACATGTTTCAGAAACATTCAAGAGATATCCATACGTAAAATGAAAGAGTCATTAAAAGGCTTGCTACCATGGTCCTTGGATTGTGCCACTTTTGTTCAGTTTCTGTGCAGCTGAACACTGGGGGAACTGACTAACTGCCTTAGCTGGGAGTAGTGCGCCGTCTGGTACAGTAGAGCTGCCACATGACTGCACAATGCTGTAGTTGCCACACAGGTACACTGGCATCTTTGTAGCACCACCGGCTTTAAATCCCTTAGCACAATCTGTTACAACACCAAATATTTGTTAGAGAAAATTTACCAGCTACAACTGCAATTAAAGAGAGACAGCCTTTCACACACTAAATTTGTGAACTTCTGTTGAACTTTAAAATGTGTAAAGTGATACAGGGATTGATACAGTTTATTTAGCCTATAGTTGACCATGTCAAATGTAATAGATCATGATTAATCTCACTTTACTCATTTTAAAATAGCAATGCAGAATAAGTAATGAAGAAATTATAAGAACTCTTAGCAAAATCTTGCTTTTGTGGAAGCCATTCATTTTACATTCTTTCTGGCACACCCTGTATTTATACTTCACGCCAAGCCAGATATTTCAGGTACCATATGATTTATATAGTGAAATGATGGTGTTTATCTGTATCTAATTCACAGCAATGATATGACTCACAGAAACTTGATTTTGACAAACAGGAACCTGTTTCTTTTGAACCTGAACTGAACCTGCAGGATGACTTTCCAGACAGTGAGGCTTCTGGCTTTTCCTCATAGATCTGAAGCACTCAGACCTAACCGTGACCTCTCCTGACTCCTTGTTTGAAACTGTGATTAACAGAGGTTAGGGTATTGCATTTCAGAAACACAAAATATTTATGACATTCACATTATCACTCTGCTAACGTTATTAACGTTGCTTCGTCACTATGCTAACTATGGCTAGTAAAGAGCATAGACAGTAAAGTCAAGGAGCTAGCATGTATCATCGTTTGGTAAACTCAAAACAGAGGCTTGTTAACTTACCTTCGTAGTTGTATATATAGCTGGACACATACAATTTAAATCCTTTTTTGACGTTGGTGTCTTCGATGTGGCCTGGATTATCCGATGTACGTCGTTTGCCGTTATCCTCGGCAGGTCCTGCAGCGATCGAGTAAAGAACGCCATAGCTACAGCTAACGTTAGCGAGTACCGGAAGTACTACAGCTGGCTGAAGGGTCCGGAAGCATCAGAACGGAAGTCTGCGGCATTTAGCCTATTGGCTTCATCATATGGGGACTATGAATGTTTGTACATAATTGCAATCCATCCAATAGTTGAGTTGATATATTTCAGATAAATTTGATATACTTCAATGATACAAATGTGTTGATCCCAACAAATTCAGTAAAAAATGGTAACAAATGTTTCAAAAGCATTATTCTAATATTTATCAGTGTAGGTTAAACTAAAGACATAGAATGTAATGTTATGTCTGGTATGCAATTGTACTACAATCTAGCATTAATGTGTCCTGATTACATTTGCATATACTGTAGACATTACATTGTTTCTTCCTGCTAAGTCATCTCCATTCTTCAGTGTTATCAGTCCTCAAGAGATATATACTCTATATGTTATTACATTTTAACAATTATTGTTGTATGGAGCAGGGGGAAGAGGACCCAAACGCAGAGAGAGGCAGACAGGCAGGCAGAAGATAGAACTCGAGGATTTATTGGGAACAAAAAAACGGAAGCACAGTGACTGGAAAAACTCACGGAGAAAAACTCACAAAAATAACGCAGGGAAAACATACTTAACTAACAGAGCGGGGAACACAAACTCACAGAGGCAGAGCCACAGACACAAAGGGATACAAACTGCCAGCACGAGGACACAAAACAATCTGACAAGAGACAAACGGAACACAGGGGTTAAATACATGGGGTAATGAGCAAACGAGGGACAGGTGATACAACAGGTGAAACACATTAGGGCGGGGCAGGACAATCAATAAAGTAAAACTAGACATGACAAGACAGAAAACAGACTATCAAAATAAAACAGGAAACAGGAACAACCGACAGAAAACATGAAATCAACTAAACACAGAAACTTGACACAACACAACACAGGAATAAACCAAAAAATGCACAATACACAGAACACAGTCAAGACAGGGTAAACACAATAGACAAGGAGATAACTAAACAGAAATATACAGAATAAATATACAAACACAGGAAACATACAGAAATAATAATACAGGCAACCAAAATATACAAAACCAGGCAACAGAAATGTCCAAACCATAACAAATTGTACTTTTTTTAGTTACAATGTTCAAAGGTCTCTGACTGTTACTGCTGCCATCAGCAGCATGCCCTCACCACCCAAAATAACTAAAATATTGAAAGAGATAGGACAACTTCTGATATGACATTGAATTTAGGATAAACACTCACTCTACGTTTAATTAGTCTCTCCTGGATTCTTTTTGCTGTATGTTATTAATAGTAATAAAGTAGACACAGTGAAAATGGTTTGCTAAGCAGTGTCAACTGAAACTGTCTCCACTTCTTCACAGCTGTCAGGTACGGTACGTTGCCTAAGGACATAGAAGAGTTTGTTGTATCTGGATATTTAAGGCTTTAATCAGGGAAGTTTGATGGCAGGAACTGCCACATGAACAGCTTCTCAGATATCAGAGGAGCAGATGGGAAATGTTGTGTCGTTTAGATAATTTCTTCATTTCATGGCCATCCATCCCAAAGTACAGATACAAATCTATTTCTAAGTGAAGTGCACCTAAAGTGCTAAAGATCCAATGTGTGTGTGTGTGTGTGTGTGTGTGTGTGTGTGCGTGCGTGCGTACGTGCGTGCGTGCGTGCGTGCATGCGTGTGTGTGCGTGTGTGTATATATGTTTAGAGGAGTGAATAAAGACACGTTGCCTGAAGTTCATTATTATTTCTGAAATATAGAAATATATATAATATTATTATTCGTAAAACAAATACATTTTAGCTTGGTATGGTACCAGTGTGCTCTATCCGCTGTATGGCATTCAGTGCGGTAAAATCAAACCAGAATTAAAATTCATAGTCCACTGCAGTAGTTTTCTGTGCACAAGACATTGCTATTACTATGAAAGTATGATAGCAGTTGTACATTAAAATGGTATGAATGGGTATATGTTGAATTGGTGCAACGTTACTGTGGCTGGACAGATAGTGCCTCCACCATAGAGAAAACAAAGAGTTATATTTATAATTCAATATACTAATATGTGCTTTTAGACAACGAGTCATTGTTCCGTGCCACCTCCATTGTTTTCTATGTTCTTTGCCGCTGCATTCAGAGTTTATGATGGATGACTTTTTCAACGTCCTGCTGCCGCTCGTCGTGTGTCAATGGCAACCCATGGAAACTACAGCAAGAGACGCAACACAAGAGCTCATTTGACCCTTTATACACATTTTGCATCAGATCAGAGGACTTGCAAGATATGACTTTAGAATCCTTTCTTTCTGTGTCAGTCTTTTCTTCTTTATGTCTGACAGTAAGCTGAGCTGTCAACAACTCTGTTCTGTTAATAATTCAATCTAAAGTGATACACCTCTTCACAAGCAGAGAACAGACAAATCAATGAGTTGAAACGGTCTGTGAGCAACATCAGCTCCAATGTTCATGGTACTAGTTAGCAAATGATGCTATACTACTCATGTAATATAGTATAGTTTAGCTACAACCTGTCTGTGGTGTACAGGCTGGTAGGATTTGATGTAGCCGGAGGCTAACAAACCCATTCTCCTGGAAATTAGTCTTCCATTCCACTGATGACACATATGTATTCCGAACAATGCATTTTGACCCCAAAGCACTCCTCCCTCCCACCCAGCCACCCCCCGCTAATCGATAAGCGACATTTCTGCAGTTGTTTAACCTGCAAGGCTCTCCCTCTTGAGTGTGGAGCAGGTGACACATCACATTAATACATAAATAAGCAGGGGGGAGTGGAGCACTCATCACAGCGCCAATGATGGGACAATTATCTCATGGCAAACAACGCTCTGCCATCACCTGCCACAATCGAAGGAATCAATAGGGCTCAGAAGGGAGATGGAAAAGGGAGGGGGGATGTCAGGGGCGGATGGAGGAAGACAGCGGTGAGGCAGAAGGAAAGAAGAAGAGAAAAGCAAGAGGGCAACATAAACAGAGATGTAGAGCACTTTCAGGGGATATACTGTATTGGAACTAAGCTCTTGTTGACGAATTACATCTCAGGATTTGACTTAAATGTTTCCAGAGAATTAAGCGTGATGCCAATTTCTCTGCTGATTTTACTCTAAAGTGATTATTTCACTACTGATACAATTGATCTATTTTACATTTATATAGTTTGACAATACAATCCCAATTTGAGGTCCATTTACTAGAGTTTTTCCAAAGCATCCATAGCATGACTGAAATCACAGAGAGCTTCCATTAAAGCTCTAGAAAAAGGTTTGCATGACTACTTGAAAGAGGCCGCTCATACTGTAGTGATGCATCAACAGAGAATTATCACTAGACTCTACAGTTCCTCTCAGCTCAGTTTAAGATAAGAGCTTAAGAGACATACACAATACGTTGACAAAGACATAGACACAATAAAACTAATATGTTTAATACATAGCATCTTAAAAGTATACTGTTTTGGTTTTACGGTAAAAAATGTAATTCTCTGATAAACCCAGTGTACACTACCGGCCCAGCACCAAACGACAGACAGTAAGCGACTTGCTGTTGGACATAATACAGCATTTAACAGCTTAAAAGGTGCTCTAAGCGATGTCACGTGTTTTTTAGGCTACAACATTTTTTGTCACATACAGCAAACATCTCCTCACTATCCGCAAGCTGCCTGTCCCCTGAACACACTGTAAAAAAAAAAACGCAGACTCTGTAGACAGCCCAGGCTCCACAAATGGCAACAAAAACAAACTGCACCAACCTGCACCACGAAACATAAAGTCTTCCAGCATTCCAGCCAATAAGTGACAAGAAGGATTTGGGGGTGGGTGTTGGGGGGGTTAGTGCACGGAAGGGAGGGGACGGGATGAGGAGGATGGAGGGGCAAGCTAGCCTCTGTTTTGTTTGAAAATACTTTAAACGTCAAGAAGAAGTGACATCACCCAACATCGCTTAGAGCACCTTTAAGAGCCAGATACTGTATTTCCCTCAGCAGTTGATGGAGACTAAAAGCAGAGCTAAAATGAGAGTAAACTGCATATAATATTGGACACACAACTCCTTATACAGTACACATGCTAATGTTGCTCCAAATCTGCTGGATGTGTAAAAAAGAGAACTCTGTGCTAACACGTTTGGCATATCAATGTTGGGCTACATACGCATTCAGAGTCTGAGCCAGGATTGCACACGGCTCTAAAGTCTGATGTCACAAGCAAACATGGAGGTGGCTGAGCCAAAACGGCAGCGGCAATGCTATATGTCTTGAGCGCAATAAAACATGGTCACAAGCAAATTATAGTATTTCACACAACAATCAACAACCAAGAGTTGTACAGGCAGCTGTGAGCGTGAAACAAAACAGGGAGAGGCAAGGAATGGCACCTGCGTGTATAAAACTAAGCAGCACTCGCGCAGAACAGTCACGACACGTGAGAGAGTGTCTGCTTTGTGCGTGCTGGCCATTACACGCCCTGCACTCTGTGACTTGTAATATTACATAGCTGACTGACACCCACACTGCAGCAACACTATCTGTTTTTCTGTCTGGTTGTTAGAAATATAAGTATAACCATTACTTACACACAGCAAGTGAAACTCCAGGATAATGCCTACTGTGGTCGCTATGCGACACAACAGCAAAGCCTCTATACACATACAGACATACAGTAACTGTGCACTATTGTACATGAGGTACAGACAAGATTTACAAAGAGCAAAGGCTTGAAAGGGAGAACTGGATCAGAAAGGAGAAAGCAGGGAGGTTAAAAGATAGAGGTACTGTAGAAAGATAAAGACGGATTCCGGTGGAGGACTAACTAACAAAGTAGAACCCTGTGTGAGCCATAATCTTCTCTGTAGGTGCTCAGCGCCTACAGCCACAGACAGACTTTTAATCCAGTTTTGATGAAGGTGGAGGGACAGTTTTACAGGGTTCTGTTTGTTATAAATGACTTTAAGTAGTGAACAGAACTCTGCAACAGGCCCTTTTATGAATTAGGGCCAGTGGGTGAATTTCTTTCCTTTATACTTTCAGCCTGAGAACTTGGCTGTGATGAAGGGAAAATGGCACAGTGGTTATATTGTCCCCTTTCACTGTAGCTTCCAATATATTTTCATGAACTCGTAATATGCGTCTTGTTTCCAGCAAGCTGTTAGGTGGTATTTAACAGTCATTAGGATAAGTGTTCAACACACCAGAGTTCATTTTTCAGTACAGCTGGTACTGTGTTAAAGTATGTGTAGAGTTTCTGCCAAGATTGTTATTACTAGTGTCTTTTTAATATTACACAGTGAAGATGAGAACTGATGCTATTAAGTGTCTTTGCCTTGTAATTTGGCACTTAAGTACAATTTATTCAAGTCAAATATAAGGTTTACTGCCACTTAACACAACGCAACATATTGCGTTTGTTTCCTCACACACACACGCACACACTGATAATTGTAAAATAAAACTAATTCTAAATCAAAACAGACACTAATATTTGACACCACAGGAGGTTAAACTTCTAAGACCTCATAGTTGTCAGTGTGCTTTTATTGTTACTTTGACAAAAGCTTCAATTAGGGCTGCAGACTCGGCACTTGAGTTTGCCTTCTCAATGTCAGGCTGATGAGCCGTGAGGACTTGTCATTGTAATGAGGAAGCCTCATTATGAACCAAATCACCCTGCTGTCTTAGGAATTCAGCATGAAGAGCACTATTTTAGGTAATTAATCCAGTACAGTGTTTCATAAATTCTGCTACTTCTATCAGTACACACACATTACTTTACAGGTCTCCATTTGCTCATTACCTTGGTGAAGGGTCAAGAATATGTTAAATGAGACCAACGCAGCATCTAAAAAGGTATTACCACTTGAAGACACCTATTGGAATTTTAATATCAATCGTTGTAACTTGCAGATTAAAAGGAACGAAGTAGGGTGGGAATGCAGAGATGGATAGACAGAAGAAACGTTTCTTGTGCAAGAGAACACCCTTGACAAAAACAGGGACACTGAACACCAAAAACATACGTACTCCAAGAAAATGTAAGTGTCAAGCCGGAGAGCCGTCACTTTCTGAACATCCATTTTAAGCTCTCCCATGTGACGTCAGGGTATCATTCAAGCTGTCTTGTTTTGTTTACTCCTCCATGCTTGCCAGTTCGAGACAAAGAAGTGATATGCTGGAAGAGGAACAGCAGAAAAAAATCTCTGCTCTGAGAAAACTGTCATCCAGAGTGCTGAAGTGAAAGTAAAGCGGGACAGTGGGGATTGTTACATGTTACGATAAAAGATGCATTTACTCCCAACATTAATGTTAAATGTGTCAAAGCTATGGCCACTCCGGCTCCACTTTAGATGTAATTATTAACAGAACAGAGCTTCCTGTCAGACGTAGAGAAGAAAAGACTGACACAGAAAGAAAGGATTCTAAAGTCGTATCTTGTAAGTCATCTGATCTGATGCAAAATGTGTATATATGAGTGTATGTGTATAAATGGACGCACACCAGAGCGTGTTTAGATAGGGTTGATGACTGTGCTTGATGTGGTGGCATCTCCACACCTGCGCTGCCATCTGTGCCCCTGCACCCCCTGTGACCACTGTGCCTCCTGGCAAACAAGTGTTGCACAGAAACCTTGATGAACATGTCTCACTCTCCTGTCCTCTGGAAGCAGACTTTGAATTTGTGTGTGCTTTAGATAAAACAGAAGCAAAAACAAATTAATGGAATTGTCATTTTGACATTGACATTTTTGGAAATACACCCAATTTACTTTCTTGGTGAGAGTCAGATAAGAAGGTAGACACCACTCTTATGTCTGCACAGTCAATATGTAGCTGCAGTTAGCAGCTGTTTAGCTTGGGAGCGTGTCTATGTTCCCTGGGTCCTATGTTCCCCTCTTTGTATGAGACTGGGGAACATAGGACCCTTTTTTTGAAAAAGGGTCCTATGTTCCCCGGTCTGTTACTTTTTCCACCATTACTGCCAAATTCCATGGCAAATAGGCCTATATAGGCCTACGGGCTGTTTGACGCGCATATGCAAATAGGCCTAGACGAGGAAAGATTAGGTCAGGGGTGGCAAAACCTAACCCTAACCTCTAACCTTACTGTGCAAATTTAAGTTTTGGGCTGCTTGAGCTAAGGTGGGCCATGCGACGGTAGGCCTGCTGGCCATGCTGAGAGTCTACCGTAAAGATTGATAGATTGCGGGGAACATAGGACCCTTTTCCGGTATGTATTGCTACAGGGGAACATAGGACCCTTTTTGGGAAAAAACGGGGAACATAGGATCCCGGGAACATAGGGATGACCCTGTTTAAGCTTAGCTTAGCATGAGGACTACAAACCGGGAAAAGGCTAGCCTGGCTAAAGGTAACGTAATTTACTTACAAACACCTCTAAAGCTCATTGATTAACATGTTATATCTTGTTTGGTTAGAGTAATCTGTGAGTAAAAACAACAATTGACTGTTTTATGGTTACTATCGCTGTATTCGAAACCGCCTACTATTCTAGCACTGAGAGCACTGTTCATTTCCGATTTCCAAAACCGGGAACTAGCATAGTGCAAAAATAGATAAATTTAACAGTGGCATACTACATACTACCAATAAGATTTAGAGATGCTTCTAGGTGGATTTTGTTACCTTAGGACAGAACCAGGCTAGCTGTTTACGCCAGTCTCCAGTCTATATGCTAAGCTAAGCTAAGAACTTATCTACTCATCTAACTTATTTTATCAAAATGTCGAACTATACCTTTAATAGAGTGTGTTTTAAGCTAAACAACACATTTGAACACACATACACTGTACGTTAAATCCACACTCTGTCTCATACAGATGTATCTGAGAAATCCAGAAAAGATCCAGAAAAGGGAAGAACAAAAGAAAAAAAAAGATGAAAGAAAGATATAAAACGGAAAGATGCCCATAAACAAAAAAACAAAGGAAGAAATGAACAACCAAAAGCTTAAAAAGAGGAAAAAAAAAAAAAAAAAAAAACTTATTGTGCTGGTGTAGTTTATTTGAGAATATTTTCTCTGAAAGTGGCATTCCCACTACACAGAGGCAAACGCACACTTCCCACGATGGCAATGCAAGCATCTCAAACAGAGCTACCTTTGCTATCTAACTCTGTCGCTACGAGCTGCACCGCTTCATCAGCGCGCCGCGGCGTCCTCCATGAGTGCCCAGAGAAACATGGAGAGACGTGGCTGGAGCATTTATACACTGCTCACATCTACAATAGCAAAGAGAGCCACCAGAGAAGGCTGCCACCCCCTGAGGGGCACTATGCACCTCCTAAGTGGATCACTCTGCGTTGTCACAACGTTTCCATAAAGCTCAGTGGGACGTGGCAGTGTACTCCTTTCATCACCAGCAAACCTAAATGAGCTTTGTCAGGCTCACTAATGCACACTGGTGGCTGTGCAACTTTTGCTGAGCGTCTGCACACGTTTATGTATGCATGTATACTTCCTTTACTGTGTGTCCGCGCTATATAAGGAGGAAGAAATAGGCTTTAAAAATTCACATTGATCCACTGACATATGAGACTATCATTAGCACCTAACCCCCCCTGTTGTTTGTTTGCAGTGTGGTTCAGTGTGGTTTCTGGTCAAGGGCAAAGTTGGACAATAACTCAGCAGGTCAGCTGCTCTAATTGCTGCTGGTCATCGGTTAAATGTCCCCCCTGTTTCCCCCTCACGCCAAGAGGGGACATTACAATAATGAGGGTGAAAGACGGAGAGGGAGGAGACGACGGAATCAGGGAGAAAAACCCAGAGATGAAGCAGCGATGAGGTTAAAGTGTAGAGGAGGTGAGAAGAAGGTTAATCATAGAACTAGTGAGATTTTGAAGACACCGTATCAGAGTGAACACACATGGTGTCATGATGAGTTAATCATGAGAAGGATGATGATGGTTTACAGCCACAAGTTCACGTTCTGCAAAATCATCCTTCTGCAATCCTCTCTCCAGCTCAGAAAGCATCAGCTCGATGTCAAATCCTAAAGACGGTGATGAAGACGAGGAAGGAAGTAGAAGGGTTAGGATGGTAACTGATAAAGACTGATAATGAGGGATGTGACAGGCTATTCTAATCTGTAGCCTCATTACAATATCAATGCATTAAAAAAAGCCGGTGGATTTTTGCTGGGATGTCAGTTCCTTTGATAGAGCCTGAAGCAGCTGAGGTGTGGGAAGAGGTGCCAACAACAACACAGGGTAATAAAGAACAATATTTGATGTCCTGTACATGTGTCCGTTATGGCCAGTATAAAATCCTAGCACCTAATGTATTCAACTATGCAAAACACATGTACATTTTGTCTTTGGATTTTAAGTGTTATATCTCTTTTACTACCCACTTTATCTTGCCTTATAGTTTCCCTTCTCTTTCAAGAAAATCCTTCCACCCTTGTTCTGTTTCTCTCTCTCTGTCTCACACGCACACACACGCACACACACACATACACATACACACACATACACATACACACACACACACACACACACACACACACACACACACACACACCCTCCTTTTTCACACACGTCTTAGAGAGGAGACACACCAGCCCGATAATCGGCCGTCTGTTCGGTGTGTCCCGTGCCGTCGGCCGTCCGAGGAGACGTCGGCATTCATTTGGGCCGACCCAACATGTTCAGTCGGAGACAGGGCAGTTGGGACTCGCCCGGAAATGGGGAGCGGATGAGCCTCTCAAAATCTGACGAAAATCTTTTAAATTAACCTTTGTTGATATGAAATGAAGACAGATTCAGCAACTGCACGGCCTATTTCTCTCTTAAAATGTTTTCAGAAACACGTTTCGGTGAACTATTTTAGTACAATATGATATCGTATTCTGAACAAGCCTCCATGACAGTCTGGCTGTGAATTTCCAGGGAACAAAGAACCATGTGACACGTTCGTCCAATCAGCTGCCGGTTTTCATTTTCTGGGAAATAATCAGACTGTTAATGGAAACAATACAGAGCAGCGCCGCCTGCTGCTATGGAGATATATTACGTTTCGCGCACGTGCAGAGCGTATGCTCAAGTCGGCGTCGACTCAGTGTGTTCTGAGGCATTTTTTGGACCTCGGGGACCCGAATGATCAGTCCGACTGCCTTTTCTGCCGACGGTCGGCCCGTCTGGTTGGTGTGTCAGGGTCTTTACCCACCTCTCCTTCCTATCACCCAAATCCTCTCATTTTCACTCTTTTCCTCTCACCAGCCTATTACAGTTCACGTATCGCTTCCCTCTTCTAGTAAAAAAAAATTGTAGTGGTAAACATTCTACATCACGTAGATTATCTTTTTCAGCAAGCAACCCCATCAGACGTCCCTGAATTTCAGGTATATGTATAGGAGCTGTGGGATCTTTTCATCTCCGTCAATAGATATTCTGCTCTTAGTGGACCTTCCCTCTAATTTGAGTAGACTAACCAGAGGGCAATCATGATAATCATAATAGTCATGATCATCATCATTATTATTATGCCTCTCATTCTCCAACCATACCTGCTAATCCCTGTCTAGCATCATCCTGCAGCTCTCAGCTAATAGCAGTCAACCTCAGGGAGAAAGCAACAACAGAAGGGAGAGTATAGGAACAGATCAGAAAGCCAATCCCATGTCAGTAGCAGTGCCCATCTAAATATAGAAAAAACAACTTTGTTAAGTTAGTTGAATTTCACTTTCACAAACAGGACATTTGTCACATTCAGTGATTGCATCTGTATGCACAAAACAGAGACATGCCTGGATGCCTGTTGACAAAGAAATTGTGTTTTTATTTATTTATATATATTTATAGAAGCGTATATGTGTGTCTATTAGTGTCCTTGTTTCTGGGTACACACATGCAGCAGGTGATTGGACTGTATGTGAAGAGTGTGTGTGTGTGTTTGTGTGGAGGCTAAGAGAGACAGGAGGACCATGATTGCAGATGTCCCTGCAATGTCTTTCAAAACGAAACTCTGCACACCGCAGTCGCTTAAGCATACATATGTATGGAAGGACAAATCAGATGCAAACGCATACATTTACAATGCCAGACTTGTCTTGAGATATACATAAATTCCCTAAATAACAATTTCCTCCACACTTCAGCACCCACATATACTATTTTCGTCTTATTTCATTACGCATAAAAATGCTTAATACATGGCATTTAACAGCTACGGCTCTTCGGCTTTACATTAAAAGATTGTGACCAAGACACGCACGCACAATCCCATGCACACGTAGATGCAGCAGAAGATGAAAAGCAGCAGGTATAAAACAATAACAGGTTGTGTTAGTCTATAACTAGGCCGCGCCGAGCCTGCCTCATCTGCTCACACACACACACACACACACACACACACACACACACACACACACACACACACACACACACACACACACACACACACACACACACACACACACACACACACACACACACACACACGGTGGGTAATTTCAGCAGACAAAAGAACCAAAGCTGAGAGTTAACTACCATCTTAATGCACCCTGACGCAAACCAGTGGTTTTGACACAATACCTTTCGATCACAAAGTGTTTGTGATTGTGTTATTTCTACCACTTTAATCAAGGCCTCTTTGTCAGCTCTCAGGCTTCAGCACAGAACAATCCTAAAGACATTCAGTGTAAAAACTTGACCATTTCAGAGATGGGCTTGGTAACACGATAGTGACTTTTCTATGGTGTTAAACTTCTTAAATAAACAGTAAGTGAGGCAGCTGAAAATCAGAAAATTGAAGGTCAGAAAACTTAACAAGAAGTTGTTTAGTTGGCACTTGCTGCTATTGTGTACTCTTCCGATGAATATATATATTGTATATATCATGTGTGCATAAAGAAAGCCATACATATGCGAGCACATACACTTAAACACACACAATACTTTGCAGATACTTTGCTACTGACAAACTGCTTACACACATCTCTGGGTGCCAAAGCCTTGAGTCAAATCATCCAACACTTTTCACACAGGGAGCACTTACACAACTCTCTCCCCGCGGGGGCTACATTGAAGGTGTCCTTTTTGCTAACAACACTATCATGGACACACACCTACACGTGTGCACACACACATTCCTGAACACTCACACCCGCATACACTTGCAGACTGTGTGCACACCGGTGGAGTAATTACAGACATTTTAATCACTGAACTCTACTCCTGTGGGGCACAGCAGACATAGCAGGGAGTGGACAGAAGAAGAGGCCCTTGACTGATTTTAACCTTGGCTTAATGATCGTTGTTTGAGCCTGAATGCTTTGCTGCAGCTAATATGGCAGATGCCACTTCTTTTCAGGGATCCGTGGAAGATACACTGATGTGTAAAATGGGTTCAAGTCGTTTGAATGCAGCATTATTCCATTCCAGAGAATAAATAAAGACATTCTGACAAGAATACACTTAAAAAGGAAGAAATGGTACATTTCATTTGTCTAATCAGTCCCACGTTTCATTAAAAAGCAATTGTGGGGCTTGTAGTGTATACTACCTAATCACAGAGGATCTGCCAGTGAAATAGCTAAATCCAGCTAAAAACAAAGCTCCTGCTTTAACTTCTCTGCTTTTGGATAGCACTGCACAAACAAAACAGACAGTAATACAGGAGGAATAAAACCCTAAATAACTTTGCTTAACAATATTAAAATTATATAATAGCCTTTTCCCACCTAAATTTGCGCATATATGTGGGGGTTTTAATTGTGACGATAGACTCCTTTTCTGTAGCCAGTAGATAAGTCTGCCTTTCTGAGTTTTTTTCCCCGTGTGTCACATTCAACTTAACAAACACACTAGAAAACAGGGTTATTAAACACTAGAAAACAGCAATCGAGGCAAGTGAAAATGTTACTGAGATGACAAAGAGTCATAGCTTTGTGCTGGAAAAGGGGAGAAAATTAGTGTCCACCTAGGTGTCATGTCTCCATCATTGCCAATTGGACCTGAAGCCGATAGATATCCGTGACTAATGCAGAGTCATTTGTCCCGGGAATTAATGCAGATTGGAACCTTTCACACTAAAGACCAAAGCCAGATGTTAGTGGGTTTTTTGTCCAGTGGGTAAGGGGCTTAACAGAGAGAGACTCATCCTGCACCACCTTCCCCTCACACAGCTCTAACTTTTCCTAACTCACTTATCTTAAGGTGGCATACTGGAAGCATATGAAACACAACAGGACCGGCTTCCTGGGATCACATCACCTGTGTTTTGTTCCACATTGGTGGAGAAAGAGAAGGAGAAGAACACAAAGCCAGGGAGTGTGTTTTAGATTGCTGGGCCGAGCTCCTTGAGAGGACGAGGCCTCTCCTTGACCCCCTCTGTGCCTTGCAGTTCAGTAGATTAGCTGAAGCACAACAGAAGCCAGTGCTATCGCCGGCTTGCAGCCTCCTCAGCCCCACTGGCCACACAAGATATCACACACGGACACACACACAAACGCATGCACACACAAATCTGTTGGCTACTTGTTTGTGGCCACGCATGAGCCACTCACCCACACACAATATCTTTGGCCTTCTTTGCCTGAAGGTTCATTAGTGACACCGAGGCCACTTCAATAGGAGCAGCACTTTCAGAGCACCCCACACACACACACGCACACAAACTTTGCTGATTCTTCATGTAAGTACACACATCTTCATGTCCATACTGTATGAATATGCCTTTGTATTAACATGTGTACAGAGATAAAAGAGTATTTGTCTCTCTGACCCTTCATTAAAGAGTCCATGTGACTGCAGTCGTGCAGTACGGCTCTGAACTGACATTAACCAGCAGGACTTCATACTGTAAAAGCTGATGTCAGGATCAACAATTCACTCTCTAATTACTTCAAGGTCAATTACGGCAGCACTCTGCTTTGAAGTTTCGCAATGGAACATCAAAGGTGTTTTTTTCACCTCAGGATTTCAAAGCAGCAAGATGCAGTGGAGTAATGTAACAAAAAAGGAAAATATGTGAAAATGAGGGTAGACATTCAGGTTACATGATTTCAATGCAAGGATAGGGCGAGATACTCTTTAATAATGGGACATGGGACTTGTCGTACATGATGCATGAGCTGAATGTCATGTCTGATATAATCGCCTTGAGAGCAGGTTGATGTGAGGCAAATGGCATGGCAAAAGTTAGAAAAAACGGAGGAAAGCTCATTAAATAATCCTGCTGTAATCAAATTTAATAGTTCTGAAATTACATTTTGGCTTATTTGTCATTTTCTAAAGATGCCTAGCAGTTGACTTTCAAAAGTAAACACTGAACCTCACAATTTAGAATAATTTTGAATAACACCTCATTACTGTACCGTGTAAATTACTATAATTTGGAATAAGAAATTTCTTCTGTTATTAAGAATTTAATGTAATTTGTCAAATGATTTGTTTAAGTGGCCACACAGACTGTTCCTGCAGTCTCAAATACAGTGATGGTTTATGGATCCACTTCTGCTGGGCATGATTCTAATACCATACACTTTAGGAAGCATTTTAATGTGCTGTGAGTTGTGATAAAGACTGGGAAGTTAGACAAAGCACACAGCATCTGATGACGGAGGTTGCTATTCGAGCTGAATTTCAATATGCAATATTCAATTCTCCTGTGTGCAGAGGGGCCAAAAGTAATTGCACATCCCTGGCATCTGTGTGCTTGTGACATTTTACATCTAGTTTCGAAAGGAACTTATCAGCCAAGCTTCAGGAAAAATACTTGATTAATGTGAGCTAAATTACTAGTAGTGTCTTACAGTGTAACATTCAAAAATGAAGAGAGGGATTAAAATGTTCCCAAGAGGAACCCAGTGTGCTGCACAACACATACAATTCATTGTGTTGTAACACAATTCTGTGATAGGAGCAAAACAGATATTTGTTCACAAGGAAGAATTAGAAATCAGAGTGTAAAGATGGAGGGTAAAGATTACTCAATAAACAGTGACTGACAATCAATCACTCGTCAAAAACCGATCAAGTAATTGTGTTTCATTTTTTGCAAGCCAACCTTTGAACCATCCACTTGCTTTAAAAAACCATGAGCTTTTGACATGCGCCCATTTAGGGTTGTTGAAATTACAACATTTTAATGGATGACATTAAAATGTCATCCATTAATATCATCCTGGGAAAACCCTGACGAACTTACGGCAAATTTGACATTTGCTCTGCAAGTCCGTCTGGCCAAAAGCCCAATTCAAGCACATTTCCAATTTTCCAAATCAAGGCACCAATCACAACCGTTGACTTTTGGCTTTACACGATGACGATAGCGCATCGATGGCAAGCAGCTTTTTGTATACATTCAACATGACGGCGACCAAAGTGCAGCAACCCGTTGATGCCGCTGTCGCTGCTACGTCAACCGGATCGTTGGTCTGATTGGTTGAAGGACTATCCAATTGCGCCCAGAGACAATTGAGCGGCGTCTGTTGGTGACGCCCGTTTGAAAATGGGCTGTGAATGAACCTTCCCCAGACCCAGGTCTGGTGTCAACCAGGCTAGGATGACACAGTCTTGTGGTAAAAAACAGTCTGCAGCTTTTCAGTAAAAAATACCGGCCAAAAATGACCCATTGTGTCAAATCTGAGCTATATACAGTATTACGCTTAATCACCTTTAAATCCGTTGTATTGTTCCAAAGTTGTTTTTTTTTATCAGAGGTGGTCATTGTATCTATTAAACTGTCTGAGACACCCATAGTCTTTTCAGAAGATGTATGACAGAGGAACATATGGTGTCCACCACATCAGTCATTTAGAGTTCATTGTAATAATAATGAACGGCTCATCCTTCGTGCCTAGCCTGTCTCCACCTTATACTTTCCCAACATCTAGAATATACTAATCACTCTTCTACAGTTGTTTACCTCTTCATCGTGCAGATGACAGTCAGTGCCACTACTCGTAGGTGTGTGTATGTGGGAGAAAAAGCTTGTGATGTAGTGTGTATGATGAATCTATCCCTCTGCACCTCCCTGCATTAGCATTGCTAATGTTAGTAAGTGGTTTAGGAGTGGTGCCATGAGGAATACCAAGTCAATCTGGCCACCAGTGAATGTGTAGGGGTTGTCTGTAGTTAGATGGCTTCACGCTCACCCACACACACACAATCCTGAATGTCAATGAAGAACTGCCAACAACTTCGCTACCCCTTCATCAGGGGTCACACATGGAGAGAGGAGGAACAACTGCAGGCTCTGTGTGTGTGTGTGTGTGTGTGTGACAAAGTCTGTGTTCCTCTGCTATGTCTGTCTATGAGTGTGTACGCATGCAAGTGTGTGCAGGTTGGGGTTTGTATATGTCTGCATCTGCTTGCGTGTGTGTGTGTGTTGTTTTTTGGAATGTGGCTGTAGACCTGGTGGGGTGTTGCATCCTTTTTAGGGAAGGGTAAAGAGGAGACCTGAGGGAAGCCAGCAGTATCCCCATCTCGCCCTTGAGCAGGAAGCCTTCACATACCCTCACAACATGTTCCCTCTGCTCTTGCCATCATACCTGGAGGTGCACTGTGACACAGTCCCAGAAAGCACAGATTGTCGCCTCTCTTTTCTGACAGCCCCAAAGTTTATCAGCATCCATCACCCCTGACCCCATCCCATCCCACCCCCCCAGTGGTGCGGCAAAGCATCTTCCCACAATGCAGCAGGGCAAGATGAATGAGCCTTTGTCATGATACTCCATAGGGTGGCTGACAATCCCATGAGCCGCCACACTTCGAAAAAGCAACTTCTGGACTGCTATGGCCTGATACTTCTAATGTGATATATGGGATCTAAATACTGTGTGTTCTGCATATTGCCATGTAGCCACAAACTTTGCATTTCATGCTGGGTGATATTCAGAACCAAGGTGACTTTTGAGAAATTTAGGATTTCATTGCAAGTGCAATGTGATATGTATTATTAAAGCACTGTGGTAGGTAAAAAAATGTGAAAGTAGCCTTGGAAAAAAAAAATCCTTGTACAAAGGATTTCCACAGGGCATCATGTCCCGTACTCTTCAGTAGGTGTGTTCTACATATACGCACTCTGTTTAAGTTGCAGCGTTGGCATGTTTCAAAATCCTTTCAAAATGAAATAGAAGTACGGCCTATGTTCAACTACATGATTATGGTAATCTTGAGGATAAAACATTTAAAAGCAGTGGTGGCTTGTTCAGGTCTGACAGCTTTGTGGTGAGAGTTATCCAGGTTATATTCACCTCAATCCACACCGTTCCCCAAGGAGAAAGAGATGTGGAGAAAGAGAAAATGTAAGAGTGAGGGACACTCTAAACCTTAATGTCTTTTGTCAGCTGACAGCTGATGTTTAAAACGGTGCTCTGTCTGTCTGAACCTTGGTGAATAGCTGTGCTTCAATTCTGGTAATGCAATACTATCTCATGTGAAAGATAGCATACTGTATTACACACCCACACTATATATAAAGCACCTTGTCTCTGGTCTATGGTTATCTGAATCAAAATTCTTCAGCAAATAGGCCTGTATCTCTTACACAACCTATATCCATAGTGACACCGTATATCTACACATTTACATGTCTGCTGCCATATACAATGACCTTTACTCTCCATGTAGAGTATAAGTACAAGTGATTGGTAGATACAGCGGCGTGGCTGTCAGGAGGAGTAACGGAGTTCACCAGTCTGCATGCATTATTTACCAGAGAGGGGCTTAGGGGCGGACAGCAGGTCAGGACCTGGTGGAGGAAGACCTGACGCTCTGTGCCAGCAGTCACCCTCCTCTGGCCGTAATCTGAGATGTGGGAGGTAATCCACATGCAGTCACTCTCTTATGTAAACAAAAATGTATGGTTTGGAATGAAGTCTAAAATACAACTTCTGATTTGTAGAGTGTTGCACATGGTACTTTAGTGTTCAGAAGCCATATTCAGTCTGGATTACTCTACCATCATACATACATATTTCAGAATTAGATTCAGCTTTAAATGCCAGGTTTGCGCAAACAAACAAGGAATTTGACTTTGGCTAATCTTTGCTCTCAAAGTACAACACTCAACTTAACATATAAGAATAAAAACAGAAGAAATATAAAAAAAATACTGTTTAGTATGCAGTATAACAATACAATAGAATTTAGAAATTTACAAAAAATATACAATAACAATTGAAGAGAGGGGAAGGAATAGTGCAATATGAGTATATTCTGAGATTTAAGATTTAACTATAAATATAGTGCAAGGCAGTTCAGTGCAATGATAATATATTAATAACGATATTGTAATTCTGAGATTGAAAATATACATAAGGTAGATGAGCAGAACAGTGTTTATTGACTTTGTTCGGTGTAAGGGAGGGGACTATTTCTGAGCGTTCAACAAAGTGACTGCTTGTGTAATATGTTTATTTGGCTATTAATATTAAAGTGGCTATGAGAAACTTTCAGTTTGTGTTGATTCTAGCGGTAATGTTACCACACCTGCTGTCGTAAAGGTCTTTTCTTTACGGTGCTGTATTAACCTCTGTATTACTGAGTTAGCGTTACCAGGAGGTCATATAGTTGCGATGAATGTTTTGCTCAGACAGAAAATCATTCATTTAGAATAAGAGAATACGTTACCGATGCATCGTCGTTGCATTTCAAGTGCTGCATATGGTAACTCAGCCTATTTTAAATGTATTGTGAGCTAAACCGGGTGACACTGTCACGAGCCATAGGATTAGTTTGTTATATCGACCACCGTAATAATAAAAAACTTAGATTTATATAGCGCCTTTCATGAAACACAAGGACGCTTGACACAAGTACAGGGACAAAAAGAAAATAGTTGGCTGGACTGAAAAGAAATAAAAACTGGGCACTAAATGGAAAGAGGACATAATTTCATGTAGGCTACTCACGTACAACCACGTCTCGCATTGTAAAGTTCATTTATTAGAAATAGACATTACATACCTGTGTAGGATTAAGAGGGCCAATTCAGGGTTGGTTTTGAATAATTTACAATCGCATAATTCTTAAATGAATAGTTATTTTACTGTTAACTAACAACTAAATGATAATGAATAATGTTTACTAATTATTAATTATGCTTTAATCAATGTTTTGTTATTTTAAAACTGTTGTTCACGTCAAAACATTTTATTATATTATATTAACTTTTTGTTATTAAGAAATCGTTTGTGAACCGTCAGTAAACATAATTTGGATGTCTATTGTAAAGTTGCACCTGATGAAAATAATACCTTGTTAATGGTTAATAAATACTTTGTAAAGCATCTATAATTATTATTTAGATAGCTATTATCAGTGCGAAAATAATAAAATAATCATCTCTTTTATAGATCACTAAAAAAAGATCTAATGGGGCCAAATTAATGTTACTTGATGCTTTATAAACCATTTATTAATCATTAACTTATTATCATAAGGATTAGTTGCAACTTTATAGTAGCCATTCAAATAATGTTTATAGACAGTTTACAAAATAAGTATTAACCACTGACAAAGTATTATCTATCTGAAGTAATAAACTTATTATTATTACTAAACTAATGATGAAATAACAATTATAAAAAAAAAAAAAAAAATAGCATTCTTTTCAGTGTGAGTCTCGGTTGCTGTTACAGGTAATTTATGATCATCAGATAGAAAATTAAACCGTTTCGGAAACATTTAAAAGTTCCACATAGTTACTTTAAGTAAAAACCTACTTTAGTTCCTAATTTCACTAAGGCTCCAAATTGTATTTCAGACCCGGACTGGTTTGAACTGCTATCTTAGCTCAGCATAGTAAAGCTTCGGCAGTGCAACCCAGGCTCCCAAAACGGATGTTTACATACAACTAAATTGCAACAACAAATATGGACAGAAATATTATGTATTATGTGTAATATATTTTGTTATTAATATAAGAAAACACATACCACAATTAACATATCTGACATGGCCCAAAATTATACTGAACGTATGAGTAAATTGTTGACTGATTGATGTATTTAATTTTTAACAAGTCACAATACCCTTGCAATTTAATACCTGCTTGTATGGCAAGTAAAGCATGAAGTAAAGTGAACCCTGGTCTCCTGTTTACACCAAACACTATCACACTGATCTACTACTGTTACTCTTAAAGGGATATTTCACCGCTGGAAAGCTGAATATATCTTTAAATTTGGTCACTTATGTAGTATAAATGTGAAAAAAAATTGAAATTGGTGCATTCTAGGCCGAGAAAAGCCAGAAAATGTGTTTTTGGCTCATGTGGATGAAAGACACCAAATCCCAGAATGCACTTGCTTCGCTGCTCTGAGTCCACTCCCAAGCCACGCCTACCATTTACAGACAGACAGACAGATAGTGAGACGGTCAACTCAATTCAACTGTGTTTTATTGTCATTTCAACCATATAGCTACACGAAACAACGTTTCACCGTGGCTCTAGTGGTTACACAATTAAAATATATAAAAACGACATACGAAACACATTATATGCTCCGTAAAGTTCAGCTAACACATACTAGCATTAGCGCTTGGTAGGCTGTAAAACACATTGGAGACGAGACAGCAGGTCTCATATTTCAGACACTGCAAAGTTATACATTGTTTGTCGGGCTATTTCGTTATTAAATTCACTTCTGAGACTTTAAGCGAGAAATCAACTATATAAAGCTCAAATATGGGCCGTTTTACGAAAATGTATGGCTAATTGCAAATTTGGTAAGACGTGTCGGACTTTAGGAGCTCCACACAGTCTGACGAGAAAGCGGCAACCTCCATACCCAGTGAAAGTCACCGTTTCTCGGTGACCAGGGGTCGGGGCTCTGCGGAGCTCCGGAGCTGCAAGCTAGGCTACACTTTCGGCATAACTCGTAAATCGTATATTTACAGTTTGAATTTAGTCACGCCACTTACATAACATATACCCCAATGTATTATAAAGCTAACAATGGTGTTCGATTTCAATGTAATGACTTTTTGTGAACATTAGGGGTTTCGTTAGCTGCAACTGTCCCTCCAATCCTATGTGTACAGATAGCAGCCAGTTAGCTAGCTTCATTTTCGGCATAACTTTCGTATATTTACAGTTTGAATTTCGTCACGCTACTTACATGACATATACCTCAAGGTCTTATAAAGCTAACAATGGTGTTCGATTTCAATTTAATGACTTTTTGTGAGCAGTTGGGGTTTCGTTAGCTGCGACTGTCCCTCCAATGAACACACGATATGCTCCGTAAAGTTCAGCTAACACATAGCTAGCTACTAGCATTAGCGCTTGGTAGACTGTATCACAGAGTATACAAATTTGCGTGTAATGTAGAATGTAACTTTTAAATGCCGACCAAACTCCACCAGCAGTTAGCAGTTAGTTGGATGCAAGCACCCCCATTTCTGCACCAGGCAGTCCGTGTTAACACAGCTCACCTCCACTAGCTAGTCTTACCCGGTGACAGAGCTAGTAGAGTAGCTAGACCGGTAGCTGGATAGTCCAATACAGCAATTTTTTTCCACAACAACAAAAACACAACAGTCTCTGAACTCGCGTTGGGAGTTTCATTGAAGTTGGATGTAGTCCAGTTTGTTGTCTAATGAGCGGACACTTGCAAGCAGGATTGATGGAACAGGTGGCCGACTAGCGTTCAACGTCCCCCGCTGATGATGTCCCTTCACCTGCCAGAGGCGTCGATCAGCACCGCTGGTCTCCATAGCAGGCGGGCGAAGCTGTGTCGAGTATTCCATCTGTAATAAAGTGTCCTGCATATTCTCCGGTCTGTACCAATGTATCCCGGTAGTAGTTTGAATGCATATAATTGTTGTTCTAAAATTTCCTTCGGGATGAATACATCTATCTATCTATCTAAAGTTTTGATGCTGAGAAGCCACTAAGCTACGCGAGGATTCAAGATGGCTGACAGTCGTTTTGGTTCGTGAAATTTCAGGAAATGCCGGAGTCCAACGCCCTATGGGCTATGCAGAAGTTGCTCTTAGTACTTGCTGTGGTCCTTTGCCTCTGGGCAAAAATCTTCCGATGACGCAAAAATCGTCATTTTACGTCATCGGAAGATTTTTTTGCAGACCCACAATACAGAGATCTCCCCTCTCAGAGGGACATGAGGGAGGGAAGCACAGTCATTCAAAAATACTACCGTGATTCTACTGATAAAAAGCTTAATGCTAAATCGGTGAAGTATCCTCTTAAATGCACACTGAGAGTAGTAGTAGTAAAGTGGATTTCATCTCCAGTTACTCTTTAATAAATTGCATTATTGTGACAGTCTTATACATATCTTGTTTGTTTTGACACTCCATAGAAGAGATGATGGCAGCTGATCAACAAGAGAGGGTGTGCACGCACACACACACACACACACACACACACACACACACACACACACACACACACACACACACACACACACACACACACACACACACACACACACACACACGCACACACACGCAAACTGATTAATTAGATCCATAAGTCATCTCACTGAATATGCTGTGGGAGTCTACAGCATCCTTACTTGTTGAAATTAACAAATGTGCTTTGGATGGAATAAATGAAGTCTGGATATTGCCTCCACATGAAGTGGGCTCAAGTGAGGAAATGAGCAAATTCTGAAATTACCCAAATGGGAAAGAAAGCAAAGTCTGTGTGCCCATAAATGATACATTGCCATGTGACAATAGAGAAAGAAGATGAGACTGCAAATGAAGGCAGGCATTCTCGTGTTAGCAATGGATTGCAAATAAAGGCGAAAGTGATGAAGTATAAGAAAGAGAAAGGGTAGAATTACAAATGCGGAGGAAAGGGACAAGCAGAGGTGCGCATGTGGTAGGATGGCAAGAGGGGACGAGTTGAGAGAAAGTGTGTAAGAGAGGAAAAGTAATGGGTGAGACAAAAAGAGGTGGAAGAGACAAAGGGTGGGTTCGAGGGAGGGTTGGAGGGCCTCGGGGTTTGTTAGTTATAATTGGGCCTTAGGCTCCAGGACACACAGCGACAACATCAAAAGGTCAGATATACATCAAGCACTGCTGGGAAATGTCGACTCACGTGGGGAAGGGCCGCAGGACAGAGAGAGGAAGAGAGACAGAGAAAGGCCATTGGTAGCAGATACATTTTAGAGGAAAAAGAAGGAACTTTTCTAGACTTTATAACAGATATGTTCTGCAGAGGAAGAGGTGGCTAACATGTTTAAATTTGAAGGACAAGGCGGATGAAAAATCCAATTAAAGGCCAAATCAACAAAGAATTTACAACTATTAATGTGTAACCAAAGCCTTATATATCTCATTCCTCAGTACTACTGACCTCCATTAAGGTCCAAAAACGATTAACCATTAAAGTCCAACTGAAATCCCATTTAGTTATCCCGGTTATTCACACTTACTGGAAATACTCCCTTTTCGTTTAGGAGATGGGTGACGCCTGGGTAGAGCTTGTAGAAGGCAGATTACACCATGGTCACGTTGCCTGGTTTGTAATTTCATTTTAAACAACCGCGTCTCTGGTCGTTCCTTGAATTTGTCTGTCTGACTGTAATATTTCACCAGTAATAAGACCGAAATAATAATATGAAAATAAAGAAATGTATACTATGATAACATCTAAATAAATGTTGATAGATCTAGCGTTATAGTTTTAAAAATATAAATAAACAAAAAAGCAACCCAGCTTCCCTGGCCCAAATAGACCGAAATAACATTAAAAGAAATACATATAAACAATGATAATATCTCGTGAATAATGTTGATTAAAACAGCGGTTATTGGGCTAAAAATAGCAATAATAAAACTGTCACAGATTTCGAGTTAAGGGGGCGTGTTTTTTCTTTCGTCAATATCTGACGGTGAGGGATTAACATGAATGTCTATCTGACGGACCCCCTCGTCGAAAAATAACGCAACGGGTACCCCCCTGGCGTTGATAATTAACACCAGGGTTCCTTGACCATGCGTCAGACATTTGACGAGTAGGGAGTGAGACTGTGTTGGTAAAACTAATTAGTTTTGCACTCACATACAGCTCCTCTGGGTAAAGTTATTACGTATATAATTAGAAATCAAGAAAAGCGTCGATCCACACTTCAAAAGAGTATCACATCCTACATGCCACTAAAAGCACACATTATTAGTGTAATAAGCTATTTTACCAGCTGAGATTAATGACGTACAGTACCTTATAATTTTCCAAATCTCCTGTCACCGGGAGCACATTGTAGTTCAAAATATGACAATGCGATGTATCAGAGTCACTGAAAGACTTAAGCGACCCATTTCCTGAGAGAACAAAATAAACTTAGCATGGCACTGGAATGGTGATTAACTCTGTTGTAGTCGTAATGATGCAATCAGCGACAGGTTAGCTGCTTTCAGGGAGATAGTGAAGTAGTGTTAATTGACAATGGCCTCCTCTATTACTGTCATGTCAAAAGTATGAGATGCGAGAGTGTGTGAGAGAGGGATAGGAGTGAGTGCGTGTGGTTGTGTGCATAAGCTTGACAAACTCATACTTTTAGTGTGTGTGTGTGTGTGTGTGTGTGTGTGTGTGTGTGTGTGTGTGTTGTGTAGTGTATACAGACAAGATAACATCAGGGGCTTTTCCCAATTCCCAAATTTGTACCTCCTCGACTCCTCGATCCTCCGGCTTGTGACCCGGAAATCGTTCTCAGCGCGCCATGTTGAAGGACGTTCCAATTCCTAAAATGCATCGAGGACGATCCTCGGAGGAGTCGAGGATACACTGATGTATCTTTTCACCCACTGCATGCAAACTTTAGAGGTGTGCCAGAGCAAGAGAGAGAGAGAGAGAGAGAGAGAGAGAGAGAGAGAGAGAGAGAGAGAGAGAGAGAGAGAGAGCGATAATATCCGCGGCTCCGTGGTTAATCTAACGCTAAGGATCGGCCAGTCAGATCATACAAATTATTATTCTGATTAATAGCGGGTGGGTAAAATAATATACAATCAACGAGGAAAATATTATAAACATTCTCTAAAAAGTTATATATCAGAGCTGCTGTCGCACAAGCAGCTTCATTTGTAAGTGCATCTGATCCGCTCGAAGAAACAGCAATTTAACTTCATTAGGATTATTTCAGAATCTAAAAGGTCTAGTTCTGTTTACTATGTCCAGTTTATAACTACAGTTAGTTTTGCTGCTTAAATATCCAACTATATCAGCTGCAGTGGCCTTTCTGCACGCATGGAAACTTTTACAAACAGCATTTCTAATTATTAAAGTAAATTGTTATCAAAACCACTTATACATTAATACATCATTTAAAAAGCAACGGCGCCTGCAGGGACAGCCGAGGGCCAGTTAAACGTGCATGTGGGTCTCTAAATCGGAGAAAATAATTCATTCAGGTGGGTGGAATGTGGTAGATGTTAAGCTTATTCAGATAAAGATCCAGTCCACGAAGATAGAGTGCGTTGTGTGTATATAATATATGCCTAGCCTTTATATTTGTAGTTCTTTTCATACAAACATGTGTAGGTTAAATATACTAAATATATAACCATACTTTGTATGTAGGCCATAGGCTATTATAAATATGTGTGTTAAACCACTGTGTTAAATACAAAAAATAAAAATGAACGACAATCGTACATTCTCATCCACGTTGCGAACTGAATTCAAAGTAAATATATAGAAGTTGTTGTGAACACTTATGCTCCTCTGACAGAGACAGAGATCATAACATGCAGCGTATGACAAAACGATAGACAGCTGATGCAGTGATGCTGCTCGTCATATTTAATTGACGTCGCTTTTAATGACGGCTCGGAGGCAGAGATGTCTCGTGTTTGTTAAATGGCTGTTGCCTCGAATCCGGCTCGCATCTACTGTGGGCGGGACTAAGACGCGAGGAGGGGAATCAAGGAGAGGTGTCAGGGATGCACAAGCTGGGAAATGGTAAAGGCCCCAGGATTAACCTTACACTGACACTTTCTGATAGACGTCATGTCAGACTCATCCTTTGCTTCATTACTCCCACTGACATACAGACAGATATGCACTAAGACAAAAACACACATTCTCCCTGCTGCTGTCTTCTATGTAGCTTCATAGGATTGGCAGAGTGAGCACAGCAGGAAGAGGTGCACGGGTTGTGAGGGATAGAGAAACGAGGCTGATTCTGCCTTTTATTCACTGCGATGAAATCAATCATTTCTCCCAGATGGTCTATGATTTATGATTAGTGGGGGTTTTGGATTGTGTATATGAAACAAGTACATGTTCTACACAATCCTGTGGTGCATTTGTGACAATGACATATAGCCGGAAGTGTAACATGACATTGATGGACTCTGGTGTAATTGGGTTTTTTTTGGGGTCCCTCTCATCAAATGAACACTGGCACTTTCTCTGTCAGATATAATATTTGTCAGCATATCTATCACAGAGTACATAACTCCAAAAATATTGCTTTCACAATGTCCACAGAGAACAAGGGGCTAATATATGGTGAGAAATAAGTCTAAACATGAACTAAAACTAAAAACAAGTTTTAGAAATATGCAATACGATAAATAATGTTAATAAAAAAGTGCATTCCCCATCCACATGTAACACTCAACTTAAATAAATGTGCAATATGTTTTTTTTTTTTCAAATACATACAACCAAACTTAAACAAAACTTAATTATTTCATGTATATGCAATGTTTTTAACTTGGAATTTCCTAATGTAATGACATTTACATATGTAATGCAACAAGTGGATTTTAAGTTTTGAAACTCTTCACTTCCTCTGAACCTCAAAGGCATCTTGTGTTTGGGTACTAATGAGAAAACGTGGACAGCCAGCTTTTCAGGGCATTCTCAGGGCACCTCCTTCAATGGAAGGTATACTGTATCAGCCTGTGGTGCTCTGCACCTACTTGTGTGGATTGTTACAGAAGATGAGATGTTACCGAAGGTCCTCCAAGCACAGCCACACACAGGGGAAGTTGTTTGGTGACAAGATGTAGAAGAAGTAGATGCACGCCATGTATGAACGCCTGAACTAGTTACAGTAAGAAGTGATCTTTAGTTACAGCTAACTTAATCAGTTTGACACAGAGAAGTTAACTGACTAACTTTTATGATATCTTGGCCAAGTAGTGAGATAACACCATATGACTGAGCACCAAAGATGTTGCACAAATAAATACATTAAGAAGTAGATTAGGACAACAGGTATTGTTTTACTTTTATAAACTGCATACTGCTCAGTAAAGAATAGACACAATTTTCTTAAGAAATATTATTATAAGACTATGGCAAAAGCTTTATATCCCTAAGGTATACAGGAGCAAAGTGGCTCATGAGTGACTGATGCGTTGAAGCACTGTGATGATACATGTAGCACCAGAGGAAAAAAAACAGCCTGTTATGCAGGATTTATATTTTTTATCTGCATCTACGTAGGAGATACTGCAGTATCACAATTGTCTTATTTCACTTTAAAAAACCTTGACATTGGGTATGAGCAGAAGGATTCCTCGACCCAAGTCAAACTGCACATTTTTACATGCTGTATTATTAAACCACTCTGATTAGTATAGTACAAGTACTGCATTTGACATTATGCCCCTAACAAGGCACACATTATGAAGATGTGAGAAGCTTAAAAGACTGTGGCGGAAAAAGACAACCTAATGTGGGATGTGACAAATTAATTAACAGAACATTTGACCATGTTTAACTTCTGAGCAGCCTATGTGTCACCCATAGAGAACAACAGTATTACAATGTGTAACATGTGTGTGCAGAAATCATGTAGTAGGTGCCCGAGGTTACCTACTTTACAATGAGATTTTTTAATGAGCTGGTTGATGCAGGTAATTATGTACATGAGCAATTAACACAGCATAAACAAACAGACTATAGACATATGGAAGACTGACTTCATAAGTAAGAGATAAAGTCAATAAGGTGGATGCTGACACAGCAGGTGCAGTATTTATTAATAGCGTGTTAATAATCAACATTGATGTTCCCATATTACACAAAGCAGTGTGCAGACAGGATTATAGGAGTGCACAACGGAGGGCATGAAATCATCCATCTATATTTTTGTGTGTGTGTGTGTGTCACTGTACAATCTTCCTATCGGTTGCCAGGCTGAGGTAGGAGGGGCTGACTTATCCGTGCGTTCACGGACATCGAAAAAACATTTTTTGACGTTTGATGTAGGCGACTTTGGTTATCTGAAAATATTTCAATGACAATAAACTGTTTATTGTGGACAAACGCCTCTGCCAAGAAACATACACAGACATAAAATGTTTCAAATTATTCATAAATAGGCCTATGTATAAAGAAAACAACACCTTATCTATGTCCTTTCCCGTTCGTTGTCCTGCAGATAACACAAACAAACACCTGTCCATGTGCTGTTTGTATGCTTGCATAAGAAAACTAGCAGCAAATCGTTGTTATTGTGGCCTCCATGTTTTCACACACCTGATGCTCTAGGCTATGCCCAACAGTTGGTGGCAGTCATACAACAAGTTGTTATGCCAAACGCCAATATAACAGAAGAAGAACACACATCCCGACCATGTGAACGCTGGCAGTCGGAAAAACAACGTAATCAGGGGGCGGTCCCTGATATTCCCAGGTGGTATGAACGCAGCATAAGTCGCACTTAAGTAACGCATAAGTCACAAAGCTTTGGGGCAGTTTAAGAAGAAGAAGAAGAAGAAGAAGAAGCAGCAGCAGCAGCAGCTGGGGTGAGGAAGAGAGACATATTTCTGAGTGTCTGGAAGAAAAATCCTTCCCCCCCATCAAGTTGTGTTAATGTTATTCTCCGCATCTTAATTGTCAATGGATTATCGACGATAACCACAGGTTGAGCTGGTCAGGTGAGGCCAAAGAGACGACCTGTAGCCTGGCAACCGAGTGTTCAACTCTGTAGATTCACATGTACGAGCGGCCAAACCTAAGCTCCTTGACAAGTGACGATAGTATCACTTTTTCCCAGGGTTGTTTCAGTTTTGTTCCACCTGTTGAGGGTGAGATCTTTACATGCTATTTCTAACAATTAGCAATTTCTTTATACTTGAGATAGAATCACCTTAGAAGTGCACCTCTCCTAATGGTTCCATGAACTAATGCTACATTTGCAAACATAAAAACGTTAAACAGAAATATAACCACCAGGGATGACATTTGTCCTTGGAACAGGCAATATGACCAGACTATATGACAGCAGTGAAACGTATCCAACTGTAACTTACATGGCAAACAAAGCCAAGTTCAAGAAGTGAGCTGTTACAGTAAGCATGGAGGTGGCATAAATGATCATTTGTGAGATGTCAAAGCACAGGTAGTCTATGTATTTCAGTGAAATTTGTACATTTATGGGTGTCATAGATTGATTGTGCAAGCAAGGTTGAGCTTTGGATGGAGGGCAGACCAACACCATCCACTGATGAACTTCATCATCCAATACAATGTGCAATGGCTGCTGAAAAAGGTTTGGAAACACACCAACAAGGATCTGGATTGGATCTAACTATTTACAATACAGTATGTACTGTGAATGTGGCAGAAGCAAATGGTCCCATGAGATCGTTGCAGTTGTGTATTACATTGTCTAGTGCCAGAGATAAACAGTGCTCACTAAAAGTGAGCTAGACTCATTAGCACATGGTAATGGTAATTTAATTCTAGCACTGATAACTGGCCAGCAGTGAGGTGTACACTTAAGTTTTCACTTAAGCAATACATTATTTTTTTGTCAAGATGAAAGCAAGATTACTTTCGCTGGATGTCTTTGTTGAAGAGCGACACATCACTCATGGCATCTGATTTTCACTATAAAGCAATGATCAGGAGGAATGTGAAGTTTTGATATTTTAAGATAAATGGTTGGTCCTCTACTTTTTTATTAGAAAGTGCACTTACTTTTACAACAGTAAAAGTCTTAAATACTAGTGCTTTATAGACTCTAGCGCTTAGTATTCAATTGCTTCCTTTCCACAGATCAGTCATAGTCATTTAGACCATCTTATGCCTGATGACCTCAATCCAGAGGCCTGTCATAAAAGCAAAATGGGGACATTGGATAAATCACACAAGGAATTGGAATAAAAAGATTCATTATTTAAAATGTCTTACTACTGAGTGTGTCACTAAAGAGATTTGCAGAGACTAACGTTTCGACCTCATCAGCCAGCAGCCATTGTGACGCAGCTCTGTTCGTTTGTTAGTCTGCAGGTCTTCTTATCTCTGAGAATCTCCATCTTAACACCCTGTTGGGTGTCAGCCACTTCACAGCTGGTAGACTTGAGTCAATGTCTCAAGCTCCAGCTGGTTTGTGACACTCTCTGTGCTTTCCAGAGGCACCTGTTGGTGATCTAGGGATACAATAACAAGTGTGGGAGAGTACAGAGTGCAGTACACATGAGGCTGCCGAGGAAACAAACAAAGAGCTGTGTTCCAGTCCCTAGCCAGGCTGCAGTGATCATCAGGGGAAAAGGAAGAGAAAATGTGCTTTTGAAACAAAGCACCAAGACCACATCTAAGGATGAGTCCAGGGGTGATTTTAGCATGTTGTGGCAACTCTACAAATAACACACCTTCAAATACCCCTGACAGTCACTACCAGGGGTGTAGCACAAAATTCTGGGCCTGGTAGAAAGGAATTTTCTATATATATATATATATATATATATATATATATATATATATATATATATATATATATATATATATATATATATATATATGATTTAAAAAAAGTGCAAAACTATATTGTGGTCGCGATATTTAAATATAGGATTTGAATAGTTTTCTGCCACTGAGCAAGTGGATGAAGGGTGTTAATAGTATCAAGTAGAGCAGAGGAAGGCATGTGCTCCAAGGTGACTGATGAAATGAAAATAGTATTTATGTTCAAGTA
The DNA here is from genome assembly GCA_023566125.1 of Zingel zingel. NCBI lineage: Eukaryota > Metazoa > Chordata > Actinopteri > Perciformes > Percidae > Zingel > Zingel zingel. The sequence goes on from CM042330.1 coordinate 22,952,220, forward strand.
AAAGGAAAAGAAAACAAAAAAAATGGTGAAAGTGGTGATCACCACACTAGACTCCAACTTAACTCCTGGTTTGTATAGGAAAATTAAAAAAGGCTCACACACACAAAGCGTTTCACTATCTTTGTGGGGACCCGTCATTGACATAATGCATTCCCTATCCCCTTACCCTAACCTTAACCATCCCAACTAAATGCCTAACCTTAACCCTTACCCTCACCCTAACCATAACCTAATTCTATCCCTAATCCTACAACCAAGTCTTAACCCTCAAACAGCCCTTTAAACTTGTGGGGTCCAGCATTTTGGCCCCACAAAGCTGTCCGGACCCCACAAGTATACTGTATTCCCGGTTTTTGGACCGCAGGAATATAGTTAAAACAAGAACACACACACACACACACACACACACACACACACACACACACACACACACACACACACATTTTGTTGGCTGTTCATAGGAAAAGCTCTGGGAGCACATGATGATAAACTGTCAGGACAGGGTGGTAGTGGGCAAAATAAGATGGTCAAAGCTCATACACGGCCTCTTTTCTTCACAGTTCTTTTTAAGGTCGGATTTGGGAAAGATTTTGAGTGATTCCAGAGAGGGTGCTGAAAGATCTTACTATCCTCAGGGTTCGTTTGAAAAATGGTCTTTACTGGGAACTGGAATTGTTTGTTTTGGTTCATATTCCCCTCCCACCCATTCTACTCTCCTCTGCCTTCTTCTCTCTGCTGTAACTGACATACTCTCTTGTTGAGAATACGTCTGCATGATCTCATTTTGCCCTTTTCCTTAGGCTGTCTACAGATGAGTTGCTTTGCGTTGGCTTGAGCCATCATTTCACGCAAACGGCATGGCTCTTTCGGCCTACCGGACGGTTGGTTGGATGGATTGCCATAAGATATTTATGGTGCCCAGAGGATGAATCCTATTGTCTTTGGTGATACCACGACTTTCTCTTCATCACCTTTTTGACTTGTGGTTTTGAGTGAAATGTCTCGACAACTATTGAATGGATTTAATTACCGTTACCCTCAGGGTGAAATGTAATAACTCTGGTCATCCTCTGACATTTCTTCCAGCGCCATCATCAGGTCAAATTTTAATTCATCCAATACTTCCGTTTATTACCAAAATACATGTGAAATCAGGAACACTACTATATGCCTCAGTTGTACTTTGTTATAAGTACTATAGGTTGTTGTGGTGTTTTATCTTGTGGCGTGATATGTGTTTTACTAGAGGACCACAATGACCACAACCTTCTGTGTTTTTATCCTCAGTGATTTTTAATGTCGGCCTATGCAATTTCTGCTGTGCCGTGTTATATGTGGTTCTTTTTTTTTTCTTTTTTTTAAATCAAATAAATAAATGTTAGCACGCTATTATCATTATCATTTTAGCACCGTCATTGTGAGCATGTTATGTTGAAGTTAGCATTTAACTCAAAGCACTTCGACCGTTGTACCTATGTGTAGCCTCGTAGAGCTACTAGCATGGCTGTATACTTTGAAGCAGTTTTTAATAGATTTTTTTACAAAATCAATTTAAATCCCTCGGCTTCAGAGTTTTATAGCCGTTTCCAGCCCAAAAGCTGTAAAGAAAAACAACATGTATAGGACTTGCTCAGCACCAAAAAGCTGGAGTCAGCGACTTGCTGGTGAAGATAGCATTTAGCAGCTAGATCAGGATAGAGCAGGATATTTCCCTCAGGAGTTAGAGACCATAAACATAGATCAAACAGAGTGAATATTAGACTTACATCTGCCAGGTTGCCAGTAACACATCTCCAAATGGATGAAAAAATGTAAAATTTAGTTGTATCAATTTAAATGGGGATGAATATGATATTGCTGTCAGTACTAACTTTTTTTTTACAGCTTGAAGTTTAAACTATTTCAACATTAACACCACAGCTGAACAAGAAGCTTAAACACAGATACAATGTCTCCAAGTTTCCAGAGATGCAACAGCAGTCTAAATTTAAAATAAGTGTATATTGGTGTTTCTACAGCAGGACTTTTAAAATGGTTATAAAATACGTTAATCACATTATGATTCATAAGTGTTAAGCTGAGCTCTCAGCACAGACTTTGACCCAGCAGCGGGAGTAACTCAGCCTGCTTATGTGTAGACAGCTTTACCTGTCATCTTTTCCACTCAATGATCCCTCTTTCGTTCTTCTGCTCTCTGCATATTACCTCGCTTTCCTCCCTTTTCCTGTTGTTTCTTTCACGGCTCCACAGGACTGATCCTCTTTCCCATTTCGTCCATCACTCTTCATTGTTCACATGTCTGTGGAAGGTCAATTGATCTGGTTTAGGACTGTGGGAAATGTTTCAACTGATTGTTCATGACACACACGCACACAATGCGTGTGCATAGACCCAGTCAATGGGGGCCTTCAATTTATCAAGGGCAGAAGATAAACAACTCTGTGTAGGGTAAGAGACAAGGTGGGGATGTTAAATGTGCTGCTCTGAATGTCTTCTCGCATAGCCTGTTAACTGATGCTAAATAACGGCATCTGTCCTTCTCACAAAGATCCTGGTGTGTGTGTGTGTGTGTGTGTGTGTGTGTGTGTGTGTGTGTGTGTGTGTGTGTGTCTGTGTGTGCACATTTGACCTTTGAAGACTTGCTGTGTTTGCAGTCCTTTTCTTTGCAACACAATCGACCAATTTATCAAGAGGTCAATTACACAGTTTATTACAGTAAGCATGTTTGATCTGAGCTAAAACAACAACAATAGAAAACGGACAAGGAATTAAACGGAGCAACAATAACCCCTAAATACCACTAGGCGCATTTGGCCACTCAAGACAAGGCTTGTGACTCCACCAGCCGCGACGCAGTGCGTCCCTGCTCTGCTCCCCTAAAAATATGTGCCAGATCTATTTTTGACAGAGTGGCGGGGGGCTGCACAAGCCGCCCTGTGCAGACTCATGATTATATATCACATCACTACACTATTTTAACAACTAAAACACAGCCTCACATCTTTGATCCATGTATTCCTAACTGGACTCAAAGGAAGAAACCATTCAACTATGGACATACATACAACTTAGTTTTATGGTGGAAGCACAAATACAATATTCAGGAAAAATTACCAAATCAACTTAATCTGAAAGCAAAACGCTCTGCTTCTTAACGTTCCTTGTGTAGTATGACGTACAGCGTAGGATAGAACAAAACCACGGCGCAGCTGAGACACAGCGCATCTGCGCCTGTTGGAATCCCCGGCAAGCGTGCTATAATATAATGTACCAAACTAATAATCTGCAGATGCTAATACTGTATAGTTTTCTTTATTAATCATACACAAAAAGCACTAATACTATATCTGTAATAGTTACACAGTGACACTAGTAGACCAAACCCAGCAAAAGCAGCCATCAGTCATCAGATTGGTATCAGATAAGTCAGTCCCTCTTCACCCACACAAGATTAAACAAAGGTGAACTGAGAGGAAAGTTAGTTCATTAGTAGTAACTATAGTTCAGTCAACCAATGTGTGTAGAATGCATTTTTGATATGTGAATACAGCATGAGTAATTGCAGTTTACTTTCCGACCTTGTCACTCCCTGCGGCATACATTTAAGCCCGCAAATAGGTAGACTGGGGAGTGACAATAACACATTTCTTCCTCAGCAAGACTAGAACCGAAGCCTAAAAGTGGAAACTGGGGTGGAAGTGATTTAAATGCAAAGTGATCAGGAGCAATGATAAATGTGGAGAACCGTACAGTGACCAGTGAGGAACTGGCAGCAGAAAAACATGAACAGAGCATTGTCATTTTGAATACAACATGTAATTGCGGTGTCATTGATATGTGTTGTAGTGAAAAAGCTATCACTGTGACTTTAGTTGTCTGCCCCAACTAGCTCATTGGTTTTGCTCCATTAATACCAACAGGGGTTTTGGGAGTAGTTCCTACAGTATAGTTACATATAAATATAACCATGTAAAACTGAGAAAAGCAACAAATTCTCACACATGAGAAGCTACAACCAGAGAATGGTTGGAATTAGTGATTGCTTGATTAAAGCAATTCATTGATTTTCAAAATGTGTTGGCAATTAATTTTCTCTCGCTTTACTATGTAATTAACTAAACACTCAGCACTTTTGTACCTTGTAAGTGAATCTCTTATGTTCCTGATTGTACCTTCATCTAACAGACATGTGCCTATGTCTTGATTGCTTTCCTACAGCCAAGCCAGTCTGTTCCTTATTGCTGCCTCACATATAAGAGGCTTTTATTGTGAAGCACCACTTAGGAAATGCAATGTATTTGATACCAAGATATTTGTTAACACAGATATGTTAACACTAATAGTAGTTGTAGTAGTAATAAAAGTAGTTCTAGTGTTGATAGTCATAGTTTGTGCTCTGAGGGGAATTCCCTGTGTTCTCTCTATGACATTGACCATTTGGCTCCGAGGCAGAGAGAAGAGAGATGAGCAAGGAGCAGGTTAAAGTGGGGGGAAAAAAGTGTCAGAGGGGTTCAGAGACAGGAAGAGAGGAAAGGATATCTGAGGATACAGAGAGGAAGGGTTAGGGATGGTCAAGGACATCTACCTCTTCTGCTGCACATTTAAAGTGTCTAGCTTTAAGGTGACCTCTGTCACAGACAGAGAGACAGACAGACAGACAGACAGACAGAGAGAAAGAAAGAAAGAAAGAAAGAAAGAAAGAAAGAAAGAAAGAGAATGGATATAGAAGGATAGTTTCATGGCCTTTGCTGTACACTTGCATGCAGGTCGGGCCAAGTTTTTTCTTGGTGCCACAGAAAGATGGGAGGGAGGACAGAAACAATGCCCTGCTTTAGGGGAAAAACAGGGTCATGTAAAGAGAACAAAATCAAATCCACTCTCCATCATTGGCTCCCCAAGTGATACTTCGGTATCCTAAGTGCACTCATTTATTACCATCTGCACTGCATTACAACCACATATAGACTAATCTGCTGGCTGATTTGCGTGTTGCACTCTCTAGTGTTACAGTACGACTGAATGGTTCACTGACTGTGCAGGCTTTGGGAGGCAAAATAACAGGACGTTACCATTTTTTTAGACCTCAACTGGAAGGATATGAAAGTGTAGCAACATTAAGCACTAGCTAATCATTATAAATCATTATAAATGCAATCCATTATTTCCAGATCTGCATTCAGATACAATATGTAATTGAATACAATTATATATAATTACTATACAGAGACATTGGTTTAAGATAGTTTAAGATAACAAGACTAAGGGTCGGCTCTGTGCTGATGAGAAGCAGGTATAATGATATTTAGTTGAGGTAAAGGCTGATGGGAATGTCAGTTTAGACACCTTACACCAAAATATTGGACAAATGAAAGTTAAGGAATCACCAACGTGATAGCAATCCATCCTGAGGGGGGACACGGAAATCCCTTCAATAGTTGTTGATGCACATCACTCAAAACCACATGGTGATGCTAGAGAAAAAGTCAGAGGTTCACTAAAGTCAGTAGGCTTAATCCTCCGGAAACCACAAATGTCTGTACAAAATGTCATGGCAATCCATCATATAGTTGAGTGACTTCAGTCTAAACCAAAGTGGTGGACCTAACAAACCTTGCCATCCCTAGAGCCGCACCGCTAGGGTGCCTTAAAATGACTTCATGTTGCAGATACTGTGGATTTTCCTTTCTGGTTTTTGTCCAATGGTAACATTTATTATTGGAGCAGCTGATAACTGCACAGCTAAGTAAGCCCAATATTGGTGAGTTCCAGATAAAAAGACAGCATTTTTTATGACTTTCAAAAGCTGTACATAAGTGACATTTTTTACATAGATGCCGCTGCAACAATGGGTTGTTTACTTCTGCCTACAAGTTAGCTAATTAGTCTATACAGAGAGCTGACTGCAATATACTGAAATCTAAAGCCCCATCCAGCCATATTTTAATACTAACTTTAAATCTGATGACCTGTAATGAAAAAGGTTTGCTAGAACAGTTCAACCAAGTGAAAATCCTGCTCACAGTCTGCAGATACTGTATATGCAGTTTTCAGTCACTTCCAGGACATTGCTTCATTTGTTATTTTAAGTACTTCCTTGTTAGTATGAGATTCTTTCATCGTCATTTACTCTTTGCTACTTAATGCAACTTTAACTGTAAAACAAAAAAACACATGTTCTGCATTGCTCAGGAGTTGCTAAGGCCAAGTATTATCTTGGGAACTGACATTTCTCACATTATGCATTTCTCCCTCCCTCTCGCTTTATCTTTCTGGCTTGTCCCTGTATCACTCCTCTGCTCGCTCCAAACCAACAATTGATGTTCAAAGCTTCATCATGCAGAAAGTCTCCCCTCCTGTCTACCCTCCATCCTTCCACAGACTGCGGATAACAATCCATAGGTTCAACACTTTCCAGATTTCAATTCTCCACCTTTCTCTACTCCACAATATTGTTTCTTTTCATGCCTTCACATTTCCTGCTCCATATTTTTGTCCATTCTATTTTTGTCCATTCTGTTTTTGTCCATTCTGTCATAATTCCAAGAAGTCATATAATTCGTAATATAGCTCATCATTAGCTTGCACACTGCCTTGGCTTAGAAATGGCTTAAATAAAGGTGAAAGGGCCCATGGCAACCAAAATGGAGGAAAAGGCGTGATGCTGTGCACTCGCCTTCCTCTCTCTATGATGGCTCAGTGTTTTTGCACCATGCATTATTCAGCTGAGTCAAAACTTCATCTGAAGGCCAAGAGAGATGAAAAGAGAAACAGGAGGATTCAAGAGAACAAGAAAAGAGCACCAAGAGCGTAGTGTAAATTTTAAGTCATTTTACAGGGTAAAAGAAATACATAAGAAGATGCTGGAATGGAGGTGGGGAATATTTACCCCTTCTATATAATGTATTATAGTTATTCAGTCTTTGAGAATTGAGAATGACTTAAAAAATGTCTTGCACAAGGCTGATAATATCGTTAAAAACTAAATAGATAGCTAGATAACTATAAAGTTAACTAATAACTAGAAAGATAGCTAAATCGCTTAATAGTTAACATAAGAGAAATTATGAAGAAAAAAGATAGGTAAAGACAGCAGGGGATGAGTGTAATACAGATGTGTGTTGTGTGTTCTCACTATCTGTCAGCTTATGGTTTACAAAGGCTTTTCTAATGCATCAGTGCCCTCAACCTGTCATAGCTTAGCAACGTGCCTGCCCTTAAATATATGAAAATCTGCTCCCTTCAAGCGTGCAAATCAGCATTTTTGGAACACGCACAGGCAGACACATGACAACACACACACCCCAACATTTTAGCCGTACAGAGATACAGAGATGCAAATCTCTCTCTCTCTCTCTCTCTCTCTCTCTCTCTCTCTCTCTCTCTCTCTCTCTCTCTCTCTCTCTCTCTCTCTCTCTCACAAAGTCACATTGCGAAGGTTTGAAATGCCTTTTATGCAGATTGAGTACAAGCCCTCAGCTGATCAGAATCTAGCCTTGAATTTTATATGCAACTGAAAGCAATGTCATTCCAGCTGGGCAAGAGTGCCTGTCAGCCCACACAGCTGTCAATGCAGCCAGTGCTGGGCAAAGCAACTGACTTTCATTCTGTCTAAGAATGTTACTTAATCCACATGTGTGTGTATTCCTGCATTTCTATTCTATCTTGTACCTAATGAATTACCTCACATGGAAGATGTGAGATGAAGAAAATCCACGAAAATTAAGACATTTCAACAGTTATGACTGGAGTTGGCTTTACGGTTTAAATGAGGGATAAATGGTCTTAAGATTGAATACATTCAATGGTCCAGTGCAAAAACATGTGTTTGGGTACATAGTATTTAAAAATTAAAGGTTTAAATGTCCACTTAAAGCTATTTTTCAACTCTTTTTCAGGCTTCTAATTAATGCCATATTGTAACTCTTTTTCAGGCTGCTCTAAAAACAAAACCTCCTGTTTAGCCAAACTCATTTCATTTCAGGGTGATAGTATACACATCCCAGACTGTCACTAGGTAATATCGGACTATTCTGATATAGGATTTAAAAATTAAAGGTTTAAATGTCCACTTAAAGCTATATTTCAACTATTTTTCAGACTGCTAATTAAAGCCATATTGTACCTCTTTTTCAGGCTGCTCTAACATTGAAACCCGTTTAGCCGGACTCTATTCACATCAGGTTGATAGTATACACATCCCAGACTGTCACTAGGTAATATTGGACTATTCTGATATAGGATTTTAAAATTAAAGGCTTAAATGTCCAATTAAAGCAATATTTCAACTCTTTTTCAGGCTGCTAATTAAATCCATATTGTAACTCTTTTTCAGGCTGCTCTATAAATGAAACCTCCTGTTTAGCCAGACTCATTTCACCTCAGGGTGATAGTATACACTTCCCAGACTCTGATGTGTAATATCGGACCATTCTGATATAGAATTTTAAAATTAAAGTGTTAAATGTCCAATCAAATCTATATTTCGACTATATTTTGGCTACTAATTAAAGCCATATTGTATCTCTTTTTAAGGCTGCTCTAACATCGAAACCTCCTGTTTAGCCAGACTCATTTCACTTCGGGGTGATAGTGTACACTTCCCAGACTGTCACTGGGCAATATTGGACTATTCTGATATAGGATTTTAAAATTAAAGGCTTAAATGTCCAATTAAAGCAATATTTCAACTCTTTTTCAGGCTGCTAATTAAAGCCATATTGTATCTCTTTTTCAGGCTGCTCTAACATCGAAACCTCCCGTTTAGCAAGACTCATTTCATGTCAGGGTGATAGTATACACACCCCAGACTCTCACTTGGTAATATTGGACTATTCTGATATAGGATTTTAAAATTAAAGGCTTAAATGTCCAATTAAAGCAATATTTCAACTCTTTTTCAGGCTGCTAATTAATGCCATATTGTAACTCTTTTTCAGGCTGCTCTAAAAACAAAACCTCCTGTTTAGCCAAACTCATTTCATGTCAGGGTGATAGTATACACATCCCAGACTGTCACTACGTAATATCGGACTATTTTGATATAGGATTTAAAAAATGAAAGGTTTAAATGTCCACTTAAAGCTATATTTCAACTCTTTTTCAGACTGCTAATTAAAACCATATTGTAACTCTTTTTCAGGCTGCTCTAACATCGAAACCTACTGTTTAGCCAGACTCATTTCACCTCAGGGTGATGGTATACAATTCCCAGACTCTCAAGTGTATAATCGGACCATTCTGATATAGAATTTTAAAATTAAAGTGTTAAATGTCCAATCAAATCTATATTTCGGCTATATTTTGGCTACTAATTAAAGCCATATTGTATCTCTTTTTCAGGCTGCTCTAACATCGAAACCTCCTGTTTAGCAAAAACTCATTTCACCTCAAGGTGATAGTATACACATCCCAGACTGTCACTGGGTAATATTGGACTATTCTGATATTGGATTTGAAAATTAAAGGATTAAATGTCCAGTTAAAGCTATATTTCTGCTATATTTTGGAAGCTAATTAAAGCAATATTGTAACTCTTTCTCAGGCTGCTCTAACATCGAAACCTCCTGTTCAGCAAGACTCATTTCATGTCAGGGTGATAGTATACACTTCCCTGACTGTCACTGGGTAATATCGGACAATTCTGATTTAGAACTTTAAAATTAAAGTGTTAAATGTCCAATCAAATCTATATTTCACCTATATTTTGGCTACTAATTAAAGCAATATTGTTTCTCTTTTTCAGGCTGCTCTATAAACGAAACCTCCTGTTTAGCCAGACTCATTTCACCTCAGGGTGATAGTATACACATCACAGACTGTCACTTTGTAATATCGGATTATTCTGATATTGGATTTTAAAATTAAAGGCTTAAATGTCCACTTAAAGCTATATTTTAACTATTGTTCAGACTTCTAATTAAAGCCATATTGTAACTCTTTTTCAGGCTGCTCTAACATCTAAACCTCCTGTTTAGCCAGACTCATTTCACCTCAGGGTGATAGTATACACTTCCCTGACTCTCACATGTAATATCGGACCATTCTGATGTAGGATTTTAAAATTAAAGGTTTACATATCCACTTAAAGCTATATTTCAACTCTTTTTCAGGCTGCTAATTAAAGCCATATTGTAACTCTTTTTCAGGCTGCTCTATAAACGAAACCTCCTGTTTAGCCAGATTCATTTCACCGCAGGGTGATAGTATACACATCCCAGACTGTCACTGGGTAATATAGGACCACTCTGATATAGGATTTTAAAATTAAAGTCTTAAATGTCCAATTAAATCTATATTTCAGCTATATTTTGGCTACTAATTAAAGCTATATTGTATATTTTTTTCAGGATGCTCTAACATCGAAATCTCCTGTTTAGCCAGACTCATTTCACATCAGGGTGATAGTATACACATCCCAGACTGTCAATGGGCAATATTGGACTATTCTGATATAGGATTTTAAAATTAAAGGCTTAAATGTCCAAGTAAAGCTATATTTCAACTATTTTTCAGACTGCTAATTAAAGCCATATTGTAACTCTTTTTCAGGCTGCTCTATAAACAAAACCTCCCGTTTAGCCAGACTCATTTCACCTCAGGGTCATAGTATACACACCCCAGACTCTCACTTGGTAATATTCGACTATTCTGATATAGGATTTTAAAATTAAAGGCTTAAATGTCAACTTAAAGCTGTATTTTAACCATTTTTCAGACTGCTAATTAAAGCCATATTGTAACTCTTTTTCAGGCTGCTCTAACATCTAAACCTCCTGTTTAGCCAGACTCATTTCACCTCAGGGTGATAGTATACACTTCCCTGACTCTGACATGTAATATCGGACCATTCTGATGTAGGATTTTAAAATTAAAGGTTTAAATATCCACTTAAAGCTATATTTCAACTCTTTTTCAGGCTGCTAATTAAAGCCATATTGTAACTCTTTTTCAGGCTGCTCGAACATCTAAACCTCCAGTTTAGCCAGACTCATTTCACCTCAGGGTGATAGTATACACATCCCAGACTGTCACTGGGTAATATCGGACCATTCTGATATAGGATTTTAAAATTAAAGTCTTAAATGTCCAATTAAATCTATATTAAGGCTATATTTTGGCTACTAATTAAAGCCATGTAGTAACTCTTTTTCAGGTTGCTCTAAAAACGACATCTCCTGTTTGGCATAACTCATTTCACATCAGGGTGATAGTATACACATCCCAGACTGTCACTGGGTAATATCGGACAATTCTGATATAGAATTTTAAAATTAAAGTGTTAAATGTCCAATCAAATCTATATTTCGGCTATATTTTGGATACTAATTAAAGCAATATTGTATCTCTTTTTCAGGCTGCTCCATAAAAGAAACCTCCTGTTTAGCCAGACTCACTTCACCTCAGGGTGATAGAATGCACATCCCAGACTGTAACTTGGTAATATCGGACAATTCTGATATAGAATTTTAAAATTAAAGAGTTAAATGTCCAATCAAATCTATATTTTGGCTATATTTTGGCTACTAATTAAAGCAATATTGTATCTCTTTTTCAGGCTGCTCCATAAAAGAAACCTCTTGTTTAGCCAGACTCACTTCACCTCAGGGTGACAGAATGCACATCCCAGACTGTCACTGGGTAATATCGGACTATTCTGATATAGGATTTAAAAATTAAAGTCTTAAATGTCCAATTAAATCTATATTTCGGCTATATTTCGGCTACTAATTAAAGCTATATTGTATCTCTTTTTCAGGCTGCTCTAACATCGAAACCTCCTGTTTAGCCAGACTCCTTTCACATCAGGTTGATAGTATACACATCCCAGACTGTCACTAGGTAATATTGGACTATTCTGATATAGGATTTTAAAATTAAAGTGTTAAATGTCCAATTAAAGCAATATTTCAACTCTTTTTCAGGCTGCTAATTAAAGCCATATTGTAACTCTTTTTCAGGCTGCTCTAAAAACGAAACCTCCTGTTTACCCAGACTCACTTCACCTCAGGGTGATAGCATACACTTCCCAGACTCTCACGTCTAATATTGGACCATTCTGATATAGGATTTTAAAATTAAAGGCTTAAATGTCAACTTAAAGCTATATTTTAACTATTTTTCAGACAGCTAATTAAAGCCATATTGTAACTCTTTTTCAGGCTGCTCTAACATCTAAACCTCCTGTTTAGCCAGACTCATTTCACCTCAGGGTGATAGTATACACTTCCCTGACTCTCACATGTAATATCGGACCATTCTGATATAGGATTTAAAAATTAAAGGTTTACATGACCACTTAAAGCTATATTTTAACTATTTTTCAGACTGCTAATTAAAGCCATATTCTAACTCTTTTTCAGGCTGCTAATTAAAGCCATATTGTAACTCTTTTTCAGGCTGCTCTATAAACGAAACCTCCTGTTTAGCCAGATTCATTTCACCTCAGGGTGATATTATACACATCCCAGACTGTCACTGGGTAATATAGGACCACTCTGATATAGGATTTTAAAATTAAAGACTTAAATGTCCAATTAAATCTATATTTCGGCTATATTTTGGCTACTAATTAAAGCTATATTGTATCTCTTTTTCAGGCTGCTCTAACATCGAAACCTCCTGTTTAGCCAGACTCCTTTCACATCAGGTTGATAGTATACACATCCCAGACTGTCACTAGGTAATATTGGACTATTCTGATATAGGATTTTAAAATCAAAGGCTTAAATGTCCAATTAAAGCAATATTTCAACTCTTTTCAGGCTGCTAATTAAAGCCATATTGTAACTCTTTTTCAGGCTGCTCTAACATCGAAACCTCCTGTTTAGCCAGACTCATTTCATGTGAGCGTGAGAGTATACACATCCCAGACTGTCACTGGGCAATATTGGACTATTCTGATATAGGATTTTAAAATTAAACGCTTAAATGTCCACTGAAAGCTATATTGTAACTCTTTTTCAGGCTGCTCTATAAACGAAACCTCCTGTTTAGCCAGATTCATTTCACCTCAGGGTGATATTATACACATCCCAGACTGTCACTGGGTAATATAGGACCACTCTGATATAGGATTTTAAAATTAAAGTCTTAAATGTCCAATTAAATCTATATTTTGGCTATATTTTGGCTACTAATTAAAGCTATATTGTAAATCTTTTTCAGGCTGCTCTAAAAACGAAATCTCCTGTTTAGCATAACTCATTTCACCTAAGGGTGATAATATACACTTCCCAGACTCTCACATGTAATTTCGGACAATACTGACATAGGATTTAAATATTAAAGGTTTAAATGTCCAATTAAAACTATATTTCAACTCTTTTTCAGGCTGCTATTTAAACCCATATTGTAACTCTTTTTCAGGCTGCTCTATAAACGAAACCTCCTGTTTAGCCAGACTCACTTCACCTCAGGGTGATAGTATACACATCCCAGACTGTCACTGGGTAATATCGGACTATTTTGATATAGGATTTAAAAATGAAAGGTTTGAATGTCCACTTAAAGCTATATTTCAACTCTTTTTCAGACTGCTAATTAAAGCCATATTGTAACTCTTGTTCAGGCTGCTCTAACATCTAAACCTCCTGTTTAGCAAGACTCATTTCACCTCAGGGTGATAGTATACACTTCCCTGACTCTCACATGTAATATCGGACCATTCTGATATAGGATTTTAAAATTAAAGGCTTAAATGTCCAATTAAAGCAATATTTCAACTCTTTTTTAGGCTGCTAATTAATGCCATATTGTAACTCTTTTTCAGGCTGCTCTAAAAACAAAACCTCCTGTTTAGCCAGACTCATTTCTTTTCAGGGTGATAGTATACACATCCCAGACTGTCAATAGGTAATATTGGACTCTTCTGATATAGGAATTAAAAATTAAAGGTTTAAAATGTCCACTGAAAGCTATATTTCAACTCTTTTTCAGGCTGCTACTTAAAGCCATATTGTAACTCTTTTTCAGGCTGCTCTATAAACGAAACCTCCTGTTTAGCCAGATTCATTTCACCTCAGGGTGATATTATACACATCCCAGACTGTCACTGGGTAATATAGGACCACCCTGATATAGGATTTTAAAATTAAAGTCTTAAATGTCCAATTAAATCTATATTTCGGCTATATTTTGGCTACTAATTAAAGCTATATTGTATCTCTTTTTCAGGCTGCTCTAACATCGAAACCTCCTGTTTAGCCAGACTCCTTTCACATCAGGTTGATAGTATATACATGCCAGACTGTCGCTAGGTAATATTGGACTATTCTAATATAGGATTTTAAAATTAAAGGTTTAAATGTCCACTTAAAGCAATATTTCAACTATTTTTCAGGCTGCTAATTAAAGCCATATAGTAACTCTTTTTCAGGCTGCTCTAAAAACGAAACCTCCTGTTTAGCCAGACTCACTTCACCTTAGGGTGATAGTATACACATCCCAGACTGTAACTTGGTAATATCGGACAATTCTGATATAGAATTTTAAAATTAAAGAGTTAAATGTCCAATCAAATCTATATTTTGGCTATATTTTGGCTACTAATTAAAGCAATATTGTATCTCTTTTTCAGGCTGCTCCATAAAAGAAACCTCTTGTTTAGCCAGACTCACTTCACCTCAGGGTGATAGAATGCACATCCCAGACTGTCACTGGGTAATATCGGACTATTCTGATATAGGATTTAAAAATTAAAGTCTTAAATGTCCAATTAAATCTATATTTCGGCTATATTTCGGCTACTAATTAAAGCTATATTGTATCTCTTTTTCAGGCTGCTCTAACATCGAAACCTCCTGTTTAGCCAGACTCCTTTCACATCAGGTTGATAGTATACACATCCCAGACTGTCACTAGGTAATATTGGACTATTCTGATATAGGATTTTAAAATTAAAGTGTTAAATGTCCAATTAAAGCAATATTTCAACTCTTTTTCAGGCTGCTAATTAAAGCCATATTGTAACTCTTTTTCAGGCTGCTCTAAAAACGAAACCTCCTGTTTACCCAGACTCACTTCACCGCAGGGTGATTGCATACACTTCCCAGACTCTCACGTCTAATATTGGACCATTCTGATATAGGATTTTAAAATTAAAGGCTTAAATGTCAACTTAAAGCTATATTTGAACTATTTTTCAGACAGCTAATTAAAGCCATATTGTAACTCTTTTTCAGGCTGCTCTAACATCTAAACCTCCTGTTTAGCCAGACTCATTTCACCTCAGGGTGATAGTATACACTTCCCTGACTCTCACATGGAATATCGGACCATTCTGATATAGGATTTAAAAATTAAAGGTTTACATGTCCACTTAAAGCTATATTTTAACTATTTTTCAGACTGCTAATTAAAGCCATATTCTAACTCTTTTTCAGGCTGCTAATTAAAGCCATATTGTAACTCTTTTTCAGGCTGCTCTATAAACGAAACCTCCTGTTTAGCCAGATTCATTTCACCTCAGGGTGATATTATACACATCCCAGACTGTCACTGGGTAATATAGGACCACTCTGATATAGGATTTTAAAATTAAAGTCTTAAATGTCCAATTAAATCTATATTTTGGCTATATTTTGGCTACTAATTAAAGCTATATTGTAAATCTTTTTCAGGCTGCTCTAAAAACGAAATCTCCTGTTTAGCATAACTCATTTCACCTAAGGGTGATAATATACACTTCCCAGACTCTCACATGTAATTTCGGACAATACTGACATAGGATTTAAATATTAAAGGTTTAAATGTCCAATTAAAACTATATTTCAACTCTTTTTCAGGCTGCTATTTAAACCCATATTGTAACTCTTTTTCAGGCTGCTCTATAAACGAAACCTCCTGTTTAGCCAGACTCACTTCACCTCAGGGTGATAGTATACACATCCCAGACTGTCACTGGGTAATATCGGACTATTTTGATATAGGATTTAAAAATGAAAGGTTTGAATGTCCACTTAAAGCTATATTTCAACTCTTTTTCAGACTGCTAATTAAAGCCATATTGTAACTCTTGTTCAGGCTGCTCTAACATCTAAACCTCCTGTTTAGCAAGACTCATTTCACCTCAGGGTGATATTATACACTTCCCTGACTCTCACATGGAATATCGGACCATTCTGATATAGGATTTAAAAATTAAAGGCTTACATGTCCACTTAAAGCTATATTTTAACTATTTTTCAGACTGCTAATTAAAGCCATATTGTAACTCTTTTTCAGGCTGCTCTATAAACGAAACCTCCTGTTTAGCCAGATTCATTTCACCTCAGGGTGATAGTATACACATCCTAGACTGTCACTGGGTAATATCGGACCATTCTGGTATAGGATTTTAAAATTAAAGTCTTAAATGTCCAATTAAATCTATATTTCGGCTATATTTTGGCTACTAATTGAAGCCATGTAGTAACTCTTTTACAGGTTGCTCTAAAAACGACATCTCCTGTTTAGCATAACTCATTTCACCTCAGGGTGATATTATACACATCCCAGGCTGTCACTGGGTAATATCGGACAATTCTGATATAGAATTTTAAAATTAAAGTGTTAAATCTCCAATCAAATCTATATTTCGGCTATATTTTGGCTACTAATTGAGTCTATATTGTATATCTTTGTCAGGATGCTCTACCATCGAAACCTCCTGTTTAGCCAGACTCATTTCACCTCAGGGTGATAGTATACACATCCCAGACTGTCACTTTGTAATATCGGACTATTCTGATATAGGATTTTAAAATGAAAGGTTTACATGTCCACTGAAAGCTATATTTCAACTCTTTTTAAGGCTGCTAATTAAAGCCACATTGTAACTCTTTTTCAGGCTGCTCTATAACCGAAACCTCCTGTTTAGCCAGATTCATTTCACCTCAGGGTGAGAGTATACACATCCCAGACTGTCACTGGGTAATATCGGACCATTCTGATATAGGATTTTAAAATTAAAGTCTTAAATGTCCAATTAAATCTATATTAAGGCTATATTTTGGCTACTAATTAAAGCCATGTAGTAACTCTTTTTCAGGTTGCTCTAAAAACGACATCTCCTGTTTGGCATAACTCATTTCACATCAGGGTGATAGTATACACATCCCAGACTGTCACTGGGTAATATCGGACAATTCTGATATAGAATTTTAAAATTAAAGTGTTAAATGTCCAATCAAATCTATATTTCAGCTATATTTTGGCTACTAATTAAAGCAATATTGTATCTCTTTTTCAGGTTGCTCTATAAACGAAACCTCCTGTTTAGCCAGACTCATTTCACCTCAGGGTGATAGTATACACATCCCAGACTGTCACTTTTTAATATCGGACTATTCTGATATAGGATTTTAAATTTAAAGGGTTAAATGTCCACTTAAAGCTATATTTTAACTATTTTTCAGACTGCTAATTAAAGCCATATTGTAACTCTTTTTTAGGCTGCTCTAACAACTAAACCTCCTGTTTAGCCAGACTCATTTCACCTCAGGGTGATAGTATACACTTCCCTGACTCTCACATGTAATTTCGGACCATTATGATATAGGATTTTAAAATTAAAGGTTTAAATGTCCACTTACAGCTATATTTCAACTCTTTTTCAGGCTGCAAAATTAAAGCCATATTGTAACTCTTTCAGGCAGTTCTATAAACGAAACCTCCTGTTTAGCCAGATTCATTTCACCGCAGGGTGATAGTATACACATCCTAGACTCTCACGTCTAATATTGGACCATTCTGATATAGGATTTTAAAATTAAAGGCCTAAATGTCCAATTAAAGCAATATTTCAACTCTTTTACAGGCTGCTAATTAAAGCCATATTGTAACTCTTTTTCAGGCTGCTCTAAAAACGAAACCTCCTGTTTACCCAGACTCACTTCACCTCAGGGTGATAGTATACACATCCCAGACTGTCACTGGTTAATATTGGACTATTCTGATATAGAATTTTAAAAACTAAAGTGTTAAATGTCCAATTAAATCTATATTTCGGCTATATTTTGTATACTAATTAAAGCCATATTGTATCCCTTTTTCAGGCTGCTCTAAAAACGAAACCTCCTGTTTAGCCAGACTCACTTCACCTCAGGGTGATAGTATACACATCCCAGACTGTCACTGGGTAATATCGGACTATTGTGATATAGGATTTCAAAATTAAAGGTTTAAATGTCCACTTAAAGCAATATTTCAACTCTTTTTCAGGCTGCTAATTAAAGCCATATTGTAACTCTTTTTCAGGCTGCTCTAAAAACGAAACCTCCTGTTTAGACAGACTTACTTCACCTTAGGGTGATAGTATACACATCCCAGACTGTCACTGGGTAATATCGGACTATTTTGATATAGGATTTAAAAATGAAAGGTTTAAATGACCACTTAAAGCTATATTACAACTATTTTTCAGACTGCTAATTAAAGCCATATTGTAACTCTTTTTCAGGCTGCTCTATAAACAAAACCTCCTGTTTAGCCAGACTCATTTCACCTCAGGGTCATAGTATACACATCCCAGACTGTCACTGGGTAATATCGGACAATTCTAATATAGAATTTTAAAATTTAAGTGTTAAATGTTCAATCAAATCTATATTTGGGCTATATTTTGGTTACTAATTAAAGCAAAATTGTATCTCTTTTTCAGGCTGCTCTATAAACGAAGCCTCCTGTTTAGCCAGACTCATTTCACCTCAGGGTGATAGTATACACATCCCAGACTGTCACTTTGTAATTTCGGACTATTCTGATATAGGATTTTAAAATTAAAGTGTTAAATGTCCACTTAAAGCTATATTCTAACTATTTTTCAGACTGCTAATTAAAGCCATATTGTAACTCTTTTTCAGGCTGCTCTAACATATAAACCTCCTGTTTAGCCAGACTCATTTCAGCTCAGGGTGATAGTATACACTTCACTGACTCTCACATGTAATATCGGACCATTATGATATAGGATTTTAAAATTAAAGGTGTAAATGTCCACTTAAAGCTATATTTCAACTCTTTTTCAGGCTGCTAATTAAAGCCATATTGTAACTCTTTTTCAGGCTGCTCTATAAACGAAACCTCCTGTTTAGCCAGATTCATTTCACCGCAGGGTGATAGTATAAACATCCCAGACTGTCACTGGGTAATATAGGACCACTCTGATATAGGATTTTAAAATTAAAGTCTTAAATGTCCAATTAAATCTATATTTCGGCTATATTTTGGCTACTAATTAAGGCTATATTGTATATCTTTGTCAGGATGCTCTAACATCGAAACCTCCTGTTTAGCCAGACTCATTTCACATCAGGGTGATAGTATACACTTCCCAGACCCTCACGTCTAATATTGGACCATTTTGATATAGGATTTTAAAATTACAGGTTTAAATGTCCACTTAAAGCTATATTTCAACTCTTTTTCAGGCGGCTAATTAAAGCCATATTGTAACTCTTTTTCAGGCTGCTCTAAAAACGAAACCTCCTGTTTAGCCAGACTCACTTCACCTCAGGGTGATAGTATGCACATCACAGACTGTCAGTGGGTAATATTGGACTATTCTGATACAGGATTCTAAAATTAAAGGCTTAAATGTCCAAATAAAGCAATATTTCAACTATTTTTTAGGCTGCTAATTAATGCCATATTCTAACTCTTTTTCAGGCTGCTCTTAAAACAAAACCTCCTGTTTAGCCAGACTCTTTTCTTTTCAGGGTGATAGTATACACATCCCAGACTGTCAATAGGTAATATTGGACTATTCTGATATAGGATTTTAAAACTAAAGGCTTAAATGTCCAAATAAAGCAATATTTCAACTATTTGTTAGGCTGCTAATTAATGCCATATTCTAACTCTTTTTCAGGCTGCTCTAAAAACAAAACGATCTGTTTAGCCAGACTCATTTCATGTCAGGGTGATAGTATACACACCCCAGACTCTCACTTGGTAATATTTGACTATTCTGATATAGGATTTAAAAATTAAAGGCTTAAATGTCAACTTAAAGCTATATTTTAACTATTTTTCAGACTGCTAATTAACGCCATATTCTAACTCTTTTTCAGGCTGCTCTAAAAACAAAACCTCCTGTTTAGCCAGAATCTTTTCTTTTCAGGGTGATAGTATACACATCCCAGACTGTCAATAGGTAATATTGGACTATTCTGATACAGGATTTTAAAACTAAAGGCTTAAATGTCCAATTAAAGCAATATTTCAACTCTTTTCAGGCTGCTAATTAAAGCCATATTGTAACTCTTTTTCAGGCTGCTCTAAAAACGAAACTTCCTGTTTAGCCAGACTCATTTCACCTCAGGGTGATAGTATACACTTCCCAGACTCTCACGTCTAATATTGGACCATTCTCATATAGGATTTTAAAAACTAAAGTGTTAAATGCCCAATTAAATCTGTATTTCGGCTATATTTTGGAAGCTAATTAAAGCCATATTGTATCTCTTTTTCAGGCTGCTCAAAAAACGAAACCTCCTGTTTAGCCAGACTCACTTCACCTCAGGGTGATAGTATGCACATCCCAGACTGTCACTGGGTAATATCGGACTATTCTGATACAGGATTTAAAAATTAAAGGTTTAAATATCCACTTAAAACTCCTTTTCACCTCTTTTTCAGGCTGCTAATTAATGCCATATTGCAACTATTTTTCAGGCTGCTCTAAAAACAAAACGATCTGTTTAGCCAGACTCATTTCATGTCAGGGTGATAGTATACACACCCCAGACTTTCACTTGGTAATATTCGACTATTCTGATATAGGATTTTAAAACTAAAGGCTTAAATGTCCAATTAAAGCTATATTTTAACTATTTTTCAGACTGCTAATTAAAGCCATATTGTAACTCTTTTTTAGGCTGCTCTAACATGTAAACCTCCTGTTTAGCCGGACTCATTTCAACTCAGGGTGATAGTATACACTTCCCTGACTCTCACATGTAATATCGGACCATTCTGATATAGGATTTAAAAATTAAAGGTTTACATGTCCACTTAAAGCCATATTTTAACTATTTTTCAGACTGCTAATTAAAGGCATAATCTAACTCTTTTTCAGCCTGCTCTAACATCTAAACCTCCTGTTTAGCCAGACTCATTTCACCTCAGGGTGATAGTATACACATCCCAGACTGTCACTGGGCAATATTGGACTATTCTGATACAGGATTCTAAAATTAAAGGCTTAAATGTCCATTTAAAGCAATATTTCAACTCTTTTTCAGGCTGCTCTAAAAACGAAACTTCCTGTTTAGCCAGACTCATTTCACCTCAGGGTGATAGTATACACTTCCCAGACTCTCACGTCTAATATTGGACCATTCTTATATAGGATTTTAAAAACTAAAGTGTTAAATGCCCAATTAAATCTGTATTTCGGCTATATTTTGGATACTAATTAAAGCTACATTGTATCTCTTTTTCAGGCTGCTCTAACATCGAAACCTCCTGTTTAGCCAGACTCATGTCACGTCAGTGTGATAGTTTACACATCCCAGACTGTCACTGGGCAATATTGGACCATTCTGATATATGATTTTAAAATTAAAGGCTTAAATGTCCAATTAAAGCAATATTTCAACTCTTATTCAGGCTGCTAATTAAATCCATATTGTAACTCTTTTTCCGGCTGCTCTAACATCTAAACCTCCTGTTTAGCCAGACTCACTTCACCTCAGGGTGATAGTATACACATCCCAGACTGTCACTGGGTAATATCGGACTATTCTGATATAGGATTTAAAAATTAAAGGTTTAAATGTCCACTTAAAGCTATTTTTCAACTCTTTTTCAGGCTGCTAATTAAAGCCATATTGTAACTCTTTTTCAGGCTGCTATAAAAACGAGATCTCCTGTTTAGCATAACTCATTTCACCTCAGGGTGATAGTATACACATCCCAGACTGTCACTGGGTAATATCGGACTATAAGGTTAACATACTAATATACATGCGCACACACAACAATTCCAGGTAAAAGATAACATTTGCTCACATCCTGAACTCTAACCTTTATCCCCTGGCAACAGATGTTGGACACGTGTGACGGAGCACAACACCCTAACACACTCATGCTCTCAAAAGTGTGATGACAAGGCCTACACAGCAATATGTAGCTCACTTGTGTGTAAGACCCTCTTTGATATTCTGTGCATGACTGCTGGCTGAGGTTAGCAAGCGGATCACATCTATTACCTTGCTAATTCTACAGCTTGGCCTTTGCATAATAAGATGCATTTTCTTTGAGAGAGTGAGAGAGAGAGAGAGTGAAAGCATGAGAGAGAGATAAGGAGAAAAAAAGAGACCGGGTAAGTAATCAAAACATGTTGGCCATGACTTAATGAGTGAACCTTGCCATTGTAATATTGGCCTTAGATGGTAATTGGGTTAATGAAAGTGTTTTTTTTTATTGGATTGGCTCCTGCCTGATGACAAATGTAATATTTCCCCTCATTTGCAGCCTCCTCCACTGATACATGAAAAGCTGCTGCATGTGCTGAACATAATAATAATAATGTTAATTGTGAGTGACTTTTTCCCCACTTAATTTATTCTAGGTTTCTAGTTTCTTGAAAATAATGTTTCAGTAAGTGGTGATCCGAGTTGTGTGAGCCCATTTAAAATGGGGGCGGAAAATTGTATTTGATTCATCAAATGTTCTCAACATCTGCCAAGGTACGTACACCTAAAAACAAGAGTTTATTTAACTTACGGCACCCTAAATTGCTAAAGTCACCATTGCCATTTAAAGGTCCCATGGCATGAAAATTTCACTTTTAGTTTTTTAACATTAATATGCGTTTCCTCCAGGCTGTCTATGGTCCCCCAGTGGCTAGAAATGGCGATAGGTGTAAACCGAGCCCTGGGTATCCTGCTCTGCCTTTGAGAAAATGAAAGGTCAGATGGGCCAATCTGGAATCTTTTTCCTTATGACCTCATAAGGAGCAAGATGACCTCCCCTTTCTCTGCTTTGCCCGCCCAGAGAATTTGGCCCACCCATAAGAGAGAGAAATCATGGCTTTCAAATTAGCAAAGTGGCAGTTGGTCAAGGCCACACCCCCACCCTCCACCTTGCCCCCCCTCTCCTCCTCAATAGCTACAGACACAGAAATGGCACATACTAAGGAAAGCTCATTGTGGGACTGGCTCTAGTGGTTGTAATTCTGCACCAAGGCTGAATTTTGGGAAAGAGACTTCAGATCTATATAAAAGCATCCAAAGAGCACCATGTCATGGGACCTTTAAGACTACATGAGTGAAGCTGTAAAATTAGTAGTTTCTCATTTCCTTTATGAACCATCCTATTTTTGCCAGACAATTACACAAATGTGTTTTTGGAATCGTTTGCAAAAATATTTGATTATGCCTGCCATGGC
Source organism: Zingel zingel (assembly GCA_023566125.1). Taxonomy (NCBI): domain Eukaryota; kingdom Metazoa; phylum Chordata; class Actinopteri; order Perciformes; family Percidae; genus Zingel; species Zingel zingel. The sequence goes on from CM042330.1 coordinate 22,975,591, forward strand.
ACAGTACTGTAGAAGTAAAATGACCAAGACAAAACAACTCATATCAGTGATGTTTAGTATTTAGCCATTCTTAGTTTCCTAGCTCTACTTACTTTATCCAACTCATCAGTTTTTAAGGCACTTATTCTGATCATGGCCAAGTCAAAGAAAGGTACAGCCCAAGTATCTTTTTTGCCAGCAAATTCCCTAAGCTCCTCCTGAGGGATACTAAACAACCTGAGGCCAGCTGCAAGACGTAGTCCCTCCAGCATTAGGGTGTAGCCTTGGATCTTTTTGGTTGGGCCCAGAACATTTCCAAAGGACCACAACGAGGAGGCATTTCTATTAGTGCGCAAACTAACCCAAATAAATACTCTCAATGTGAAGCATCACCAGCTCTAAGCAGATATTCTCCCAAATCACTGTCTCTAGAACAGTGAGAATGAGAACAGCCACCTCGCAGAACGTCATCTAATCTGCTTTACATTCATTCTTCTGATCACTACCCAAAGTTCATGACAATCAATGAAGGTTGGAAGGACAATGTTGTATCGCTCAACTTTTTCTTGTCTATCCTTGTTGGCATCACTTATACCAAAAATACCTGAACCACTCCATTTAGATCACAATAATTAGATGAACATGATTGTTAGCCTTCATCAAGACACACTAACACATTCCCATGACACCTTGACTATCTGTGAGATGGTAAAAAGTTGTACCACTGTTGCATCTCTAGGGGAAAATCTATTGTCCATTTGTCCCTCTGAATCTTAGATAACCAATCTTCTGTTGAAACTTGACGTACAGCAGGTTTTCCAAGGGAAGATAAGCAGTGTGATCTTACAGCAGTTGAAACTGCCTCCAGTACTTGTTTTGGAAAATAGGGACCAACAACCCTAACAATATTGGGGCAAGTTACCCAGATCCATGCAACATTGAGGCGACTTGTCAAGCATGATAGCCCAACAATATCCGGAACTTTTACCTGGCAAAGTTGACATAGTTACTTAGGTATCTTTGAAATCACTAATATATTAAACATGAATACCACATGTATATGCATTTTCAATTGACAGTGACAGTCCTTGGCTGATTTACCTGCAGGTTGGCTGCAATATGAGAAGCTTTACTACTAACGCTACTTTCTTCTTAATACATGTATTATGTTACTGTTGCACGGATGCATGCACACTCATGTATGCACACATAGCAACACAGTGCTCTATATCCTCATCAACATTCTGCTTTGTCCTTTGGCAGAGTGTTTACTTTAGCAAAATTCAGCTCAGATTACAGCTGATTAGTTTAATTATCACCCCAGATACTATACCCAATTTCTTTCCAGGTAGCTAACAGAATAATCATCAACAAGGCCAACTCATCATGTCCCATCACAAGATTGAATACAAAGATAAAAAGTATGAATGAACACCTATTTTTTTAGAGCAGCTTGCTATTCCTTTCACCTAGACGAGCACGTTGCCTCAGTGGTGGGCAATTTAGGCGCTAGGTAGCGTGGTTTCAATCCGTGGTCAGATGCCACAAAAATCTGGCCAATCTCTATTTTGACTGAGAGAGTGCATACAGAGTGATGTGCGGGTCTTCTTCAGAGCTCTGTATGTTTGTGCCTGAACATGACAAGAAGAGGGGGGTGGGCATTGGGCGACTTTGGAGGTGGGCTGTAGGCTGCCCACCCAATCAGATCTGGTTAGAAATGGCACTGGTATTTTCTGCGCTATTTATTTTCATTGGCTACACACATTTGGGTGCACTTTTGGGTGGGCTGAGCTTGCCCCTGCCCCTAGCAATCGCCAGCCTTGGGGTTGAGACTGGCTTCCTCTAAACAATATGATCAAAAACAAATGGAGAGGCAGACAATGGTACAGTAAAACCAGGGACAAAGAGGCCATACCTCTACGATGGTGAAAGAAAAGAGTTACCAGACAGGTAGTCTGGATCGACGACAGTTCATTTACTAGATAACCGATGTCCCTCGCCTTGCAAAACTCTGTTTTGGGAAACAACAACAAACTTCGAACTAGCAAGCTACACGCTGAAAATGGCAAGTTTTTTTCTCCTATCCAGGAGTGTATTTGTGAAGGCAATGCAAGAATACTAGACAGGCAAGGCTGATAAAGTGGAAAGCTTGAAAAGATACACATTTTTATGGCGATAAAGAATAGGGAAGAAGAGGAATGGCTGCAAAGAAGAAACATCCATAAAGAAGAGGGTCAATGAGGTCCAAATGTGCTTTTGATTGTTATAGTGCATACATTTGTATCATAGATATGCTACCTAGTGGGCCTTGTATGAAGACTGCAGTCTGGACTACCTGACTGAAAGGAATTTGTAGACGGATGTTAGCGTTATTGTGATGTGAAGCCTCAACACCCGCTGGTCCACCTTGGTTTGTGAGCATGATACATTCTGCATGATGAAACCTTGGAGAGAAAAAAATAATAACTGGGAGAAAATGAAAATTTCATGGCCCAGCGCATCCACACCTCTTCCATTTTGAGTCCCCAACCTCCAAAAATAATCACGTTCATGGAGAGGAAAAGGTTTGGTAAAAAAAAAATGTTCTCACCCTCTTTCTCTTTGCCTGTACTGCTTTCTCTCCCTCTCATTTTGTCCCCCCCCCCCCCCCCCCACACACACACACACACACAGAGTCAAACTGTGATCCTTAACTATCTCGTGCAATTGAAATGAAACACCACTCCCCCCATTTTTTTTTACAAGAGATTTTGACTTCACTTGACTTCATTATCCATTTCCGAAGCACTCAAAATGTCCTATAAACAGTTTAAAAATGGATGTGTATTTGTTCTGTATCTGAAGAGCTCTCTGTGAGCGCAATTTTGATGCCATTTCATGCTCCAAACAAGAATATTGAGGGTTTAGTGCATGTCCCTCGTGCCTTTCGTCTTTTAAATCAACAATTTGTTTAAAGTCATGGTTTGACATCAGACTGCAAAGCAGAGAGCATACAAAAGAAATAGCAGGCCACTATTCAAGTGAGTTAACAGCACGACAATCACAAAGACATGATGGAGAATAAAGTGACAGAAATAATGGGAAACATATGGACACTGCATGGCATTTTTTTTAAAGAGACTGAATGTTAAAAAAAAAGATTAGAAAAAAGTTTAGCAAACCGGTTTTAGCAGAGGGTAAATGCATGTACATGTTGGGTAACACTTTATAATAACCAAGAAATGGTAAATTGATAGTTAATAAATAAACTTTAGTTAGGTACTGTTAACAATGACATGCTTATTTATAATGTTCATTAATTATTAGTAATGTTATAATGTATGAAATTATATTGCATTATAGCTTAGTAAATTACAAATTAGTTTATAAATGTAGATTTAGGTTATATGTTTTTAAAGGTTAATAATTGTCTCTGGTAATATATTAAAGAGATGATTTGTGCACTGACATAGCTCTCTAAGTAATGTATAGAGATGCTTTACAAAGTATTTATGAACCATTAACAAGGCATTATAATCATCAGTTGCTACTTTATAATAGCCATTCAAATAATTTGTATTGACAGTTTACAAACAATTTCTTGTAAGGTTTACAAATCATTTGGTAAGCATTAATAATAATAATAATAATAATAATATATATATATATATATAAATAACAACTCAGCAAAAAAGAAATGACCCTTTTTCAGGACACTGTATTTTAAAGATACTAAACTTTAGAGATCTTCATTGTAGAGGGTTTAAAATATGTTTTCCATGCTTGTTCAATAAACCATAAAGAATTAATGAACATGCACCTGTTGAACAGTCGAAAAGACAATAATAGCTTGCAGGAGGTAGGCAATTAAGGTCACAGTTATAAGAAAATTAGGAAAGTAAAGAGACCTTTCTACGGATTCTGAAAAACACCAAAAGAAAGACGTTCACGCCCAGGATCTGCGTGAACGACCTGTTGCTTAGGCATGGTGCAAGGAGGCATGAGGACAGCAGATGTGGCCAGGGCAATACATTGCAATGTCCCTACTGTGAGACGCCTAAGACAGCGCTACAGGGAGACAGGAAGCACAGCTGATGGTCCTCGCAGTGGCAGACCACGTGTAACAACACCTGCATAGGATTGGTACATCTGAATATCACACCTGTGGGACAGGTACAGGATGGCAACAACAACCGCAATAACTGGCCAGTCTGGTGCAGTACATGAGGAGGAGATGCACTGCAGTACTTAATGCAGCTGGTGGCCACACCATATACTAAGGGCTACTTTTGATTTTGACCCCCCCCCCTTTGTTCAGGGACACATTATTCCATTTATGTTAGTCACATGTCTGTGACAATTTTTCAGTTTATGTCTTAATTGTTAAATCTTTTAATGTTCATACAAATTTTGCATATGTTAAGTTTGCTTAAACTATAAAAGCAGTTAAATGTGACAGGACGTTTCTTTTTTTGCTGAGTATATATACACACACACACACCGTGTATATATATATATATATATATATATATATATATACATACACACATATATATATACATATATACACACACACACACACACACACAGTATATATAGCATAACTAAAGATTATAAATCATAATTTTTATGTTATAACTATTCACTTAAGTTTAACTATCAATTTACCATTTATAAGTGATAGTTATTATAAAGTGTTACCAAAAGTTGAATACTGCTCTCTTGCCCTTTACTGTGAATTGATAAACAGAGCAGCCATATAACTAACCCTATGAGACCAAACAAGAACTTCAATAATGGCCGATTTTGAGGTCCATTGTCAATGTTTCGAAATGCTTTCTTCCATATCTGTGCATGGCAACTAGGGGAAAAAATGTGGTTGTGACAAATACAATATGGATAAGGTTATGGTAAGGGTTTGACAATGAAAAGTTGAAGATGAGGAAAAGTTATTACCTATAGTTAATAAAAACGTACATTTTATATTACAGATCTGTTACAGGAAGGAAACTCCAGCCTCCCGCATCAAAGGCAGACTTGCTAATTGCTCCTCCTCCCCTCCCCCCGACCCCTCCACCTTACCTTCTGCCAGTAATTAATCAGCTCTTATGTTCAGTTACATTTTTTTTTATGATCTGTGTTATTAGAAATAAACTTATTTGCTGTTTTAACTCATTTAAACAGCTGGTTGTAGATCCATACTTCTCAGCTAATGTAATTAGTTCTATTAAAGTTTACATTTTTATTTTTTTTATTTTCTACATGTCATTCCTCTGCATTACCCACAACTGAATGTCTAAACTAATGTACCGCCCAAAACGTGCTAACGTTTCTGTGACAATTACATTAAGTCCTATTTTGCAGGCGCAGGTGTGTTTGCATATGTGCACATTTGCTCCAGTATATTTAGTATGGATGTTTCAGGCTTAGTGTATGCATGAGCACATGTAGTCTAGTGTAGTCAGGTCTAAATGCAGCCAAATGGAAGGCTTAGCAATCCACAATCCACTCTGAAATGGGTTTTGCTAGCACTAGTGGAAGACAATATAGGCTGAGAGAGCGTAAAAAACAGGACTAAGAAGAGAGTACAAAGGAAAAAATGTCAAATATGTGAACCAAAGCAAACAGGCTACTGCTTAATCCCATCAAGACCCTGCAAATGAAGGACGAAAGAAAGATAATAAAACAAGCCATTGCCTTGAATGCCTGCCTTCATATCTTACTGATGCATTCTCTGGCTTCAGTATATCTTTAATCATCCCTTTCCTCAGTGGAATCAGGTTAGCTGCTGTGAATTAATGCATTTGTCCTTGACTTAACAAGCGCTGGCTGACTGATTCCAAGCAATCATCGGCTCCTATTGATCACACTGATCTGACCCTCACCTCGCTTACATTCTCTGACCTGTTAAGAGTTTTAGTCTGAGCTTCCTGTCTGGTTCTATAAGTGCTTCTCTGCCAAAGATGCTGCTTGCCATCAACAGCCGAGGCCTTCATGTTTCTTTTCTTCTATTTAAAAGGAAAAATGCTAAAAAGCAGGAAAAAAGGGAGACGTAGAGAGAGAGAGAGAGACAGAGAGAGAGAGAGAGAGAGAGAGCGAGAGAAAGAGAGCGAGGGCGAGAGAGAGAGAGCTGACTACAAGAGACAAACAAAAGCAGACAAGACATGACAAGAGAGGAGAACAGCAGAAGAGAAACTGAGAGACCAAATCAATTCAGATCTTACCGTTTGTCTCTTTGAAGCCAGTTAAAGTTCCACAGCGAAGCAAGCAAGGGACATCAGGGAGACACGTACAGTGATCCACTCAGCCTGAAAATGACCAGCAAGACAGGCCTGACAAAACCAGTGAAACAAAATAGCAAAGAGTCAATTTAGGGCCAAATGTACGCAAGACTGACATTTAGGCTGGAGAGAAACCGAACAGAGATGGACAGAATGAGGAATCAACATTTTGCTTTCTCTGAGTGCTTCTTACTTTCTCCACCAGCCATCCTAGTCACAACATCCTTCCTTATTTATGAACAGTATCTTGAAGATATTTGCTAGATTTTATTGCATTATATTGTATTACCAGTGGGTGAGCTATGGCAAAGCAGTCCTCATGACCAGTGGAAGATTAAAAATGCTTGCAAGCTTGAGTGCTTGGAACACACTGAACAGCACTGAGTTATTTACGCAATTACTCATTATCTCTTACCAACTGTAAAAATAACATCACTAATTACTTTACAGCAAAGAGTAACTATTTATTATTACTATTTACTACTATTACCATTTATTATTACATTACTTTTATTGCTTTCAGTTCATCAGCCCAGTTGTCAGTGCCTTCCGATGTCAAAACTATTAGAAATATAAACCCTGCTGCATATCTAGATACATCATGTTCAGACCAACACTAGCCTAGCATGAAGCAACGCAGCCCCCTCATTCCCATGACAAAACGCAGGGTCGGCCAGCAAAAACATTTCGGTGAAGTAAAGTTATTTCGGTGAAGTAAAGTCTTAGCAAAAAAGCTAAACCAGGCTCACCAGGCGCCACATTGGCCAGTTCAATTTGTGCCAGCGCACATTCTTGGCAGATTACTTTGTAAAGCTATACAGTTTACCGTGTGATAGTCGCAATAAAATATAAAATGTTTGCTGCAGTGGTAACTTTCCAGAGCAGTACAATTCTTTTCTCAGAATATTATAAACTGCTGTGCAGTTTTTTTGCATAAGATAAACTTTCAAACTCTTAACTCTATTATTAAAACTGGACTTTTCGAGTGCCCTCTATGGAAGGCAAGGAGTGGAGTATGCTGCAATAACAGTTTGACCAGTTTCTACACCCTCCACCCATGAAGGCACAAACTACAGTACAGACTTTTTTACAGCTACCTAGAGTGTTTGATACTCCCCAGATTATTGCTTAAGATTTGAAGCTTCCTGTAGCTATAAATTACGTTTTGATGAGTTGTTTTAGTTGGCACTTAATATAAGAAACAGGGACCTTAGCATGCCTAAGGGTTTCGCTATGTGACACCCCTCTGAGAAAGAGTTTAACAGGAAGAAATAGCTTTGGAAATGTGGATAGATGGAGGGAAGCAGGGCATTTCTACAAAGATAACCAACCACTGTATCATTACAACATGAAAGTGAGAGCCTTGTTAAAGGTTGCCGTCTGCCACATGCCCCAGTAGTCCTCTTGCTCCTTTAATCCCCCATGCTGGGCTGGTAAATTCCCCTTTAATTAGAATGCAAATACCACTAATAAGGTTAATATACCAAGACTTGTTTTCCTGTGACTAAGTCATAGAATGGGAAGGAAATTAAGTGATCCTAAGAAATTGAGCGGAGGTTCACAAATGTCACGTACAAAGCAGAAGTGGATGTGTTTTTATTTATAGTCTTTGTCAACAATCTTCTCTTTTGTGTTCTTATTGGAGATTAAAGTGGGAGTAACAAAGCTGAAAAGCAAGAACGATTAATAAGAGAGAGAGAGAGAGAGAGAGAGAGAGAGAGAGAGAGAGAGAGAGAGAGAGAGAGAGAGAGAGAGAGAATGCGGGGGAAACAAAGAGAAGCCAACAGGAAGTGAAGGGAGAAATTTGAGCATCACTCATGATTAGAGGCACTAAAACCAGTGGTCCATCAGCAGTAAAATACAGCCCACAAGAAGGTTATGCTCATTTTCTTCAGTGTCTGTATGTCTGCATACATGTGTGTGTGGTTGGTAAGTGCATTCTGCCACGCCTTCTAATACTGTTGAATTTCTTTCTCTCCTGAAAATCATAATATCATCAGGCTTCCTAAGTGTCATATTAGGATGTTTTGGTGCAGATGGAAGAGGCCTGGAAGAGGGTGTGAAGAGCGGTGATAGGAGGAGAGAAAGTTTTAAGTGATGCTTTAAGACCCATTCCAGACTGTTGGAAGAAGGAAATATTGATAGCACAATTATCAGCAGAATGACACCTGTGAAATGACAGTGGTGACAGGGTAAACACAGACTCAGGGCTCATGTAAGGTTCATAGGGTAACAATCACTGACTGCATTGGGCCACAAGGTTACTTTCACCTTCATGAAACTGTGAGGCATCAATGTTTAAAATATGAGCTTTACTGCAAGTGATTACTCCTAAATAAATGCAAAGCTTTGTCAGCCAAATGTTGCACCAATCAAAGCTAATGTCGTCAACTTGCCAGATTGTTTTCCACTCCTAACCCTCTTGTCTGCTTGACACTTTTCCCAGATTGATGTGTGTGTTGCAAGGTAATATTTTTTAATCGTCGTTCTGATATATAAGCCAGCTAATCCTTTTCTTTTTTTATTTGATATCCTTGTCATGATTGATAGATATCATCAAAATTAAAGGCTCAACTTTGAGGTCAGGAAGAGTGATTTGCTGTCAGCGCTTCTTTAATAGTGAGAGGATAGCCGACGAGTCGTTTCTCTTTGGGGGACAGTGAGAGAAAGAAGAGGAGGAGGAGGAGAGGGGGAAGGAGGGAGGGGTGGTGGAGGATGAGAAAGGTGGAGGAGAGCGTCTTATGAGGTTATTAGGTTTTAATCAATATGGTATATGGCCAGAAGATGATTGGAAAACAAACCTAATCTGGGAAGCAATGCATCTCTCATTCATCTCCCAGGCTGTCTCTCCAGTGGATCTGCCAGGCTCATATTGCCACCTTTTTTGTTCAATACACATCACAGCGAATGTCGGGTTCCTGTACATAACAACCACTTAAACGAAGCAAGCACATAAACAAACAAACCAGCCTCTGTGACATCTGAGAGCATTGCAGTTGATGTGAACGTGTGGTTAAATAGGGTTTATTTTTTTAATCTACGTGGAATTTTAAATCCTGAAGCACTTTTTGTTGTTGGAACAGGTGCACAAAGATAAAGTCACAGTTCGTGTGTCATTTTAGCATGTCTGCAAGGTGCATCTATTCTTGTAAATAACAGGTGGAGACATGAATTGAGGTATGCAACTGGATTTACTAAGGTGAGTTTTGTGTGAAGAATTCTCCTACACCTGAGCAAAAACTGTATTTGCATTGATGCCTTTAGTCTCATTTTTTAAGGGGTGCACCACAATGGTGTGTGATGCCCCCCTTCCCTATTTGGAATAGACACAATATCAAGGGTGCTGCCAGGGCTTGAATACCACGAGATCTGGTGACATGTTGGCTGTTATGTTTAAGATGTTGGATGTTATATTTTCATGAGTCATGTTTTATGAGAATGTTTATTATTTAGTTACACTAGCTTTATTACAAAAGCATTGTAATAAACTGTGCATAAGCTGATTACCATCAAAGCAAAGGTTCTGATTTACTGGTTGATTTTCGTTTTCATAAACAATAGGGTGGAAACAAGATGAGGTTTGTTTGCATAGTGGCTGCATTGGTGATGAAGACTACCACAATGCCAGGTGAGAAGCTGTGCTGGTAAGTAACCTGTGTAAACACGCCAGGGCAGAACCAGGACATGCTGAAAGGACTACATCTAACATCTAGCCTGGGGGCACTTGAGGTTCCCCCAGTTGAAGCTGGAGGTAATTGCTCAGAAAAATAATGTCTGGGCTGCTCTGCTCACTTTATGCAACTGTGTATTAATGAATATTCAAAATGGGTGATCAAGTGGAAGCAAAAACTGGCAACTACAGCTTGCAAGAGATTTAATTATACGTTCAAAAACACAGTTGTTGCTAATTACCAATACTAAGCAATTTGGCAAAGCTGTGTTGGTGTACAGTACGGGCACAACATTTAACACTGGTGTCGGACTACATAGGAAAACATATCTTCATTTAAATGATCAAGCTGGAACTGTAATTATAGAGATTTGACAGAATGATTGGGAGTTCTTTTGTAAAGGTTTTCTGAAAGTGAACAGGACGGCATCATGGTCGGGTCTCAAATCCATTTGATAGTCTCTCACACACACACGCACACACACACGCACACACACACACACACTGAGTGGATAGAGTCACTCATGCATAAACACAGTGGGCACTGCTGCATGTACATTTAATCAGTTTTGCTCCTGCCATCTTTTCATCTACAGGCCTGTAGATCACACACAATGTATTTCTTCACAGCATGAAATGGTATCACATTGTACGTGACATTGGGAAGATTTGTTGAATACATAATGCACAGCTTGCAGCAAGACATCTAGTGCCAGATGTATAAATGATGTGTACGCACAAAAAACGTGTGTACGGCTTTTGCCACATAAACTGGTATTTATAAAAAGGGAAAATGTGTGGTTAGACGCACCTCACTTATATGCACCTCACACATACTTCAGACCGGGCGTATATGGTTTTGGCTGAGACTGAGATAGCTGCGGGTAAAATGATAAGAAGATTGAAAAAAAAAATGTAAAGACAGGAAACCTTCTTTTTCGGTCGTTTGCAAAAATAACACAATCAGTAAAAATCACACGAGGGAGGAAGCTCTTGTAAATCGAAACGTTGCCTTAAATGGAGAAAAAGAGAGATAAACTATTTATTTGGAGCCTAACAGGGTGTATACCTCATGTGTGCCCTGCAGTTAAGTACTTTTGTCTTGTATTTTTGCCTGGATGTGCGCTCTTTTGGTTCCTCTTCCAAAAGCCCATTTATAAAATTCATTTTAAATTATTAATGAGTGATGCATCCTCTTCTTATTTAAATTTGAGCCATTGTCTCCCTTTAAATGATCATTTAATTTCATCCTGAATTGTGAAGCACTTGGTTAGTCTGTTTTAACTCCATGTTAAGGGTAGAGGTGTTTGTGTGTTGTCAGGGCCATTAGCCACTGGTAGAGTCTCCAGAAGAAAGTTAGTCCTGGGGGAGAGGACAGACTAACAAAGACCTGGATGGTTTATGTTTTGGTGGATTGTGTGACCTCGCCCGGATCAGGGAACTGGGGCACACTCCTGGAGCCAGGCCTGGGAGGGGAGCTCGCTGGTGAGCGTCTGGTGGCCGGGCCTTTGCCCACGTGTTTATGTACATGTTGGTATGAGTTATTTTAAAGTCGCAGACAAGCTCTTTGCCACTAACACTAAATTAAATAACACTAAACTACATACTAAATGTATGCGGTCATACCCATTCGCACCTAACGGGAAGAATACTGACACAGCAGTAGGGGGTACAGTGTCTTGCCTAAGGGCACCTCAGTGGGGGTTAAGGGAAGGTATTCTATATTCACGACGTTCCACTTCCGGGATTGCTGCATTGCCGCCCGAAATTCCGCCGATTTCACTCTTTTTGGCCGGAGCTAGACTATTTGTCCAATCTGAGTTTTCTGTTGCACAACTAAAACAACCTTTGAACGTCAACATGTTCTACCAAAACAAGTTCCTTCCCGAGGTTATTTGGCAGCGGCACCGGGGGTCTGTCCAGTGCTTAACGCCACCATGATGATTGCGATTGGTTTAAAGAAATGCCAATAAACACGTTTTTTTCCAATCCCAGAATGCTATGTAGACTAGACCCTCCTACGCAGCGCTGTGGAGGAAGGTCTGGCAAAGCGAAACTGCTATTTTTCTCCTGTCCCCTGTGTTACATGAGCATGTTGTTGTGCACAGCTGCGGATGTGACAGTGCCCTTTTCCTCACAAACTGCCACCACATCACCCCTTGGTCTTTTCATATTGTATCGGAGCCCAGAAGATTGATGCTGCAACAGAGCATGACTAAATATTTCAGCAGCCAACAGATGGCCAGGACTTCGTCACACCTCATGACAAAATGGAAGAATATCCAGACACTGGATTCTAAGCTCCCAGCTAGTTTACTGCAACATTTTGATTTGTGTGCAGAAGTTGTACGAAATACTGTAGTTGAGATGTTTAGTAATAATAAGATGGCAGCAACATAATTTATGGGAGAGGACTGTCGATTTTTGCAACATTGCGACAAAAAGAGAATTTTGTTTTGTGCTCTAAATAGTAAAAGGGGTTAGGACTCCTTTACCCCATTACACTACTTCTATTTTGTTTACATATTTCTAATTCTATTTGCCTTATTTCTATTTGTTCTCGTGATTTCACTGATGAATAAAGGATATGTAACTAACCATCCCCCCCCCCCCCCTACATATCAATAAAGTATTATAATAGATTGATCTATTGATTGATTAATCCATTACTTACACTTTGCTAAACTGTAATGGACAACTGCTACTCGGGAGAGGGGCTTAGTGATTGGTCAATTGTAATTATGATCTAGGCAAATGTCTACTGAGCCTTGTCAAACCACAGTGAGTAATGAAACCACTAAGACCCCAATGGTGAAAAATGTGAAAAAATAATCCTATTATACAGTCATTTTTAACACTCAGAGGTAAACTATAAACAAAAAATTGGCAGTATTTTAAATATTGTTCCATTTTGCTGTGATGTTTGCCTCTTTTTGCACCTGATCCTGATCTGGATGGGAGGTAACACACATCTGCTTGTATTTTACAGCACTTTGTCGGGGCCTACTTGATGGCGTCTCCATTTAACTGAAAAATAAAATTAATTAAACAAACACATAGCCTCTTTTACTCATCTCAAAGCCCTGGATAATGAGTATGTGAAGAGAGCAGGATTTAGCATCATGTTGAAAGCTTTTTTTAGTCTCCTCAGTCTTTAAGGGGGAAAACAGCGGAAAACAAAAATGGTTGTTTGTACCCAGTTGTGGTCGAGATGACAGAGAATTATTTAATAATGTCCTTCTGCTCTCCTCTATAGAGGTGCTAATGCAATAATATCAGACCAGTACGTTCAGTTAGACTGAAGCTAGATCCGTGAAGCCTACATCTCATTCTGAGAATCATTAAATCCTGGCGGGATAACTCTTTGATCGGAATTGTCAAAAAGTCAGTGTTAGTGTCCAACCCTATGACAATGCATATATACAGTGGGTGGAAAGGTAAAATATAATTTACTGCAACATATCCATTCTTAAACAGGTACCAAACTATGTCTGTGTATTGCATGAACGCTCTCTTTCTTTCACAGAGACAGATCTACAGAGACACACACACACACACACACACACACACACACACACACACAGCATTTCACTATCTTTGTGGGGACCCGTCATTGACATAATGCATTCCCTAGCCGCTTACCCTAACCTTAACCATCACAACTAAATACCTAACCTTAACCCTTACCCTCACCCTAACCATAACCTAATTCTAACCCTAATCCTAAAACCAAGTCTTAACCCTCAAACAGCCCTTTAAACTTGTGGGGTCCAGTATTTTGGCCCCACAAAGCTGTCCGGACCCCACAAGTATACTGTATTCCCGGTTTTTGGACCCCACGAATATAGTTAAAACAAGAACACACACACACACACACACACACACACACACACACACACACACACACACACACACACACACACACACACACACACACACACACACACACACACACACACACACACACACACACACACACACACACACACACACTTTGTTGGCCGTTCATAGGAAAAGCTCTGGGAGCACATGGATGATAAACTGTCAGGACAGGGTGGTAGAGGGCAAAATAAGTGCCCACCCCAAGTGATGGAGCTTTCTGTATTTGGAGGAGGCCCAACTCATTAGGGTGATTGTCTGAGAAGCGCCTTTTACCGCAGATCATGGAGTACATAATTGGCCCTGGATTTGCAGTGAAGTGAGAGAATAATATGTGTATGTATGTCTGTCCCTCTGAGTAAGTAATTTGGCTTGAAAGCAGGATTGAGATGTAAGTAAATGCATTTTTATTTTGTTGTCATAATGCAGAATTATGCTCCCATATTTGTACTGTACATATGATGGATCTTAGATCATAATTTTCAAGTTATTACAACATTAGAAATGAGCTGGGTCAGTGATCTTAAATCTGCATATCAGGTCTGAGAAGTTTTCTACCAAAGTTGTCAATATTTGAACTTGTGCGGAATTTATTATTGAGTATTTTTTGGAGTAAGTAACTTATTGAATACCAAATTCCGTCTGAAGGAGGATGGCATTTTAATGACATACTGTAAAATGCTGCGTTAGCTCTAGTGGACACAATGACTGATGATTCCGTGCGTTATAGGACAGAAGACAATTTGCAGCAAATTGTGAACACTTTTGTGTTAGGGTGCCAAAATTAATAATGCATTTGCTTCATTGGCGGAGATAGATATATAATACATTAACGTTAGGCAGGGGGTCAATGAATCATAAATAAGACTTTGAAGATCAGCATCAAAAAGCGGAATCCGTCTGTTTGCCACTGCCTTTTTCCCTCTCCATCTTCCACTTCTGAAAGGAGGACTGGATAGCAACGGACGAGGATGAAGGACAGAAGAAGCATGCCGTTGTGTGGCAGGATAGAAAGAGATACTGGTAGAAGAGAGATGGGTAAGCACAGGAAAATAGAGAGATGGAAAGAGAGATGGAGAGGAGGAGTTAATAAAACTGCATTAACTCTTCCTTAACGCTGCTTTATACCCGAATGGGCATCTCCGCACCTTGATACATTTATGTTCTAATTCTCTGCATCATTGAGGTTGATTGATTGGCCTAATATGATACGCATGGCACCAATTTAGCGAAAAAAAACAATCTGTGACAGCTTTTGTTGGCAATCACATCCTCCCTCACAATGTTAAAACCTCTGTTTATGTCTTCTGTTCAACGTTGGTTCGACTCGAGCCAACTTGTGCTGTTTACGAGTGCTGACGACTGAACATAATCACATAAATATCTCCGAAGCACTCATTTTTTTCAGGATGAACAATTATAAGATTTGTAACAGTAATTAATGACAACAAGACTATTTATTTATTAGATGAGCGAGGACTTACGGTGTTCAATCGTGTATGAAGTTATCTCCCACTCGCAGCCTTCATTGTGGGGTTGACAAAGAACAGGTGACTGGGAATCAATGCCAGATGTTTGCAATTAAATGGCGGTTGGAAATTGTGTTTCGGCAAGAACGTTTTCTCTGGAAAATTCAGGAATGCACCGTTTAACTTTGAGGTGAATTAACTATAAAAGGGCAATATCACAAAAATGTATACTTGATAAAAACTGATTTAATGACAAAAATCCTATGTATAAAATACTGTAAGAGTGTGATATTTTCGACATGGAGATTCTCAAGAAAAACAAAACGCCAAAAGAGAGAGGATTGTGACCACACACTGGTCTGACCCGAGTTTAACTCATATTTATTCTAAACCTAAGGCAAACTAATGGGTATATTCAATGACACCTATCTAAATGGATATAGCGTCTGACTATAGGGTGC